>CM065131.1:35752500-35852500 GCA_033026305.1 Cirrhinus molitorella | reverse complement strand
ATAAGTTTAACGGTTCCTTTGACTGTTAAACACGTCCTGTTGGACTGCCAAAAGATGCTTTTATTCAGAAACATGTTTAAGTGGAATACTTTTTTAGTGGAATATATATATATATATATATATATATATATATATATATTTTCTTAGATTTTAGATTCTTTTTTTTTATATATTTTATTTTGCATTGTTAGTTTTACACTGTTACAAGACACATCTTTTAATTTTTTTTTTTTTCACAGCAAATCAGTGTTATTTTAGAATAATGGAAAATCTGCCTTTTTTGTATTTTTATTTTAATTTTGTTGCATTTTTAGCTTAATTTCTTTATGTTCATCATTTATTCATATCTGCATGGTTATATAATTTTTTATATATATATATATATATATATATATATATATATATATATATATATATATATATATATATATATATATATATATATATATATATATAATTTTTTTTTTTTTTTTTTGTATTTCAATTAAAAATCAGAAATGTCTGTGTCAGTTCAATTTTAGTTAGTCATTTTGTTGTTTATTTTATTTTTTAATTATGTCCATAGTGTCCTTTTTTTGTGCGTGGATAGATTTTTGTTTCTTTTATAGCTTATTTTCTTATTTTAGTACTTCAGCTAAAACTGAATAAAAATTAGAAATGTTGCCTTGGTAACTAGCTATTTTTAGAATTTATTTAACTTTCTCTTTTAATTTATGTTAGTAATTTTGTTGTTTAATGTCTTATTATTATATCTATTAATAATTATTAATTCACATTCATATCTATATAATTAAATTTTTATTTTTAGTTTATTTTAGTACTTTAAGCTAAGTTTAATCAGACAACTAGCTATTTTTACTTTTTTAAATTTTTTTTTTTTAAATATGTCTGTATAGTTGTTTAATGTTTTTTAAGGTTTTTTTTTTGTTTGTTATTTTAGTAATGCAAAGTGAAAATTGGAATTGTTTCACTTGTAAATTGTTTTTTATAGTTTTTTTTTGTTTTGTTTTGTTAATTTTGTTACACTTTTGCATTTGATTTAATTTAATATAATTTTTATTTTATTTTATTTATTTTTTTTGAGTAGACTAATGGACCAAACGAAACTAGCTGTGGGTTGTAACATTTAAATTATGGATTACTGCAACAAATCTTGTGTCTCATAAATGCATCTCAAGACGCTCCACATTCAGTTACATTATGCTGTTTTATCTACAGTATATAGCTGGTACTGAATGTATGAATATGCGTTGTCTTATTCTGCTATTGGTCTTCTGCTCCTCAATCACTGACCAAAAACACAGTTTTAAATGTGTTTGAGTTGAGAGTCCTTAAAAAGAAATCAGTGCCCGTCCCAAATCTTAAGTCTCCTTGATAAATCCGTTATTTGCAAACAAAAGCATTAGACAAACACAGACATCTGTCTTCTGTAGGCGCTCACAGTGGCTCTCAAACATTGGATTAAGATTGATGGATTTATGGATTTAGTTGGAGATACAGTCTGTGTGAAGCTGATAGCTGCTTTACTAATGCGAGTCGCCCAAACAGCATCGATTTCACATCGCTCCATTTCACACGCTACTTAGTTCACATCTTACTGTGTATTGCTTGACTGTTGTTTGTCACCATACGTGTCCGTTTAAAGTCTGTTTGTAGAAGAAAACATGCAGGTGAGAGGGTTTAAAGCAGGTGTTTTTCATTATAGCAATACGAAGCGCCATTTGCATCCCATTTTACTTGAGTTCTTGCATTGATGTGATGGTGTAAAGTGCTTCAGATGTAAGTGTGAGTTTGCAGTGCATTGGGGATCTACACTTCTGAGGAGGCTTTTTTGACTAGAATGTGAGATTGAAGGCCATTCCCTAGTGCATCTCGACATGTCGGTGGTAGATTTTTATTTATTTATTTATTATTTATTTTATTATTATTATTTTTAAGTTTGTGTTTGTCTTTATATTAGTTTTTTTTTATTATTATTAGTTTAGCGCACCTTTAAAGTAAAAAGAAAAAAAAATATTATTATTATTATTATTATTATTATTAATAAAAATAAATAAATAAATAAATAAATACAATAAAATTTTCACAAATTTTCAAATTGTTTTTTTTTTTTTTTTTTGTGTGTGTGTGTCATTGACAGGGTTTTTTTTTTTTTTGTATGATTTTTAGTTAATAACCCTCCTCAATGTGGACACTCTCCACTTTCAGTTTTATTATTCAAATATAAACAAATTATATAGCAATTATGTCTCTGAAACAATTAAATCTAAATATATATATCTATTTTAAAGCAAGCACTGCACGTTTATATTTATTGGATATCTATTTGTATCTTGTATATTTTTGATAGGTTTATATTGTTTTTATTCCAAAGTTATTTCATATTATTTTACATATTGATTGCTTTTTTGTTATTTAATGTTCTTGTGTGAAAAAATGAATTATCTAAAGAAATACATTTTTTGCAATATTTCATAGAAATAACTTTTTTCGCCTTTAAAGCTATTAATACATTAAATGTATATATTACATATTTAATCAAATGTTTAATAAATACATATAAGTACATTTCATAATAAATATATTTCCTAGTATGTATTTGTGTGTATACTTTTTTTTTTTTCTTTTCCTAGTAAAATGCTGTTTTAAAGAAAGTGCATGTTTTTTTAAGGCGACTCCTCCTTATGAATATTCATGATTCTATGTGCATATTTAACCAGGTTTGCCTTTGGAAAAGTTGCATTAATTGATTTGAGCATTGTCTTCACTAAATTTTCACCACAAGACTCCTGCAGACCTCATGAACATGCAGCGTTTATCTTGTAAACTGTTTTTTGAAGTCCAGCGTTGACTGCTCCTAATGCAGTGCATTGGCATGCAGGACAGACTGTGTTGTCGTTTCTGGTTTGGTCTTTTGCTGGGCTGTAACTCATGACCCTCCAACCACACGCTGGCATTTTAATCTGAGCGCTGCTGATCGGTCCGGACAGGCCTGTTGACATGCAGACTTTGTTCGGCCGTCTGTTGTCTGACTGGACGCTCGTGGAATCAGAAACAAGCGACTGGAGGCGGAGGAGCGCAAACACCAGCACTGATTTTGTCTCTTCTGCATGAAGTAAATGTGTTTCCCTCAAGATTATTCTGTCAGTTTTTGTCTAAATTATGAAGGAAACAGATTTATTTCTATGCAGCGTTAAAGCCAGACATGCATTAGAGATTATGCTGGTCAGGATTCATCCACTAAAACTGGAAGAAACCATCTGACTCGCATGGAAAGTGATCAGAAGTTAAAACTAAAACTTTAAAAAAAAATAAAAATACAATAAACGTTGACTGAAGTAAAATATTAAGTGTATATACTAATATTATTAAAACTGAAACTGTAAAACAATATAAGTGATTAAAAAAATTGAAATGAACGAGATATATATATATATATATATATATATATATATATATATATATATATATATAATAAATAAATAAATAAAAAAAATATAATATAATATAATATATAAAAATATACTAATTCAAAATATTAACCTATAATACATACTGAAAGTAAATTACTAAAAACATAACCTAGACATTTGAAAATGCAACATACTGTATACTTTAACATTTTAGTTTCAAATAAAATGTTGAATCTTTTTAGTTTTATTTTAATGTTTTTATAAATCATTTTTTACATGTTTTTTTTTTGTTTGTTTTCAAATTTCAAACTTTAGCTGAATTAATTTTATTTTAAATTCATATTTCCAAAATTTTTAATATTTTTCAGTAATCATTTTTAAATCAAATCATTTTCAGTATATTTTTCAAGCAATTTTTTTTTTTTTTAATTTTCATTGAAAATATTTACTAAAAAGTAAATGTTTTGCATTTTTAGCAATTGTTTTTTAAACCATTTTAAAATTATGCATTACAATTAGTTTCAAATAAAATGTTGAATATTTGTATTGTTTTTGATATTTTTATAAATTATTTTTACTGTATTCAAATTTCAAACTTTTAATTAACCTTTTTCGTTTATTTATTTGTTATTATATTATTGTTATCATTTATTTAATATTTTATTTTATTTCAGTTAATGTTTATTTTATTTCACACACTGACCGCAGGGAAGACAAGAGGAAATAGACTGAACAGAGGAAACAAACAGAAAGAAATGGGATCCAGCAGAGATCAGGAAGCAGCACCTCGGGTGTCTGTGTAATTACCATGGAAACGGCTTCAATTTCCCTGTGCATTATGGGGTGCATTCGTGTCCCTGAAGGCAGAATGAAAACTGTAGTCCCTGTAAGCCAACATTTTTACTTGAAGTCACCTTGAGATTTTGGCTTAATGATTTGGCAACCAGTTTGCATGTTCATGCTTCTCTGGTGCCAGTTAATGATGTTGTTGTTGTTGTTGTTGTTGTTGTTTTGTTGTTGTTTTTTTTTCCTCAGGGTTGGAGCTAAACTCTGCAGGATATCTGCACTCCAGGATCAATGTTGCTTATCCCTTGTGTAGTGCATGGATTATATAAGGTTATTTTATCATTAATAACTGTTCATTGCTCCATAATCAAAGCTGTGACAATTGAGTGCATGAAGCGTAAAACATTCCACACTTTACAGTTATTTAAGTGCATCATCTGGGTATTTAGAGTGCACTTTGTTTTTGTTTTTTCATTTTCAGTGTGAACACTACTCGCACTACTTATAAAATGGCATAGAATAGTGCAGGAGTATGCAAATTGGGACACACTTTAATTTTATTTGGATTATTTTAAAATTATTTATTAATTTGAATTTTATTTTATTTATTTATTTTATTTTTTTAAATCAAATTAAAATTTTTATATATATTTTTCAAGCAATCTTTTTTTTTATTATTATTTAAAAAAAAATTGTATATGTTTGTTTATGTTTTGTATATGTGTAAATATGTTTTTGTTTTATTTGATTTTCATTTCAAATATTTCACATTTTTTGTAATTGTTTTTTTTTTTTTTTTTAAACCATTTTAAAATTATGCTTTTAAATTGGTTTCAAATAAAGTGTTGAATATTTTTTTATGGTTTTAGATATTTTTATAAACCAAATCAAAATTGTAATATTTTTCAAGGTTTTTTTTTTTTTTTTTAATGTAGAATATTTTCTTTTTGGTACAATATTTATTTTGATGTGTTTTATGTTTTCATTTTAAATATTTTACATTTTTTTTGTATTTTTTTTTTTTTTTTTAACTATTTTAAAATTATGCATTTAAATTTGTTTCAAATAGAATGTTGAATATTTTAAATTGTTTTTGATATTTTTATAAAAAAAAATTATTGCATTTCAAACTTTTTTGTTTGTTGTTTATTACTTATGTATTTGTTTTAATTTCAAATATTTCCTTTTCAATCTTCTTTTTTTTTTTTTTTTTTTTTTTTTTTTTTCCCCTCATTTCTTCCATTTAAAATATGTGACTGGACCACTAAACCACAAATGCATTGTAGGGGTCAGTATTTTTATAAAAATATAATTATAAATTAATTAAAATTATAAATTAAATTAATTAAATTATAAAGATGTTTCTTTTATGGTAAAAATCATTAGGATATTAAGTAAAGATCATATTCCATGGAGAGATTGTATTTTAATGTCCTACTGTACATATATCAAAACTTAACTTAATTTTTGAAAAGTAATATGCATTTCTCATCACTTTAAAGGTGATTTTCTATATATTTCGTTGTTTTTGTTTTGTTTTGTTTTGTGGTTTTTTTTGCACCCTAATATTCCAGATTTTCAAATTGTTGTATATATGTTTTTTTTTTTTTGTTGTTGTTTTTTTTTTTTTTCTAATAGTTTTATATTGATTTTGGTTTTTTATTATTATTTATTTATTTATGTATTTTATTTATTTATTTATTTATTTTAATTGGGTCATCATTGACTTTTTTTTTTTTTTTTTTTTTTTTTCCTGTAATTCAAGCAGTGCATCATGGTGCCTGCAACACAGAAGTCAGGGGTTTGATTCCCAGGGAATGCATGAACGAATCAGCTGTACACTGTCAATGCAATGCAAGTCTCTTTGGATAAAGTCATCGGTCAAATGCATAAATGTAAAATCACCTTCTTCAGCTTCGTCTGTCAGTCCATGTCAGGGAATTATGGCCAATGTGTAAAGCTGTTTAGACAGGACTGTTTGCACATTTAACACGTTTAATGCGTTTAGGTTGAATGTTTGTCCCTTGGTCATCTCGGGTGTTGTTTGTTTATGCTGCCTGTGAGGATTGTGAATGTTGGGAATCTAAATCCAAGCATTTATTCAGAGGAAAAAAAGGTTTTCTCACTGTGATCTCGCCTCTGTCAGAACAAACACACATCTGTCCAGACTGACTGGCCAAATCCTGCATCACACACCAGCTCTCTCTCTCTCTGTGTGTGTGTGTGTGTGTGTGTGTCAGGACCCCATCACTCTTGATTTGTGTGTTTGTCTGACACGGCCCTCAGTGTTGTGAGTAGCTCAATTACCCAGAACCCCCGGCACACCGCTTTATTAGGAGTGATGGAGAGATGGCACACATCGGACAGCACGTCTGCACCATTTCCCACAAGGCTGTTCACTTGCCTCTCCATCATGCAATTCACCATCTGGAGCGGCAGAGATGGACAAGAGCGAAATGGAGGGATAAGAATGATCCACAACTGAGAAAAGAACAAGAAAGTGGCGTTTAATGAGGTGACTGTGAAACGGTGCTTTTGTTTGTTATAATTACACTGTAAAATGCAAAAAAAAAACACAATTTGTTGAGTCGACTTAAAATAATTAGTTACCCTGCTGCTTTAACATTAAGTTCAGTCCACTCGAATAAGTTTATTCAATTATTGAAATGTTAAGTGACAACTTAGATATTCGAGTTGACTAAACTAAAAAACTAAGTTTAAACTTAACAGCTGTTTTTAAGTCATTTTAAGTTGAATCAACTCAAATATCACTTAGTAAAACTTAACATTTCAAGTTGACTGAACTTAACATTTTAAGGCAGCCAGGTAACAAATTATTTTAAGTTGACTCAACAATTTTTTTTTTTTTTTTTTTTACAGTGTAGAGTGTTTGGTCCAGGATTAATAAGAATATTTGATTAGTTTGGTATGTGTATATTACATCATTAATAATTGTCTCTCTGCTACATAATCAAAGCTGTGCAAATTGGGGCACACCTTAAAATTTTATTTGGATTATTTTAAAATTTATTCATTTTGAATTTATTTCAATTAAATTATTCCTATATTTTAGTAAAAATTTTTTTTTTTTTTTTTTTGAATATTTCATCTTTTTAGTCAATTTAAATATTTTTAAAGCAATCTTTTTTATATATACATTTTAATTTTAACTTAAAACATTATACTAAAAATAAAAAAAATATATATATTTTTTGTTGTTTTCATTTGAAATATTTCACATTTTTAGAAATAGCTTTTAAACTATTTTAAAATTATGCTTTTAAATTTTATTTTAAATAAAATACTGAATATTTTAGTTGTTTTTTTTAATTAATGATTTTATTGTATTCAAATTTCAAACTTTCAAACTTTTTTTGTTGTTGTTTTAAAAATATGTATTTGTTTTAAATTTATTTATTTATTTATTTTTTCTATTTTTTCATTTATTCACTTATTTTATGTATCCCCCGTCCTGTTTTTTTTTTATTTATTTTTTTTTTTTTTATTGAGATTTATACATCATCTGAAAGCTGAATAAGGTTTTAATTGATGTATGGTTTGTTAGGATAGGACAATATTTGGCCAAGATATAACTATTTGAAAATCTGGAATCAAAAAAATCGAAATATTGAAAAAATCTGCTTTAAATCGTTTAAAGTTTGGAGTCCTTATGTTTTTTAAATGATTTTGAAAGAAGTCTCTTCTGCTGAGCAAGGCTGTATTTATTTTTTTATCAAAAATGCCTGTAAAAATTATGAAATATTAGTACAATTCAGAATAACTGTTTTCTTTGTGAATGTATTGTAAAATGTTATTTATTTCTGTGATCAAAGCTTAATTTTCATATGGTTCTTCAGAAATCATCCTAATGCTGATTTGCTGCTCAAGAAACATTTTTATCAATGTTGAAAAAAGTATTTTTGTGGAAACCATGATGCATTTTAGTCTTCAGGATTTACAGATAAATATAAAGTTTAAAAGAACAGCATTTATTTGGCACATATTTTGCAACATTACAGTATAAATGTCTTTACTGGCACCTTTGATCAAGTTAACATGTCCTTGATGAATACATTAAATATAAATAAAGCATTTCATTCAAACGCTTGTAGTGTGTATCATGGTTTTCAACATTGATGATAATCAGAAATGTTTTCGAGCAGCAATTCAGCTAATGGCTTCTAAATGGTCCAAATAATTTTTATATGTAAATCTAATGAAGTTCACGGGTTTCTGAGTTGATTTAGGCTTTGGAGATAGAAAAGATAGATACTGAATGATATTGAAAGTCATTAAGCTCTGATATAGTGTGTGTGTGTGTGTGTGTGATTTGTGATTTGTGTCGTGTCAGTCGTTTGCTGTAATGTGAGCATAAGAGGTAATTGCAGTTTTCATATCAGACTCCATTATGCCGTTTTACCGTATTAATTTTTGATGAGCATCTGATTACCTCTATCCCCACAACGTGATCTGCTCTGTGGCTCTGGATGAATGAAGATCCACTGGAGACGCAGGGGCTTCTGGGAATAATTTCACATACATACGTACATCATGTGTTTGCCATTAACCCACATGGTGAGTGTTTTTGTGTGTTATTCTGATTTATTCAGGCTTTTTTTTTTTTGCCTGCATGGAATTGCATGATACAAACTTGCAATTCTGACATTTTATTCTTACAATTGTGTGATATAAACTCACAATTGCAAGAAATACACATTTCTGACTTTTCTCGCAATTCTGATTTTTATTTTTTTTTCCTCAATTGAGGAAACAATCTGGCTTATAAAGTCACAATTGCTAGATGTAAACTTTTGGGAGTTTGTTTGAATTGAATTGATTTTATCTGACAGTTCTGACTTTATTTCTCATAATTGTGATTATTTCACAGAACTGTGACTTTCTCAGAATTGCAAGTTAAGGAAAAGCATATAATGTAAAATAATAGACTGTTAATAGACCATTGTTTTCTGAAATGCTTCAGTGTGCAAAATGAGCCATTATCTAAATAAATATGCACTTAATTTTATAAACTATTCTAGTCTGTACACCTATTTTTTTTATTTTAATTTTTTTTTTCTTATTAAATGAATCAGCTTTTTGAACAAATCAGTTGATTAAAAATGATTCAGTGATTCGCTCATTAACACATTTAGATGCTTTTTACTGAATGATTCAGCCGTTTGAATGAATCTCACTGGTGGTTTTAATTTCAACTTTTTTTTTATTCAACGTTTTATGTTAAAAACTAAACATTACGCCTATTAATGAATCTGCAACTGCTGTTTAAATGCATCAGTGTCCCCCCATACATCTAAATGCTATTTCAAAAATACAAAATGGAAGAAAGAGTTAAAACGGAACACAATTTTGCTATTTATGCTATTTATGTCTTATATCTATTTATTTGCTTCTATGCTATTTTGCATTTACTTGTACTTTTACTTTCAATACTTAAGTACGTTTACTATAAAACAAATACTTTTTGTACTTGAGTACAATAAATATCACATACTTTAAGACTTTTATTCAAGTAATATTCTAAACTTCAACTTCAAAGTCGTTTTCTGGTAAGATGTCTGTACTTTTACTTAAGCATGACTTTCAGGAACTTTATACAACACTGATTATTACTACATTTTAGGGCTGCCATTTCTTTAAAAAAAAAAAAAAAAAAAAAGATTGATCATATTCTCTGCATTAACATGAATTATCTTCAACCTGCTGAATGTTACTATAAATGTATTTCCTTTCCGTATGTGCATTCTGACTAATAAATAAATATATTTACCTGCTAACCTGCCGCATTCTCATGAACAGTATTTTTCTTTTACTGACCGTATTTCATACCTGTTGAATGTACAGTTTCAAATGGGTTTGACTGACACCCTTTCGAAAATTACTATAGTAAAAGTGCAATGTTTTTCCATTTGTATAACAATACTTTTACTACAAATAGCCAACCATTGCTAAACTGTGGTCATTGTAGTGAAACCTGAGTTAATTTGTGGTTATATGGTTTAACTTAAATGGCAATTTTTGGTTTTATGTGAAGTAAAACCATGGCTAATTTGTTTGTGTGCATTGGTGCTCCTATTGCTTATTCCATTGTTTAAAATGGCTGAATGCATGTACGTTAACTGCCTTATTTAACGTAACTTGTTGACAGTGGGACTGCTTTGAATATTCACATTTTGGCATTAGGTTAAATACAGTGAATAGTGACTAAACACATTTAATACTGATAAATAAAGGTTCTTTATGATCTTATTCATCAAATCTCACAAACACTGCAGCATCATGGAGCAGTTGACACCCTGTGGTGAAACAATCGCCGCTTTCTTAGATGGGTTTATGTTGGAATAAAACTTCACATTCTGTTGAGTTTGGAAGATTCTGTAAACAGTAATCATCAGAATATGTCTTCTTCTGTCTCTGGAAATCTCGGATTTTGAAATAATCCCACAAACTCTCATTTTATTTGGTGTTTACAGTCAACTAGATGATTATGGCACACTGAAAATGTACATAACTGGAAATAACTGAACCGTAACATTTCAAAACAGAAGTGCGTCACGAGGCTCAGCACAAGTAGTCCATTGCAGGTTACTTTAGTATGGAAGCCTGTTTCCGCCGCTGAATAAACTTTTTTTAAAAAAACATTTTATTGTGACTTTTGTCACAATTCTGACTTATTTCCTTATATTTTTTTTCTCAGAATTGTGAGATATAAAATCAGAACTGTGTGATATGAAGTTACAATTCTGACTTTTCTCGTGAATTTAGTTTATATCTCGCAATTCTGACTTTTTTCGGTTGTTTGATATAAACTCAGTTGCGAGATAAAACTTAGCAATTCTGACTTAATAGAAACTGACAATTGTAAGTTATAAAGCCCAGTTTTGATGAGAAAAAAAGGTTACAATTACTCTTTCACATTTTTATTTTTTTTATTGTTTTTTTCAGTGACTGAAACAGGCTTCCATAATTTGGCATGATTTGATTATACTGTTACTGTTTTTAACTTTGAGACAGATTTTCTGTTTTTTCACTAGTTTTAGTTTTGTTTTTTTATTATTATTATTATTATTATTATTATTATTATTATTATAAATAGTAGTTTTTTTGTCTTAGTCTTTTTAATTAGTTTTTTATGTCTAGAAATATCTAGCTTTTGCAACTAATGGAAACAAGCTTCTGTAATTGCAGCTAATGTTTCAAATGCATTTTTAGTGTTTGGTGGTGTTTGTTTGTTTGTTTGTTTGTTTGTTTGTTTTATAAAAACCCAGTTCGGTAAGCAGTGGAGGAGGAAAATTCTTTGCATGTGTTCATGTTTCCGTTCGCCTGTGTTCACACGCACATGACTGGAAAAGAATGGAGCTCAGGCTGAGTTTAACCGCAGCTTTAATCCAGCAGGGAAATAAAACACACCTGGAGTTAAACAGCACCTGATTTGTTGATAAAGTCTCATGGGAAACATACACATACACTCACTCTGTTGTGTTGAACTACAGCAGAGACACAGAGGAGGAGAGAGCGATCCGTTCTGCTCTATTTCCATCAGGTCTCCTCTCTTTTTCTCTGTCATATCTGACTGGATCTTCAAAACAAGAGCTGAATGAGTGTGTGTTACAGCTCCACATGTACATACAGTATGCAAATGGCACTGTTCTCAAATATGATACAACATTTGGCCTGAATAAATGCAGTTTTCTATTCAGTAAATCCAGTGAATGTAAATGCTTAACCTTCATTTTGTTGTCCACCTCTGGATAATACGAATATTACATGACTTTTTTGGTTTTGTATTCACTTTAAGTGTGTCGTCTTTGACTTGAGCCATGCGATAGAGCAAATCTGGCAAAATATGTTTGTTTTTAGTTGTTAATCAACTTATTTTCCATAAATGAAAGTGAAAAATATTTGTTTGGGGTTGAATGTTTGAACATTATGAAGGACGTCAAGAGTGAAGCATTTGTAAAATTGAGAAAATGGGAAACATCTGCAGTTGAACGGGCTATAATTTCTATATTAGCAGGAGAATTCAGGTATTTAGTTTGTTTTAAAACTGGCTAATTCTCATGGTCAATTCTTTGAATCTAATAGTTTTCAACACAAGAATGTGGGATTTGTGTCTTTAATGCTGTACTAAAACACTATTCATGGAAAATGGCAAGTAAAACCAGTTCTGTGAAAATCCCTTTTGGAAACTTTATTTTTAAGATTTTCAGGGTTCGTACAAGGTGCTTGAAGTACTTGAATTTTAATCTTTGAAATGTAAGCCCTAAAAAACCCTTGAAAATAGCAATTTTCCTGAAGAGGTACTTGAAAAGTGCTTGAATTGTTGAAAGACAATGTATCTATGAAATAAGTGTTTAATTTTGTCAGTGGGCACATAGAGGAGGATGAAAGTAACAAAGACATTTCTCCTAGGCCGTGATTTACTTTTTGCTTTCCAAGCTATGACTATGACCATGATTTTTCAGTATAAAAGTAAATTGGGTTAAATGTCAGGAGTTTCACTTGTAACTTTTGTCCTGCTGCATGCTAATGTGGTGACTTTCTGTGTCTTGCATCATTTATTCAAACATGTTTTGGCATATTATACCAAAGAATATGCCAAGAGTGAGGGTCAGAAAGACAGACGGAGTTGTTCATGAGAGGGTGTTTCTGGACATGGGCCTGTCAGGAACATTAGTCTCGGGGCATATTTAGGTTTTAGCCATACCTTAGCCTTTCCATCTCCACCTATAAATTTGCAGTGTTTCCAGATGTTTTTATGCAAATTTTGAATTCTTGCTAAACCAACTGAATGGAAACCTGAATAGGCCTACTGTTACATTGTTGAGAATTTATATTATGCTAATTTAATTTAATCTTCATATTCATTCTGAAAAAAAAATCTAAAAATAATTTGAATAACTAAATAAATATTTTAAACAATTCAAGTTTGTAAAGTCAGGTTTCGAAACATTTGATGAAACTTAAATTAAAATGTAGTTTAATCATTTTTGGTAAAGATAAAACACAACAAAAAAAATGTTTGCAGTTACATATTAACAAGGTTATATTTAATACAAAACAAGAGTAACACAACAAATCTAGCTTGTATTGTTGTTCCTTTCATCCTAACTGTCTGGGTCCGAAAGTAATGTGCAACTTATGTTCAAAATACAATTTATACTGAGGTCTTCTACATTTGGACAAAATACCACCTGCTATTGATAGACCACACTTGTGAGTTATAGGCCACAGCAAAAATGTATTTATTTTTTTTTTAAATCTTACTTTTGTATCCTGCTTTCCCACTTTCTTTTCAAAAAACATAACTTTCAAAATTAAATTTTTTAATTTTTGAAAATGCAATTCAAAAAACATAACCTTTTCTTTATTTCACTTAATGTCGGAAAACAATCGAGCTAAGCATGTAGTAGTAGCCTACTGGCAGTGTCGTGTAAACATGGCTAAAAGATGCAAAATAAGGGAACGGATGAACCAAATCAGTCGAGTCATTTACGTTGGATGCATATGCTCCGATTGATTCAAACTCTTGACTTTGATCATTCATTAAATGATTTACTAGCAAAAAGCCCAATCAAATTAAAAGAGCCATTCATTTTTTTTAATTGTAATATTGCATATACTGATTTTAAAAAGCATGTAGTGGTGGGAGAAATGGAGCTTTTCGAAGCTGAATCACTTAAACCATTGCGTCTCAAAATGATTCACTGTTTCAAAATGCTTTAATCAGTCGTTTTGCGAATCATTTGATTTAGATTGAAAGTTTGGTGAATCATTCCGAGAATTGAATGATTCAAATGAAATGATTCGCGATCCAAGTCCTGATGTAAAATGATCATTATCAAAAAGAATCATTATTCAGATCAGAACTTCAGATCACATGTCATTTTGCTTCAGATTGGGACTTCGGTGTGGATTCGCGATTCGTTTGTCTGATATCAGGAATTCTGAGTGTTTTTTTTTTTTTCTTAAACAGTAGAAACTTCAAACCAGTAATCATTTACCACCTTTATGAAATAGAAGGCATTGTTCGATAAGTAAGATCTCTGTTTGAAGTCCTTGAAAATCAAAGTAGTGCTTGAAAAGTCCTTGAAAGCCATGATATTTCATGCAGTATCTGTACAAACCCTGGAATTAGTTTTACTTTGTGTTTCAGGTTCTTGAGGAGAATTAAACAGCATTGTCTTTCTCTCTCTCTCTCTCTCTCTCTCTCTCTCTCTCTCTCTCTCTCTCTCTCTCTCTCTCTCTCTCTCTCTCTCTCTGTCTCTCTGTCTCTCTGTCTCTCTGTCTCTCGTATTGATCATATGGACGGACGCTCACAGAAGCAGCTCAGCTGTTTTTCTGCAATCAAAAATCCATAAACCAGAACAGCCTATGAATTAGAGCTCTGCTGCAGAGAACATCCACACAAATCAAGATCACCTCAAGACATTTGCACTGAGGTGAGTGTCTCAGAGCTCAGCGCTTCATTAAGAAGGTGATTCAAGTCTATTTAAAGCACTTAATTTCCTTCCTGGGTTATGAGAGGCTGTGTTTGAAGAAGTTGTAATGGTTTTAATCCGCTAATTCACCAGCACAATTCATAAAAACAACATGAAGCCTTAATAAAACCAGCACAGCTCATTTGAAAGCTCTTTGAAGGACACTGGAAATGTCTACATGCACTGACTTCTGTCAATCCAAAGGAATCCAATGCAACTTTTGTTATGTGACCCTGGACCACAAAACCAGTCTTAAGTAGCATTGGTTTATTTGTAGCAATAGCCAAAAATACATTGTATTGGTCAAAATGATAAATGTTTCTTTTATGCCAAAAATATAGAGATCATGTTCCATGAAGAAATTCCTACCATAAATGTATCAAAGCCTAATTTTTTATTAGCAATGTGCATTGCTAAGAGCATCATTTGGACAACTTTAAAGGAGAGTTTTCGTAAAAAAAATTTCTGTTTACGTTTTGGTAATTTTATGTGTAAAAAAAAAAAAATTAATAAAATAAAAAAAATAAGTATTTCTCAAAATAAATAAAAACTGTGAAAATCAACTCGGCGTGTGATGCAGACCTGCAATAATTAAATGTTAAATAATAATAAAAAAAATATCCTTTATGTATTTAAACCACTGTCTTTGCTGCTGACCTTTGATGATCCAATTCATCCATCTAATAAGCAAAAAATTAATAATTACTCAAGATAATCTTATTAATCTTATAATTTGTTTTCTTTTTTTTTTTTTTGCTGAAGAGTTGACTTTTTTTTTTCTGAGGTCTACTGTACAAATGTGAATTTACTTTTCCCTAAGCCAAAGGCTTTTGGTGTGGAAGGGCTTTTAAATTCTCCAAAAAAAATTAGCTTTTTATATTAAAAACAATCTAGCAAGACCTTGCCACAGTAGACCACAGAAGAAAAAATGTCATGTCAAAAAAGGAAAATAAATGTTAGATTATGTTGAGTAATTTTTGCTTATTAGTGTGGATGAATTAAATCATTGAAGGTCGACAGCAAAGACATAGTTAATAAAATGGGATTAGAAACATAAAGGAAATCTACATTATTTAACATATTTAATTATTGCAGGGTTGCGTCATATATATTAGTGCTGTCAAATGATTAATCGCGATTAATATCATCCAAAATAAAAGTTTAAATACTATATATTTGTGTACTGTGTATATTTATTATGTATACATAAAAACACACACGCATGCATATTTTAAGGAAAAATATTTTAGATTTATATATAAAACATATATACACACATATAGTATGTAAACATAAACTTTTATTTTGGATGGATCGCGATTAATCGTTTGACAGACAGCCCTATATATATATATATATATATATATATATAATATTCTGAGTTGAATTTCACTGTTTTTACTCATTTTGAGGAATACTGGATTGTAGTTTTTTTTTTTTTTTTGTGATTGAGATGAATTAATGCAAGTTCACATTTATTCTAGAACTAAAATAACATCTTACTCCCGATTTGTCTTAACCAGGTGGGTAACTGGCATTACTTATTTGAAAAAGTAACCTGTCAATTAAAAAGTAATGTTACTTTACTAGTTACTTGAAAAAAGTAATATTATTACGTAACTCATGTTACTTGTAATGCATTACCCCCAACACTGCCTATAACTTAATAGTTAGCCACTGAAATGCACAAATTGCGTATTTTACCCCGTTAAGCGATTTTTTTTTTTTTAACAGGGAGCCCCCCTCGAAATGTGATTGGGCTACTTTTGGGCTAGATTTGAGTAGCAATTGGGCAGGTTTTGTTGTGAAAACCTGGCAACCCTGAATGCATTCATACACTTTGGGTGCAGTGAAAAGCACTTTTTTTTTTTTCTTAGGATGTGCCTTTAGCCTCATTGTGCACTATAATGCCCAAAAATGTGGTCTAGTTAGGTTTTTGAGACTTCGAGCCTGTGTTTAATTGATGCTTCTGCCCTGTTGTTGTATTTATCACCAGTAGAGGGACCAAACCGCTGTTCTCTCTCTCTCTCTCCCCAGTCGAGCCCCTGAACAGAGACTCTGTTATTGGAGCAGCAAACACACGGATCACAGACGCGCCTCTCCTCTCCTCCTCTGACGGACGGAGCACATGCTCTCTCGCTCGTGCAGATACAGGACCGCCGCTTGTCTCCTCCACACCGCTCCGCATCTGTGCTGGATTATCGTGTTGGAGTATCTCATTAGAGGAGGAGATCATCATCCTCATTATCCTCACAGTCATCCGTCAGGGACTCATCCAGCGCTCCGCTCCGGACTCCAGACTACAGCTTCATGGGAAAGACGCTGGAGCAGCACCAGATGTTCCCGCACTACACCTGCTACTATTCGCCCTACGCTCACAGCAAGGTACGGAGACGCTCGACTCTTTAGCGCTGCACGGCTCTCTTTGTTCTCTCTTCAGCTCTGTCTCTCTCTCTGATAGTGATAGACTGACTGACTTGACAGCTGTCAACTCGTCCTGTCAGTGTCAAGTCAGATTTACAGTATTTTTACAGTGCTTTACTACTTGTACAGTAGTAGTACAGACACAAAAACATGAAAATAACAGTGTTAATGTTATAAAAATTAATCGGTTATGAAACAAATTCAATTTCAGATGTTAAGCAGCTCTACAGGAGACTATAGTCATTATTCTGCTCAATTTAGTTCAATGTAGGGGTGTGCAATATTGACCAAAAATAATGTCTCTATTTTCTAGGATTTTATTGCTAATGATATTTAGACTGTATTTTGCTGTGTGTGTTATTATGCTTAAGGACTACCCTGCTGACTCCTGAAGTTTTTGATTTTCTTCATATTCTGTGTGGTCAGTTCACAGCAGTGATAGAAGTTATTCTTTTCCAGTAAGTTTAAATTGATTATTACCTTTTCTAGGCATTTTTACATTTTATAAAGCCATTTTTTCTAAAAGTGTGCATTATCTTTTGAGTAAAATTTGTACATTTAATCAGTCAATAATAATAATAATAATAATAATAATAATAATAATAATACATTTAGGTTGTTACCAAACAAATTAAATCATATGAAGTGGCATTTAGATGCATTTACACGTGTTAATGCAGCTATATTTAAAATTATTTTAAAAGGGAAATATACTTTGAATGTGAAATTAAAACCACCAGTAGGTGTCAGCAAGTTGCTGTTAATAAGTAAGTCATTGCAATTGAACAGAATCATTTTAAATGGATGGTTCATTCAGGAATTAAACACTGTCATGTTGCTCAGAGACACAAAACAGTACGATGGCTGTGTTCAGAATGATTTTTGTTGCCGAAATTGAGCAAAAACAGGAACTATGCGGTCTAAAACTTAAGTCTTTTAATATTAACTTCTTGTTTATTGAACTGTTGTATAAAATCAATATCACATTTGTGATCATGCTGATGTTTGAAGGAAGAAAACGGCACTCTTCGTGTGATATTGATTAACTATATAAAATGATATAAATATAAATTTTCTGCCCCCATATCTTGAATTATATGATCATTCTAAATGAATATGTGCACTCTGTAAGTGTTTTGTTTGTTTTTTGCAATACTCGATGTCAAATCAATTGCAACAGTTAAGATATCATCATTTCCTTTGTGTTATGGTAGAAATTCATATAGGCGTTAATATTATCCAAAGTTATTTTACAGAAAATAATATTTATCTTTTATATGATTACTTATAAATTGTAAGCTGCTGGTAAATGTTAACCAGTTAAACTTATTTATCTTACACAGTAGTTTAATACTCGTTACTGATGTTAGGTGTAATTGCATGTGGATTTCAATGCTTAAGGCATTTGAGTTTTTATATTTATTTATTTATTTATTTTATTTTATTATTATTATTTTTTTTTTTTTTACAATTTGTGTGTGTGAGGTCAGCAGTGTGATTTACAGTGTTATACATCTGTGCTAGAGGCATATGGTGCCTCTTTTTTTTTTTTTTTACAAAAGAGGGTGGTCCCAAAAGGGTTTATAAATATAAATTAATTTATAAGTATTGACAAATGAGGATGACCGTAAAATGTGTAAATGTGTAAATTTTTACTGTTGTACAAATGAGGACGTCCCCAAAAGGAGGTTTTATAAAAATCTACATTTATTTATAAAAATATGTTTGCTTTAGTTCGCTTTTATTTTGCTTGTTTGTATTTGTGTGCTGTTTACATTTGAAAACAGCTGCAAAAGTTTTCTAAGATGTATGATTTTTTTTTTTATAAATATTTATTTGTTTTATACTATTTTTACAAATGTGACCCTAGACCATAAAACTAGTCAAAAGTTGTTGTTGTTGTTGTTGTTGTTGTTGTTTTTAATTGAGATTCATCCATTGATGTATGATTTGTTATGATAGGACAGTATTTGAGATTCAACTATTTGGAAATCTGGAATCTGAGGGTGCAAAATACTGGAAAAAAAATTGCCTTTAAAGTTGTCCAAATAAACTTCTTATTTTGTCCAAAAAATACTAATCAAAAATTAAGTTTTGACATATTTATGGCAATGTTAATGGAACATAATCTTTACATAATATCCCAATAATTTTTGGCATAAAAGAAATATTGATCATTTTGACCTATATAATGCATTTTTGGTTGTTGCTACAATAATACCTGTGCTGCTTAAGGCTGGTTTTGTGGTCCAGGGTCACAAATGAGGACATCCCCAAATTGAGGTTTTGACAGGTTTACCCTCATTTTCTCATTTTAGGGAACAAATTTGTCCCCAAAACGTGGTTCAGTGCGTACACACACACACACACACACACACACACACATATATTCTCTCGGCATGCATCTTCATGCTCTGAATATCTCTTTGTGTCTAGAGGGGTGTGTGTGTGTGTGAGTTTTTGCTGAAGACGTTTTAATGAGGCACATATGAAATACTGCACATCTGTGTGTTGTTAAACACGGCCTATAAACACACAGCAGATGTGAAACTGTGAGATGACGTTTGTCAGCTGAACAAGGGAAAGTCACATGATCGTTTCACGAAAGTGCCATGGTCTTACTATAGTAGTTGGATATATATGATAGTATTAAATGATTGACATGTTCATATAGTAAGATAACAGCCTGGTATTGTGTACAGAAGTCTGTAAATCATACAAACCCAGGTTCTTCTTCATTCTGTTTGTGTTTGAAATTGTTATGAATTCATCCGGCGTCTCTGAGCATTCAGCCACACGCAGAAACTGTGACACTCAACACTGACCTTTAATATGTGATCAATAGAGGACGACAGCACTGCAAACACTAGCTGTGATTTCCCATGATTCTCCTCTGGGATCAGACTCAACTCACACAGTAATACATCCGTGACATTATAACTCGGATATCAAAGTTTGGTCAGTGATCTCTGACAGCCTGTTTACACAAACGCTGGCGCCTTTCATTGATTTCTTTTGTTTTGAAAAACCTTTTTATATACACTAGCATTTAGAAGGTTGTGGTTAGAATTATTTATAATTCTTTACTATTATTTTTTTGATCAATTAAATGCGTCTTTGCGCAATAAAAATACTAATTTCTTTAAAGTCTTACTGACCTCAGACTTTTGAACTTTTACTACATAAAATCATAGTAACAGTGATAAAAAGTAATATAAGATGAGACATTTACTGTCTTTCAGAGTTGTGTTAACGCATTAATGTCCTGATATAGCAAGGAGATGTCGGTCATTGGTCTGGGATCAGGCTAAAATATTCCTGTAATAAAACAGCCTAGTAAAAGATGGCATCGGTTAATAAGTCATTATTAACGATGTGCATATGCTAATGAGGGACACAAAGGACGTGTGTTTAGCAGAACGACCTTCATCCTCAGCCAATCAGATTGTGTCTCATTCAACAGGAAGTTACAGTCAGTGTCCAGGCAAACAGGACAAAAACAAACCACTAAAAATAGGGTCGCATCCCTTATTGAGAGAGAACGGATGAGATTCAGTGTTTAGTATTGTTTATATATTTTAGTATATATTTATGTATTGTATTAATATTTTAAATGGGCTTTTTTTTATTTATATTATTATTATTTAATTTAATTTAATTTAATTATTTACATTTTTAGTTTAATTACTTGTTTAGTGCTTTTGTGGTTATACATTTTTAATTTTTAGTTAGCAATTTTAGTACTTCAACTTATTTCAGTTAGTTGACAAATATTATGTTATATTATATTATTATTTTTCAAAAGTGTGTGTGAATATAATAAAATATATATATATATATATATCAGTTTTGGTTCAGTTTTTCATCCAGTATTTATTTTACTTTTAGCTTGATTTTTAACAAAAACATTTAAAATGTTTTTTTTTCCCCAAGTTTACAACTTTTCAGTTATCAATTTTACTATTTAAAATTAAACTTGTTTCATTTAATTGCCAAACAATGTGTTATATTAATTTATATTGTGTTTCTATTTATATAAAATGTAAATATTACATGGAAAAAGTAAGTAAATGTACATTAGGAAAAAAATATTACATTTTTGTATTATATTTTATCTAAATTTTCTGTTTCATTTATAACAACACTGAGTTTGGTTGTGTTTAATGATCTCAGATTACTCTTGTGTGTTTAACTGTATATTTCCAGTAAGAGCTTGTGTAGTTTGTGTGGTTTTATGTCAGAATAGGTTCATCTGTGAGCATATAAAACACACACACAGCTGTGGTTCTGATTGCCATGATAACCAGCCGGATAACTGCAGGAAGACCAGCAGATGTGCACATTTTCCATTGATGAGACAGTGACGTCACATCTGAACAGATTTAATGAAGGTCTTGCCATCATAAAAAATATCATATCATAGACCCTTTACACATTTCCAGGGTTCTCCAAGATGTTTTTTGCGTTTTCATTTGCTAAAGTAGTGAAATAAAAAAAAAATCCACAGTAGCATTATTATGAATTTCTAAAAGAGGAAGATTACAGTCATCAGACGAGAGAAAAACATCAAATTTACAGTTGTTCCCTCAACACCTATGTTAGGAAAACCCTCACAGCAGGGTAAGCTATTTTTTGGAGCTGTGGAAACAACATCATAGACTGTGAAAAACAGGTTTAAGGTGAAAACAGCAGAGAATGTGAGGGGAAAAAATCTATATATTTTTGGAAATAAGGTGTTTGTAAGCTTTCAGGAGATTGGAAAATGTATATACGCTACTGTTCAAAAGATTGAGTCAGTAAATGTAATGCTTTTTATTCAGCAAGGAAGGATTAAATTAAATTAAATTAAACTGGGCAAAGGCTTCAGTAAAGACGTATATAATATCACAAATATTTCTATTTTAAATAAATGCTGTTCTTTTGAACTTTCTATTCATCTGTGAATCCTGAAATGTTAAATGTATGACCGTTTCCACAAAAATATTGTGCAGCACAACTGTTCTCAACATTGATGATAATCATAAATATTTGTTGAGCAGCAAATCAGCACATTAGAATGATTTCTGAAAGATCACTGGACTCTGAAGACGAGTAATGATGCTAAAAATTCAGATTTGATCACAGGAATAAATTACATTTTAACAGATATTCACATAGAAATCAATTTTAAATGTTAATAATTTAGAATTTTACTGATTTTGTTGTATTTTTTTGATAAAAATTAATCCACTGTTGGTGAGCGGAAGAAATTTGTTTAAAAAACAATAAAATCTTAACCTCAAACTTTTGAATGCCGGTGTCAGAATGTGTATTTAGCTTATTGATTGAATGCAGTTGAAATTTGTTTTAAAATTCACCTTTAAATATACTGTCAAATTCAGTGTTGAGGAAAGTTACTTTTAAAAGTAATGCATTACAATATTGCGTTACTTACTAAAAAAGTAACTAATTACGTTACTTTTTATGGAAAGTAATGTTACATTACTATTGTGTTACTTTTTAAATCTAGGCAGGGTTTTCTTCTTTGTTTTTAATATAAAAAAAGTTTGATTCTTATCAAATGTAAAAGCCCTTTCACACCAAAATGAAATTAAGTGAATAAGGCAAAAGGAAAATTAAATTTGCGTCTGTACTATAGAACTGTAGGAATAAAAAGAAAAAGCACCAAAAAAAGCTTTTCTTACTTAGATCTTTTGTCTTGTTTCTAGCCAAAATATCTAAAAATTCAAGAAGGATTTTCTAGACAAGTAAAAATTCTTTTTTTTTTGAAAACAAGTTAAAATTAAAATTAAAATTAAAATTAAGTGTGTTTTAGCTTGAAGCAAGTAAAATATCTCCCAATTGGGCTAAGCAAAATCTTTTCTGTTTGAAATAAGTTTTTTTTTTTTTTTGCTTACCCGATTGGCAGATTATTTTGCTTGTTCTAAGCAAAAACTCACTTAATTTTGACTTATTTTTTCTAAAAAAATATATATATATATATTATTTTATTTATTTTGGCTGGAAACAAGACAAAAAAAATTTAAGCAAGAAAAGTATTTGTGCAGTGTACAGTTGAATTGGATCAACAAAGGTCAGCAGCAAAAGTCATTGGTTAATAAAATGGGATTAAATACATAAAGGGAAAAAAAGTAACTCCGATATATTCTTGGAAATGGAAAAAGCAATGTGTTACTTTACTAGTTACTTGAAAAAAAGTAATATTATTACATAACTTGTAATGCATTACCCCCAACACTGATCAAATTACATTTCTGTTGATGACAAACTAATCACCATAATATTTGACCGCAGAAAACATTTCACCAGACGTTAGAAACATTTCAGATTGATATGGTGTTCAGGAGATTGTGTTTCCATCTGAAATGAGCCATCACTTTTTTGTAGTCCAGAGGCAGTTAATGATGATATAGAGGGGTGTGTGTGTGTGCTATTGCCTTGACCTGCACAGATTGAGGAGTGACCCAGACCTCCACAGTGAAGATGCAGAGAAACCAATCCAATCTCCTGTGTGTGTGTGTGTGTGTGTGTGTGTGTGTGTGTGTGTGTGTGCATGCTTTTTAATGCCTATTACAGCTCTCTGTGTGTGTGTGTGTGTGTGTGTGTGTGTGTGTGTGCATGCTTTTTAATGCCTATTACAGCTCTCTGTGTGTGTGTGTGTGTGTGTGTGTGTGTGTGTGTGTGTGTGTGTGTGTGTGTGTGTGTGTGTGTGTGTGCGTGTGTGTGCGTGTGCGTGTGCGTGCGTGTGCGTGTGTGTGCGTGTGCGTGTGTGTGCACTTGTATAGCTGAGTTTTAGACCATCAGACTGAGGACAGTTTTGTAAAGTGAGGACATTTTGGCCAGTCCTCACTTTCTGAGACCCCTTTAAAGGCCTGTTTGAGGGTCGAGACTTGGTTTTAGTGATCAGGTTATAATTGGGTAAAGGTTATGTTTGGGTGAGGCACTTAGTTTTCATGGGTACGTTTAGGGTAAGGAGCTAGAGATTGCGTTGTCTCAATGTGCACTATATTGCCAAAAGTATTGGGACACTCTCTTCTACTGAACAGGTTTGTCTATTTGAGTAATTTCCATGAGTACAAATCTTAATGTTTAAGCATATAATGATATTCTAAGGACTTGTGTGCATCTAATTGTATAGCAAAAGTTTGGACAGGACCCTTTCGTATTCTAGCATGGCAATGCCATGTGTAGGGTTGGGAATCGATAATCGATTCCGATTCTGGAATCGGATACTTAAGATTAAGAATCGGATACTTGTTATAAGATGATAATTTCGATTCCTCTTATCGTTTCCTGCTACTGTTTCAGCTATTAAAATAGTTACATTTTGTATGCAATAGCAAATTGATTATAATTCGTTTAGTTTTTTTATTACATTAATTTAGAAAATTAACTTCGTTAAATACAAGTTTTCTTATTTTAAAGGATCGAACAGCAGCCAGCGGAAGACTGTTCATAGTCTGTTTGATCAAATTACCTTCTCAAATCATCACGACTTGTCTAAAATAAAACCTATAGATCTAAAACGGTAAAAGTAGCTATAAAACAATGTTAGTTTAAACGTTAAACCTCGATAAATGTGCGCTATTAGGCGCATATCCAATTGTTTTTGCGGAGGGGGAAGCTGAAGCGCGCTTTGTAGAACTTGGAGGCGCCAGCGCGATCATTCGCGTTTTTTCAGTGGAAACAATTTTAAAATATCCGTCAGTTTTGCTCACAAAGGTAAGAGTAATACATCATGCGAAATGTAAAGGGTCTACTTTTATTTGTGTGCACTCACAATATCAAAAAAACAAAGGCAAGAAAACAAACATAGCTTTCTGGCGTCTTGAATAGGAGCGCAAACCTAAAATAAACAAACATGATACATATATAAATAGAAAGCTTTAAATTATTACTTAACGAAATAAAACAAATAAATAAACTTGTTCATTATGTAATCTAAAGATGCATTTCTCTCTGTGCGTCCAAAGATAGATTGCAAATCAGGGTCTTTGCAACACTATCTCACAATACACTAGTTAATTAATGAATCATTCAAATATTTTCTTAATGTTTTCCCCGAAACATTCATTGTAATTGCTATTGCAAGATGGTGTTGTGTTGCGTCTTTCAGATATGCTGTTCTTATCGTTATGTTCTGCTTATAATGGCATACAGGCTTATGATTTGATTAAACGGTGGCACAGAAAATAAACATGTTTGATATATTAATGTTTAACTTTTGTTATTGTTGTTTACCACATTGGAATCAAAACCGTGAATCGATAAGAATCTGAATCGATAAGCGGAATTGGAATCGGAATCGATAAAATTCAAATGATACCCAACCCTAGCCATGTGTATAAGGCATGGTTAAAAAAGAAATGATTGATTCGGTCAGTGTGGAAGAACTTGACTGGTCTGCATAAAGCCAAATCCTAATCCCAGCTGACTTTAAATGCAGACCTTGAGCCAAAAACTCATCTCCAAACACCAATGACTTGTACATACACTATATGGACAAAAGTATTGGGACAACCCCCTTCTTTAGAACAGAAAAAGGCACTTCCAAAACTCTGGCAGCAGAGATGGAAACATAAGCAACAGTTTTGGAAGTGTCTAAAAGGACTCTACCCATATGTACAAGTCATTGGTTTTTTGGTGAATGTCATGGAGACATTTGGGGACATTTGAGGACATAAGGGATGACTCACAGTTCTTTTTTTTTTCTTCTTTTTTTTAATTCTGTTACAGAATAAGAAGGTAAAATAAGGTAATTGTGAGTCATTATTTAACAATTTGGAATTTTCTTCTCGGAATTATGAGGAAAAAAAGTGTGAATTGTGAGATAAAGTTGCAGTTACTTTTAAAGCTACCTCTTAAAAAACAATCCCTTGGGGAAACACAGAAATATTTGAAATTTTGAAGTAAAAAATACATATATAAAAAATAGTATTTTCTTGTAAAATGTAATGCAGTAATCTTTGATTTATTTACAACTTTGAAACTTTCATAATCGTTTTTTTTCAGTATACAAGGTCATTTGCTGGTTTTGTTTCCCTGAGTGGATAAGCATTTTAACTCACCTTAAGTTCATTTGCACTCCTGATGAATCAAGAATTGTTTAGGAATCACATTTAGACTCTTTGAATCAAAAGTTGATTCGTGAGATTCTTAAAGATGCTTGAATGTCTGTCAGTTGAAGATAAATGATGCTTTATTTCAATAACAAAAATTGCACTGAATCGACTTCACAAACCACTGTTTTAGACTCTTCTTTCTCACATGTTGACTTTAATATTTCAGCTTCAGTGTGTCTTCAGTTCAGTGTACTGCATCTGTGACATGAATTATGAATGAAATGCTTAGTATTTGATTTGTAGAGTTGCGTAACTCGTTTCAGAGGTAGGACTACGTGTCTAGGTGGATGAACCTTAATATTGAACAGGATTTAGTCATGAGCTGGGGTTTAATTCTGAGCTGTAGCACAACTGATGGAGTTTAAACGTGAAATATTGTGTGTCTCAACCTTCCTGTGAGAATCGTAAAAGACTCTTTAAAAATGCAACCAATTAAACATGAAATGTCCCTCAAGGACACACACTGTGTGTGTATGTCTGTCCTAATATATGATGCCGATGTCGTCATTGTTGATTGAATCTGTTTGTAATGAGAGCAGATGAAGGATGTGTGTTCAGAGTCTCTGTGACTCTTCTTTGCCTGTGGAAATTAATGTTGTGTTATTGCCACCCACAGAAAGCTAGTGCTAAACTAAAGAGATGTTTATGTAAGTTAGTGATCGTGGCAGATGTGATTGGGGTTGGATGAATAAATTTGTTATTTTTAATATTTTACGCTTTATTTTTTTTTTAGTTTATCTTAATTTTTAACTAGTTTTTTTTTTTTTTTTTATATGAACCTTAAATATGAAAAAAATCAAAATAGAAATAGAAAATAATTTTTCTGAAGACCTTAAATCTGTAATTTTAATATCGAGATACTATTAAAGCTTTTAATATATTGAATTCGATTTTATTTGTATTTATTTATTGAATTCATTTTAGTACATTTAAAATAAACTAAATGAAAATGAGAAACATTGCCTTGTTAACTAGCTGAAATTATTTTTTAATGGTTTTAGTTAACTTTTTTTCTCACAATTCTGAGTTTACTTCATTTTTTTTTCTTTCTAAAGACCTTAAATCTTTATTTTAGTATCAAGATACTATTCAAGCTTTTAATATTGTATTTTATTTGCATTTATTTATTTAATTAATTTTAGTGCATTTAAAATAAACTAAACAAAAATGAGAAACGTTGCCTTGTTAACTAGCTGAAATTAGTTTAATGGTTTTAGTTAACTTTTTTTTTCTCACAATTCTGAGTTTACTTGATTTTTTTAATTTTCTTTCTAAAGACCTTAAATCTTTGTTATTTTCATATTGTTAAGATACTATTAAAGCTTTTGGTGTTTTGAATTAGATTGTATTTGTGTTTTGTTTATTTAATTCTTTTTAGTACATTTTAAAATAAACTAAATGAAAATTAGAAATGTTGATTTGTTAACTAGCTGAAATTATTTTTAATAACCCTGCCTTGAGTTAAAAATGTATAAATATTTATTTTTATTTGTTACTTTATTAAACTATATGCAATAATAAATATCTTATTTTATTTTGTTCTCTTTTCTTTAATTTGATGAGTATTTTATTTTATTTTATTTTATTTTATTTTATCTGTACCACACACTGTTCTTCAATCATTACCTGACTGTATTTCTGTGCAAAGGACTTGCTATGTTCAAATTGCACATAGCACATTTATCTCTCCATTGTCTGATTACATGCAAATCAGTCTTTTCCTGTCCAATTAGTGAGCATAAGCTTGTGGAGCAAATTAAAACTCTATGTACTTCTCGCTCTTCTCTTTCAAAGTGTCTGAGCATTGCTTTTTTCTGTCCTGACAGACGTCTCACAGAAGGACATTTGTCATCTCTCTTCGTCCCTTAGCAGCTTGTGGTTTATTCGATGTGTGTTTTGCGTCCGTTTCAGCGTGTGGACAGTAAAGTGTGTGGTTTGATCCTTTCTGCCTCATTGTGTAAAACTCCTGACCTTTAAAACAGAACTAATCACAGGGGTGGGACGTTCACATTCATACAGGCAGACGGCAGCCAAGAGAGAGCAAAGGATCGTGGGAGCGGGACAGAGCAGAATAGAGTTATGCCTATTTCAGTCTGGCTCCAGAGGAATATTCTGATCATTTATATACAGTAACTCCTGAAACACTCTTTACAATTTAACATGCAAAATATTGTCACAGTATTGCCTAAACCCTGTTGCATTAGTGCTATTTTAGTATTATACATCAGTTAATTTCGTATCATGAGTTACGGTTTTCTTTTTAATATTTTGATATAGTTTGTATTAGGGCTGTCAAACGATTAATCACGATTAATCGCATCCAAAATAAACGTTTATGTTTACACACTATATGTGTGTTCACTTTATATATTTATTATGTACATATAAATACACACACATCTATATATATATATATATATATATATATATATATATATATTAATACTTGTATACAATTTAGATTATAAATAAATATAAATCTAAAACATTTTTCCTTAATATCCTTATATCCTATAATATATACATGCATGTGTGTGTATTTATATATACATACTAAATATACACAGTACACAAATATATAGTATATAAACAAACTTTTATTTTGGATGTGATTAATCACGATTTTCCCGGTTAATCACGGTTTTCACCCAGTTAACCACGCCCCTCTCTCTTTGTAACAGCCGTATGCTCCGCCCCTTTACCCGATGGCCCCGCCCAGTCCAGGAAGCAGCAGCTGTAGTCAGAGTGCAGTGGAGCAGCTCAGCAAAACCAACCTGTACATACGAGGACTGCTACCTGGAACCACAGACCAGGACCTCATCAAACTCTGCCAACCGTGAGTCCTCACACACACATTTTCAAACTCTGAAGGTGAACAGAAAGCCTCTTCACCAAAATGTGCAGTAGCCTATACTAAGGAAGCCTGTTTTCATGACAGAATAAAAAAAAAAAAAGGTAATTTCAGCTTTTTCTTACAGTTCAGATTTTAATATAAACAGAATAAACTGAATTGTGAAATATAAACTCAGCATTGCTAGAACAATGTCAGAATTGTGAGGAAAAAGTTAGAATTATGAGAACTGCGAGGAAAAAAGTCAGAATTGCGGGATGTAAACTTAATTGCAAGAAAACAAATTGAGATTTTGAGTTTACATTCTCACAATTTTTGTTTACATCTCAAAATTCTCTTTTTTTCCTCACATTTCTAAGTTTTACATCTCGTAATTCTAACTTTTTACATCTTGCAGCTTTTCCTCATAATTCAGTTTTTTTTCTCACAATTTTGAGTTTACATCTCGGAATTGATTTTCTCTGCCATGGAATAAAAAACAAAAACAAAAAATTCTTGCAATTGACTTTTTTTTTTCTTCACAATTAAATTTGTGTTTACATCTTGTAACTCTGACTTTTCCACAATTTAGATTTTTTTGTTCTTCTCATAATTCTAACTTTTTTCTCGCAATTGAGATTACATCTTGCAATTCTAACTTTTCTTGCGATTTTCAGTTTACATCATGTAATTCTAACTTTTTCGCAATTGTTTACATCTCGCATTACTGACTTTACATCTTGCAATTCAGATTTTTTTTTCTCGCAATACTAACTTTATATTTCACAATTCTGATTTTTTTTGCAATTCTCAGTTTACATCTCGCAAAAAAAAAAAGTTTTCTCACAATTCTGAGTTTATATCTTATAATTCTAACTGACTTTTTCTAATTCTAATGCTGGCTTCTCGCAATTCTCTCTCCACAATTGAGTTTACATCTTGCAGTTTTTGCTCACCATTCAGATTACTTTTTCTCACAATGTTGAGTTTACAGAATTGATTTTCTCTGCCATGGAATAAAAAACAAAAAAATTCTTGCAATTTACTTTTTTTCTTGTTTCGCAATTCTGACTTTTCTCGCAATTTAGATTTTTTTTTTTCTCACAATTCTGAATATTTTTTTTCTACCAATTTTGAATTTATATCTCCAGACTTCCATAGCATTCAACTAAAGCACGCTTTATTCTATATCCCAAAGTGCACTGTGCTTGACTTGACCTTTTGTTTCCAGTGTGACATCAAGCATGATTTTAATTGAATCACAAGATGTGTTGGGTAATGCTGAGCACTTCACTAACATGTATCTGCTTTCATTGTGGCTCAGGTGTTTCATAGGGTCTGATGTCATGCTTCAGTATTTTTAGATTATAAAGACGGGAGGTTCTGTATGTTTGTGTAGGTAAAGTTAACTCTTCAACTTTTAATGAGACCAAGAGTGATGATACTCAAACTGTCACTGTCCCCACAGAACAACACACACACACACACACACACAGTTTCCCAGCGGACACAAACAGTATGTCTGTAATGAGATGTGCTTATGGCACACACAATCCCCTGTGAGGACTGACTGTGTGTTTGGAGCTTAAAGGCATGTTCATACACACAACAAACCCAAACATTTGAAAATAGTTTTCCTATAACATGTCGATGGGTTTTTCTTTTTTGTGTGTGCTTTCGTTAGAGATCATTGTGATATTCTTTATAATAATTGTAATAATATATTTTTTAATAATTTGGAAGTTCTTGAATATTTCCTTTTTTTTTTTTTAGATATATGTGCTGATTTTTTTTTTTGTTTGTTTGTTTGTTTATATTAATGTTTGCATTTAAAATTCAGTTGTAGTTTTGCTTTGGTTTTAGTTTTGATTTAGTACTTCGACTTTTTAAGGCAGCATTTCTGATTTTCATTCATTTTCCATAAAGAAGTTGTTGTTTTATCTAATGCTACTTTTAACTTTTACTTAATTTTACTTAATTCACTTTACTGTTAAAATGTAACCTTTACCATTAGTGTTGCTATTATTTAAAACTGTAATTCTTAATTTTATTTCATTTCAACTTAAATTTCAGTTATGAAAAAATGTTTTTTTAATCATTTTAGTTATTAATGTTACTATTTTTTATTTCAGTTATGAAATATTTAAGAAAAATAATTAATAAAAAATTTAGTTTCATATATTTTTGTAGTTTTTTTTTTTTTTTTTTAATCTAACGTTATTAATTTTTAAAGTTACATTTTAGTTTATCAAATTTTAGTTGATCTAATGTTACTTTTATCTAATTTTCTTTTTTCGTTTCGGCTTTTATTTAAATTAAAAATATATATTTTAACGGTTTCAGTATTATAGTTAATGATTGTGATTGGATTGTGAAATAATGAAATGGAGGTAATTTTGAACATGATTGCAGAGCAAAGATATTTAGATTTTAAAGTGGTAAAAAATGTATGAAAATTCATATTCACATTTGAGTCATTCATAATAAAACCAGTAACATTTATTAGAAAAAAAATAAATAAATGGGGTAATTTTTGATTTCAAGCTGACTTTTAAAATAGTGAAAGGTTAAGAGTAAGCAGTGTAAAGATATGTAACCTCATCTCACACATTGTGCTGTAAATAACAATTCCCGTGTGTTGTGAGAAACGGCACAATTATCCCTGCTAGAGAAAAAATGACAGGCCGAGAGACACTGACACTCTTGAGTTTATTTATAGGCGCATGCTGAGTTCACATTTACTAGCTCTGGCTGAAATACACAAACTTTATAGCCATATTTACACAACATTTATGTGCATGTTAAAGAGCAAATCACTAAGGATTGTGATTGAAGTATTTGTAGAAAACTAACTTCTGTTTTGGTGCAAGAAGCCTTGATTTAACATGTATAAGTGGTTTCAAAGGGAGAAATAAAATTGTATAAATGTGCAATTGAAGCTGGAAATACTAACCCTACGTGAGATGCTTAAGTTATTATAGTTAAATAAAACTAAAACCATAACAGGAATTAATTGCTTGAAATAAAGTAAAAGTTAACGTTTATTTTTAATGCTTGCTGTCACTTAGTGCTAAAATAACAAAAATGAAACATTAGTAAATTCATTAAATTAATAAATATTGTTAAAAAAATATATAGATGGATTAAAAAATAAAATAATAAAAATCACGACTGAAATTAAAGTAGAAACATAAAATTCAAAATAATAATTCAAAATATTAAACTACACTGTAAAAAACAAAAAACATAATTTGTAGAATCAGCTTAAAATAATTAGTTACCCTGCTTAAATTAAGTTCAGTCAACTCAGATCAGTTTTTTCAAGTTGAAATGTTAAGTTGTACTAAGTGACAACTTAGATATTTGTGTTGACTAAACTAAAATAAAAAAGTTTGTTAAACAGCTGCCTTAACATTTTAGGTTGAATCAACTTAAATATTTAAGTTGTCACTTAGTAAAATGTAACATTTCAAGTTGCCTAAACTTTTTTCAAGTTGACTGAACTTAAAATTTATAAGGCAGCCAGGTAACAAATTATTTTAAGTTGACTCAACAAATTGTTTTTTTTTTTACAGTGTATTAATAGTAAATTTAAATTATTCTAAAGTAACTTCTGCTGCACAAATAAAATATACAAACAATTTTACATAAACTGTAAATGTGTAGGTGTAAACTGTATAAATGATTATTTTTTCTGTCTTCACAGATATGGAAAAATTGTATCTACTAAGGCCATCCTAGACAAGAACACAAATCAATGCAAAGGTAACGCCTGTTTTGATGTTTTTATTATATCATGTTAAACCGCTGACTGACTGGTTCATCTAAATGTTTTCTGGTTGTTTTAGCTTTGATATATTTGGTGTTTGAGCTTCGAGACAGTGACTGAACAGTTTAAGTCTGTGAAACACATTTATCACCTTCAGCAGTGCGTTTACTGTCAGACTTTATCTGCAGTGAGAGATGTTCATGATCATCTGTAGCTCTCAGTTATGTGTAGATGTTTATGATAGATGTTTATGAGTTGATCATCTGTCAGTTACACTATTGAAGGGATGTTTTATTTGTTTCTTTAGCTTCTCACAGCATGAATTGAGTTATGATGTTGTGCTTTTTTTTTTAAATTAAACATCCTGTGTGAATCAGGGTTATTACAGTTAACTAAATCCATTAAAAATGCAAAAAAAAAAGTAAAATTAATAAAACATTAAAGGGTACATAACATACACAGTTTCACCTAATCTCATGTTAATCCTGAGTACCTATAGAGTAGTACTGTATCCTTAATATCTACAAAAAGTCTTTAGTTTTATTATATTTATAAAAGAAAAATATAGCTTTCCGATTTTCTCCGGAAAAAGCCGAGCTTCTGGAGGCGCGCCATGGGCGGAGCTAAGTTCGATGATCACTTGTTCTGGGATTGCCAATAAAATAGATATTTGATGCACTTTCACTTACCATCTGCAGTTCTGAATCATGAGTGGGATCTTTTATAGCTGGGACCGCTCCATCTTTCAGTATTTAACAATGTGCGAATTCAGCATCGAACTGGGCCTTGTTTATGAAACGTTTGTCAACAAACACACTTGCAAAACTCCATTGCTGCCCCAGAAAAAGGAACTGCATCCACTGTTCACGTAACGCTGGGTTCTTCGGGAAGCTGAGCAAAGTTATCTTTGCCTAACAAACAAAACCACACTTCTTTAGAGACTTTCTTCCCGAATGAATCCCTTGCAGAATGCAGCCGAATGAAGCACGTTGATGGGATCTCTTTCTAATGTTCTGGACGACGTGATCGCAGGTGCCGCTTTTCTGGGAGAAATGCTCATATAAGGAGTTCCACCACCGATTACGTCATTAAAGCCACGATCGGAAAAAAACAGCCGAAACTTGTACCGACCCGGAAGTAAGATTTTCGGCACAGAAATTCTGTCATTTGTCCAAATTATTTTTTTTAAACTTTGGCCATGTTTAGCATGAGAATCCAACTCTTTAACACTGTAAACAACTCTGAATATACCAAACACACCTTAATAAAAACGATGCAAACGTATTTTAAAAAATACCAAAAAATTCACAAGCACAATAAAATTGCTAAAATTTAAATTAAAAATAAGATTAAAACTAATTTAAAATATCAATAAAAACTACACTACTAAAACTAATAGTAATACTGATGTGAACAACCGTTGTATTTACTTTACTTGTTCATTAAACGAGTTTGTATATCAGAATTGTGAGAAATAAACTCGCAATTGCGAGTTATACAAACCATTTCTGAGGAGAAAAAAAAACGATATGTTCACAGAATTGCAAGTTTATATCTTGCAGTTCTGACTTTATTTCTGTTATGACAACTCTCAGAAAGGTTTAGCATGGTAATGAATATAACAATGTTAATATATTTGGTCTTGGCAGAATAGATCTGCTACACTGCTGCTGAATTGCTGCTGCTGTTGGTTATTGCTGTAGTTGTAGTTTATTGCGGCTGCTGTTGCAAGCAAGTACAGGAACTTGCTGCTGTCAAAGCATATGGCGATACGGTGCTGTGAATATTTAAGACGTACTGCTGCTGCACAAATAGCATATGAAATAACCCCGTAGCAGATCTATACAGGTGGAGCTGGGGAAGGAGGAGGGTTTCAGAGGAACTCAGAAAGCACGCTACCAAATGCCCAAGTGAATTCTACCAGCCATTTGTTAAGCTGCAAGCTCATTGGTTGCTTTAGCAACATGAACCAATCAGCTTGTGCCAACCAGCTTTGTTATGGCACTTTATCTATTTGTGTATGTAGTTTTCATTTAGAATGTATATCTTTATAGGCTGTTTGCTTAAAATGAGTATGTTTCTCCACTTCAGCAGCACTTATATACACAATTTACAGTTTTTTGATCACTCACACAAGTTTATATCATGCAATTCTGACTTTATAACTCACATATGCAACTTCTTATCTTACAATTCTGACTTTTTTCTTGCAATTGTGAGTTTACGTCTTGCAATTCTTTCTTTTTTCCTCAGAACTGTGAGATATAAACTCAACAATTTGCAGTATATAAAGTTTGTCTTACAATTCTGAGGGAAAAAAGTTCCAAAAATTAGCAATTGCGATTAAGTTATAAAGACCATTTCTGAGAAAAAAAGACTACATTCACAGAATTATAAAAAAAAAGTTTATAGCATACAATTCTGAACTTATAACTCACAATTGCGAGTTTATATCTCAGAATTGTGAGAAAAAAGTCATAATTGTGAGAAGTCGCAATAACCTTTTTTTATTATTTTGTATTCAGTGGTGGAAACGGGCTTCCATACTTTTCTTAAATGTTTCACTCTTAAAACTTTCCGCTCATATGATTTTTTTCCCACTGTGTGTCTGTGAGGAAGGATTTGAGGATTTGATCTGTGAAGAGGGTCTTATAACCTATTTCCTCTCTAATTAAACCTTCATCTCTCCTGGATAACGGGCGGCTGCTGACGGGCTTTAATCTAAAGAGCGTGCGCTTGTGTGTCTCTCTGTGTGTGTGTGTGTGTGTGTGTGTGTGTACTCATTTAATCTGCCATGAAATTTTAATTAACACCGGTGTGACCCTTATCTGCTGATACAGCCACGAGAATGAAGGTGTGACGGAAAATAAAGGACGAGTGAGGGATTGTGGGAAAGAGCGATCGCTCATAAATATCTCATAACTCATTAATCAGGTTTGCGGGTTTCCTCTCGGCTCGCGTGCTGATGGATGAGGTCAGGAAAAATGGGGAACACGAAGGAGGAAAGTGAAGTCGAAGGGTTGTTGCCATGGAGACGAAGGATTTAATACGAGATGATCCCTGAGGGTCTTTAGGTGTTTCTTCAACGCCGGTTTGGTTAAAGGTGATTTTGAAAATGAAAAACATATTTAGTTGATCTAATTTTCATTTCCTTACTTTGAAAAATGCAGTGGAATTGATTCTGATGAGTCTTGGTTTTCTTGAAAGTGGGTAATAAAATTTGACTGCATTTAGACATGATCCGCTCAAGAATCTTAAGTCGGATTCAACTAAATCTTCTCAAGGCTAGACACTGCAGGCAGAACCATTATTTTTCATGCACTGGTCAGTTTTTCAGTTTTTCAGTTTTTCAAACTTAGTTTTATTCCTATCTGTATTCTGAAGATTTTTTACTGTAGGGTTTGTTCATATGTCATTTGGCTGGTTTATTATGGCACTTTACCTATTTATGTAGTTTTCAGTTAGAATTTATATCTTTTTGGGCCATTTGCTCAAAATGAGTGTTTCTTCACTTCAGCAGCACTTATATACACAATTTAGTGGTGTTGTTTTTTTTTTTTAATCACTCACACTGATTTTGTTTTAGCACTTGATCTATTTGCATCTATAGATTTCAATTGCAGTAAATATCTTTAAAGTCTGTTTTCTCCAGATGAGTTTGTTTCTCCACTTCAGCAGCACTTACATACACCAAAACTTTGTTTTATTCCTATCTATATTCTGAAGCTTTTTTAATGTAGGGTTTGTTCATATGTCATTTGACTGGTTTATGTCACTTTATCTATTTGTGTATGTAGTTTTCATTTAGAATATAAATCTTTATAAGCCGTTTGCAGCAGAACTTGCATAGTTTTATTCCTATCAGTATTCTAAAGGTTTGTTCATACCACTTACACTGATTTTGTTTTAGCACTTGATCTATTTGCATCTATAGATTTCAACTGCAGTAAATATCTTTAAAGTCCATTTTCTCCAAATGAGTGTTTCTCCACTTCAGCAGCACTTACATACACCAAAACTTTGTTTTATTCCTATCTATATTCTGAAGTTTTTTACTGTAGGGTTTGTTCATATGTCATTTGCCTGGTTTGTTATGTCACTTTATCTATTTGTGTATGTAGTTTTATTTAGAATATAAATCTTTATAAGCCGTTTGCTTAAAATGAGTTTGTTTCTCCATTTCAGCAGAACTTGCATAGTTTTATTCCTATCAGTATTCTAAAGGTTTGTTCATATCACTCACACTGATTTTATTTTTGCACTTGATCTTTTTGCGTTTATAGATTTCAATTGTAATATATAACTTTTGTTTTCTCCAAATGAGTTTGTTTCTCTACTTCAGCATCACTTACATACACCAAAACTTAGTTTTATTCCTAACTATATTCCTATATTCTGAATGTTTTTACTGTAGGGTTTGTTCATATGTTATTTGCCTGTTTGTATGGCACTTTATCTATTTGGGTATGTAGATTTCAGTTAGAATACATATCTTTATTGGCCGTTTTCTCAAAATGGTTGTTTCTCCACTTCAGCAGCACTTATATACACCAAAACTTAGTTTTATTCTTATATGTATTCTGAAGTTTTTTTACTGTAGGGTTTGTTCATATGTCATTTACCGGGTTTATTAAGTGAGTTTGTTTCTCCATTTCAGCAGAACTTGCATAGTTTTATTCCTATCAGTACTCTAAAGGTTTGTTCATGTCACTCACACTGATTTTATTTTTGCACTTGATCAATTTGTGTCTATAGATTTCAATTACAAAATATATCCTTAAAGGCTGTTTTCTCAAAATGACTTTGTTTCTCCACTTCAGCAGCTCTTACATACACCAAAACTTAGTTTTATTCCTATCTATATTCTGAAGTTTTTTTTACTGTAGGGTTTGTTCATATGTCATTTGACTGGTTTGTTATGGCACTTTATCTATTTGTGTATGTAGTTTTCATTTAGAATATAAATCTTTATAGGCTGTTTGCTTAAAATGAGTTTTTCTCCATTTCAGCAGAACTTGCAGAGTTTTATTCATATCAGTATTCTAAAGGTTTGTTCATATCACTCACACTGATTTTGTTTTAGCACTTGATCTATTTGCATCTATAGATTTCAATTGCAGTAAATATCTTTAAAGTCTGTTTTCTCAACTTCAGTGTTACTCCACTTCAGCAGCACTTACATACAAAACTTAGTTTTATTCCTATCTGTATTCTGAAGTTTTTTTTACTGTAGGGTTTGTTCATATGTCATTTGACTGGTTTGTTATGGCACTTTATCTATTTGTGTATGTAGTTTTTAGTTAGAATATATATCTTTATAGGCTGTTTGCTTAAAATGAGTATGTTTCTCCACTTCAGCAGCACTTATATACACAATTTACAGTTTTTTGATCACTCACACTGATTTTGTTTTAGCACTTGATCTATTTGCCTCTATAGATTTCAATTGCAGTAAATACCTTTTTAAAGTCTTTTTTCTCAAAATGAGTTTGTTTCTCCTCTTCAGCAGCTCTTACATACACCAAAACTTAGTTTCATTCCTAACTATATTCTGAATGTTTTTACTGTAGGGTTTTTCAGATGCCATTTGCCTGTTTTTTATGGCACTTTATATGTTTGGGTATGTAGATTTCGGTTAGAGTATATATCTTTATAGGCCGTTTGCTCAAAATGAGTTTGTTTCTCCACTTCAGCAGCACTTATATACACAAATCACAGTTTTATTTCTATCTGTATTCTGAAGTTTTTTTTACTGTAGGGTTTGTTCATATGTCATTTGCCTGGTTTGTTATGGCACTTTATCTATTTGTGTATGTAGTTTTCATTTAGAATTTATATCTTTATAGGCTGTTTGCTTACAATGAGTTTGTTTCTCCATTTCAGCAGCACTTGCATAGTTTTATTCCTGTCAGTATTCTAAAAGTTTGTTCACATCACTCACACTGATTTTATTTTTGCACTTGATCTTTTTGCGTTTATAGATTTCAGTTGTAATATATAACTTTAAAGGCTGTTTTCTCCAAATGAGTTTGTTTCTCTACTTCAGCAGCTCTTACATTCACCAAAACTTAGTTTTATTCCTAACTGTATTCTGAAAGTTGTTACTGTAGGGTTTTTTCATATGTTATTTGCCTGTTTGTATGGCACTTTATCTATTTGGGTATGTAGATTTCAGTTAGAATACATATCTTTATTTGCCGTTTTCTCAAAATGGTTGCATTTCTCCACTTCAGCAGCACTTATATACACCAAAATTTAGTTTTATTCCTGTCAGAATAAGGTTTGTTCATATATCACTCACACTGATTTTGTTTTTGTATTTGATCTATTTACGTCTATAGATTTCAATTGCAGTATATATCTTTAAAGGCTGTTTTCTCAAAATGAGTTTTTCTTTACTTCAACAGCACTGACATACCAAAACTTAGATTTATTCCTATCTATATTCTGAAGGTTTGACTGAGGGGTTTGTTCATACATCTTTCACACTGATTTATACCTTTTTATTACTAAAAACATAGTGAAAATGTATTTGTTTTCTGTCTGTTGACAGTGTTTTCTGATTTATGGAGTAATAAAAAGAGAAGTTCAAAATCCCTTTAAACCTAATATGTCTAATATGTCAACAAAATTTGAAGTATGGTGAAATCTATTTGTTATTTTCATATTCACTTGGGAATTTTTGAATGTAAACTCCAAGGAAGAATGTGAGACTGTTTCTAAGTGCAATTCTTGAAAGAAAAAATCTTGAAGTTATCAAATATTTTATTTTTTCTTCAGAAGAAAAGTACATGTTGTAATGCTTATGATATTAAAACAACCAAATACATTAATTGAACAAATTGCCTTAAAAGATTTAAGACAGGTTGGATGTTATATTTGAAAGTTCTTAAAAAAATGTTGTAAATAAGTTTAAATAAGTTTTTAAATTTAAAAACGTTTTATTAAAAAAAAAGTTTTTTTTTTTGTTTTTTTTATAGAACAGCCTTAACAAGAAAAAAATAACAGTATTTTTAGGAATGTATTTCTCTCTCTCTCTCTCTCTCTCTATTTAAGACAAGTTGGATGTTATATTTGAAAGTTCTTTAAAAAAGATATTGTAAATAGAAATAAATAAAATTAAATAAAACAGCCTTAAAAAGAAAAAAAAAATAACAGTATTTTTGGGGATGCAATTTTTTTTTCTCTTGTCCTTGAGTAGGAAAATACATATTTTATTCTCAAGAATGTTTTGTGACTTTGATTAATGCATGATTGTTTCAAAGAATCAAACTCCATGTGAAGTGATTGGTCACTTTAGTCAAATAAGTGGAGCAGACCTGATATTCCTGTTCATCTGACGTCACATCAATGTTCTGCTGTGTCTGTAGGTTATGGTTTTGTGGACTTTGACTGTCCAGCAGCAGCACAGAAGGCTGTTTCGTCTCTGAAGGCCACTGGTGTACAGGCACAGATGGCAAAGGTAAGACATCTTCAACCCTTCACCATCATCACGGCTATTTAAACCACGTATGACGCAAAAAAAGTTCTGAATACTAAACGTTTGAGTCACTAAAAGTGAGTCACTGATGACTCAGAGGAGTGTGTGTGTGATTAAACTCCTTCAGAGCAAGTTGCTGTCTTACATTATTTAACCAATACAATACACAGTTTCTGAAAGAAGTTTCTTCTGTTCAACTAGGCTGCATTTATTTGGTCAGAAATACAGTAAAAAATGTAAAATAATATTACAATTTAAAATGGCAGTTTTCTATGTGAACATCTGTTAAAATGTAATTGATTGCTGGGATCAAAGCTGAATTTTCAGCATCATTACTCAAGTCTTCAGAGTCACATGATACTTCAGAAATCATTCTAATATGCTGATTTGCTGCTTAAGAAACACTACAGGTCAATTTAATGCATCCTGGATGGTATTGGATAAAAGTACCGCAAAGTTTTCAATTTCTGTGGATAAAAGTGTCTGTTTGGATAAAAGTTCATTGTTTATAGTGTTATTCTGGTATTAATAAGATACTATTATAGTTTTCTTAATATTTTTAAATGGATTTTATTTGTATTATATTATATTTTTATTTTATTTGTTATTTTTTTAGTAATTTAGGTTTGTGTTTTTGCCATTTTTATTATTTTTATAATATTTATTATTTTTTGTTTTTGTACATAAAGTTAAACTAAATAAAAATGTGAAATTGCATTTTTTTTTTTTTTTTTTTTTTTTTTTTTCAGTTTATGCTTCTCATGCAGCACATTTTTTAATGGTTGTATGTTTATCTGTATTTTATCCTGATTTGTTCTCAGAACTAGTGTTTGTTTTTCTGCAGTGAAAACCATTAGATTAGTCCGCTCAAGCTTAAGTCACGGTTGTTGAATATTCATGTGAAGTGCCTCCTGTCTTTCCTCCTTTGTGAGCGTAATAAACACTGCGCCGTCTCTCTCGTTAGTGTTTGACAGGCGAGGCGGGTGTTAATTAGTTGGTCTAACAGATTCCTGACACACAGAATCAGGCGACGCCAGTCTCTAAAGGAATCTGTGTATCAGTAGTTCAGAGTTGATGAGATCTGGTTCTCACGCTGTCTCTTCTCATGCATGAGCTTTAGTTTGTGATGGATTTCATGTAAACTGATACGCTCTAAATCAGCTGTCAGAATCAGACTGTAAACGTAGTCAGATGATTCTGAGAGTCAGAGGATGTTTCTGTCTCGTATTTGGCCTCAAACTGTGCTTGAGCTGTAATTAGACCAGCGAGGCAGGGAAACCGTCCCATAATGCATCTGTCTCCTCTGGTACCCACAACTCCCTCTGTTTGCCCTTCAAAATTTACCATCTGTTCCAGAGCCAGTTGATGTCAGTGGAAAAGAAACGGTGTTTCAGAGTTGGACAAAGTTATTCATTGTGATGAAAGGTTTCTTTTTTCTTTGGAGTAATAAGCACTGATAAATCTAAGGCCTATAAAATCTGTTATAAATCGCAAATTCAATTTTTTCTGCAACTTCATCTTAATAGCTAAATTAAGATTAATGCAAACTAATTAAATTAGCAATCAAGAAACATGTTTAGTTTATTGAAATCATGAAACTTACACAATTTAACGAATTTATGTAAAAAAAAAAAAAAAAAAAAAAGTAAAAGCAGCATATTTTTTCTGTAGCTTTTTAGGTTTTTTTTTTTTTTTTTTCTAGACTAAACTTAAAATTTAGTAATCACAAAGCCTTATTTATTAAAATCATAAAATTTACACAATTTAACAACAGTTTGTTTAAATGTTGTTTAATAAAATGTGACATTTTTAGGGTTTTGTGAAATCAGTTTTATTTTATTATTTTTTATTTTATTTTTATTTTTTTTTAATTAATGGTTAGTAATCAAATCTCGTCTAATTTATTGAAATCATAAAACGTGTTCAGTTTAATAGCAGTTTATTAAAAGATTAATAAACTGTTGTTGGGCCCTATAAAATACTTTTTTAACAAAATTCAGTTTTTAATATTTCAATCAAATTTTAATAATCAAACATGGTCTATATCTAATAGGCATATCAATTTAATTCATAAAAACATCTTCATAGTTTATTTTTTCTTTCACATAATGTGATTTTTTTTTTTCTGTTTAAATTAATGGTTATATTTTAGTAAATCTTGTCTAATTTATAGAAATCATGAAACTTATTCAATTTAATAGCATTTTATTAAAATATTCATAAACTATGCAGTTGGGCCCTATGAAATACTTTGTTTTTTTCTTTTTTTGACAAATTTCTTTTTTTGAATTTTCAATCAAATTTTAATAATAAAACATGATCTATATCTAATAGGCATATCAATTTAATTTAAAAAAAAATATATATATATTTTTTTTTTCATAATGTGATTTTTTTTTTTTTTTTTTCCTGTTTAAATTAATTTTAGTACTCAAAAATCTTGTCTAATTTATTTAAATCATGAAACATATTCAATTTAATAGCAGTTTATTAATATATTCATAAATTATGTTGTTGGGCCTTATAAAATACTTTTTTTTTTTTGCAAAAATCTTCTTTTTTTTCAGTTTTTAATATTCAGTCAAATTTGAATAATCAAACATGATCTATATCTAATAGGCATATCAATTTAATTCATAAAAACAACTTCATAGTTTTTTTTCACAATAATGTGATTTTTTTTTTTTTCCTGTTTAAATTAATTGTTACATTTTAGTAATCAAAAATCTTGTCTAATTTATTTAAATCATGAAACATATTCCGTTTAATAGCAGTTTATTAAAAGAATAACAAACAATGTTGTTGAGCCCTATAAAATACTTTTTTTGTTTTTACTAAATTCTGTTTTTCTTTTCTTATTTTATTTGTTTTTAATAGTTCAATCAAATTTTAATAATCAAACGTGATCTATATCTATTTAATGCATACAAATATCTTCGTACTTTATTTTTTCACAGTAATGTGATTTTTTTTTTTTTTTTTTTTTTTTTTCTGTTTAAATTAATGGTTACATTTTATTAATCAAAAATCTTGTCTAATTTATTTAAATCATGAAACATATTCCGTTTAATAGCAGTTTATTAAAAGAATAATAAACAATGTTGTTGGGCCCTATAAAATACATTTTTACTTTTCTTTTTTTTAATTTGTTTTTAATAGTTCAATCAAATTGTAATAGTCAAAACATGATATATATCTAATAGGCATATCAATTTAATTCATAAAAACATCTTCATAGTTTATTTTTTCACACTAATGTGAAATGTCTTGTATGTGTTTTGTATTTTATTTTATTTTTATTTTATTTAGGCATTACACAATAACCATTTAATTAATATATTTTAATGAACTGAAAATTAATCAAACCCTATATTAAACCATATTGGCTTCTTCTGCAGTATTTCTCAGGTGTCATTCATTCAGTTCATTAGTCATATGATAACAAGATGCTAATTAAATGTAAATTTCCTCTCTCACCTTGAATGGGAGGATGAGGCCTGTAGCTCGGCTGTTTTCCATATTTGTATTTATTCCCATGATGCTTTGTGTGAATTATGCATCACTGTAACACACTGTAAACAATCAGCACATAGTATGAACTAGTAAACCATAACTACACTTGAGTATTTTGCATTGATTGTAAGACTGAGATCTTCTCATTCTCTTTCAAGTATTAGTGAATCTCCTCTGCAAAGCACAGACTCCGTTACACTTCATCTGTATTCCTCTCCAATTAACTATTGCCGTCTGACTCTAATTAGTGTAATTACAACAGCAGGGGCTTCTGGGAAACAAAGGCTAATCTGAGACTCTGAAAATATGTAGAAGTTTCTAAAGGTGCTGTTTACTGGAGCATCTCTTCATGAGTTTAACAGAGAGAATGAGGGAAAATGAAACGAGGAGAGATGTGATTGAGCGTTTAAACTCGCATTAACCTCTGAGTAGAGAAGATTTGAGATGTTGCTCTCATGCTCAGACTCATTATTTATGCCATCTCTGAAGACATATTCCACAAAAGACAAACACAATAATCGTCTGAAAGCCCATATGTGTGGGGACCAAGTGTGTTTACATTTGTTTACGCAACAGAATGAAACACACACACACTGCCAGAGACGTCTGTTTCCTGTGCCAGTCACGGCATTTTTCCAACACAGATCACATTGAACTTGTATATGCCAGGCACATATGGACACACATACATACTGTATACATGCATACAATAAGCACTGTGTGTGGGATTTCATAGATTAGAATGACAATAATACATGTGCAATTATGTGTAATTATGTAATAGTTATATTATGAAAGTTATATTATCCTTTTGTATATTTTAATTGTATTATATATAATTCAATTAATTAATTAATTAATTAATTTAATTACAATTTTTATTACATTTTATTTCTTAAATTATATATACAATTTATAGAATTTAATCTAGACATATTTAATATCTATATTTATGTAAATGTGTGTGTGTAATATGAGGTGCCAAACAGGAAATAATTGAATATAAAAGTGAAATAAAAATATGAATATATAGATGTACATTCTGAATATAGAAAGTTGTGAATATATTATGTCTGAATAAATGTAAACCTGAATTTATAGGTATACATCTGAATATATAAATGTAAATCTGAATATATAGTTATAATCCCAAATATATACATGTAAATTGTGACTATACAGAAGTAAACACAAATATATAGCTAAAATTCTGAATATATAAATGTAAATTGTGAATATATAGAAGTAAATCTGAATATATAGTTATTATTTTGAATATATAGAAGTAAATCTGAATATATAGTTATAATCCTGAATATATAGTTATAATTCTGAATATATAGAAGTAAATCCGAATATATATAGTTACAATCCTAAATATATATGTAAATTGTGAATATGTAGAAATAAACATAAATATATAGTTAAAATTCTGAATATATAGTTACAATCCTGAATATATAAATGTAAATTGTGAATATATAGTTATAATTCTGAATATATAGAAATAAATCTGAATATATAGTTATAATCCCGACTATATAAATGTAAATTGTGAATATATAGAATATAGAATTATAGAATATATAGAATTAAATCTGAATATATAGAATATATAAATAAATAATATATATATATATATATATATATATATATATATATATATATATATATAATAGTTAAAATTCTGAATATCTATATAAATGTAAATAAATTAGTGCTGTCAAACGATTAATCGCATCCAAAATAAAAGTTTGTTTACATACTATATATTTGTGTACTGTGTATATTTATTATGTATATATAAAATAAACACACATGCATGTATATATTAAGTAAAAATATTTTAGATTTATATCAGAAATATTTATATTTATAATCTAAATTGTATACAGGTATAAATATATATACATATAAATATTTTGTTTTAATATATACATGTATGTGTGTGTATTTATTTGTACATAATAAATATACAAAGTAAACACACATATAGTATGTAAACATAAACTTTTATTATGGATGTGATTAATCACGATTAATCGTTTGACAGCACTAAAATAAATGTAAATATGGTTAATATATAGAAGTAAAGCTGAATACATATTTATATTTCTAAATATATGTGTAAATTGTGAATATATATATATATATATATATATATATCTGAATATATGAATTTAAACTGTAAATATATAGAAGTAAATGTGAATATATAGTTATAATTCTGAATATATGAATGTAAACCATTGGTATAAATTCATTTCTACATTGATAACTATACACATAAAAAGTGTATTATATAAGTGTAATATATATTGTCTACATCTCAATACAACTATATATTTATTATAAGGCATATCAATACACTTTATAACACTTTTATTATCAATGTAGATATTTTACTATTAATTATTGTGAGTGCATCTCGCTAATCTAATCCAAAAACAGTGAGAGATATTGAATAGTGAGGAGATTTTGGACCTGTATAAACACACACAAGTGTAAATATCATCTCATATCTATGTTTATCTCCTCACACACACACACACACACACACACACACACAGGCGCATAAACTGCAGTGTCAGTGAAGTGTGTTTGGCTTACTATTAGAGGAAATTACGGTGACAGAGGAGCTTGATCTGCTGTCGCGGTGCTCCTGCCTTCAGTCTATCCATCTCGCTTTATTAGTGTGTGAATGATGGTTCAAACTCTGCTAATGGCTAACTGCTAATTTTGTGAATCTAATTGTGTACTATGTAATTGATTAAAAGTGCACTAAAATCATCAGTTCAGAAAGTGTTTCTTGTTTTACTGTTTCTTCTTCCAAATGGAGTGTATTTTTCATGCTTTGCTCTTTCTCAATTGTTTCATTCAAATATCAGTATGTCTCAGATATAACGGGCACAAATGAGTCAACAGTTGTCAAACAATATGAGCATAGACCGATAACATGATGCAGAGCAGGACATTTGAGACATGTTTTATTACTGTTATTGTGTTGATTGTGAACTTCAGTTAATGTCAAGTCTCTAAATAAAAAAATTTGACAAATTTTTTGTGAAAAAAAAAATAGAGAACTAACCGTGGAAACATTTATATTTTTTATATATATATATATATCTATATATTATTAATATTATTATTATTATTATTATTATTATTATATATTTTTTTTAAATGTATATTTCATATGAAACACAATGTGAATTTGTTTATTTATATTCATGCTAATAAACCAGAATGTAAAGTCTAAACATATATACAGATTTAAGTTTTATAACATTATCATTATTATGAGTATTATTCTGAATAAGTGGTATTGTTTTTCTGACAATGTGGTAACAAACCTAATAAATTGTCTAAAACTTATACAAGATGTATTCGTTTAGTTTAACATTTGTATAGTTTTATAAAATGCTAATAACTTTGTAATTTTAGTTTTTTTTTAGGTACGTTGTTCAAACCTACTGAAATTGAAATTAGTGAAATATCAAAATATCAAACTTCTTTGAAGAATTAACAAACTCTAGTATACTATTATAGTATGTCAGTGTTACCAAAATAACATTTTCATATTTAAAAAGTGTCAGTTTGACCGTAAATTGAAGTGTTGAAGTAACCCGATTGATCTGTGTGTCTGTGTCTGTGTTTGTGTTTGTCTGTAGCAGCAGGAGCAGGACCCCACTAACCTGTACCTGTCTAATCTGCCCGTCTCTATGGATGAACAGGAGCTGGAGGCGCTGCTCAGACCCTTCGGTCATGTGATCTCCACACGGATATTACGAGACGCCAGCGGCTTGAGCAGAGGAGTCGGCTTCGCCAGGTGTGTGCGTGTTCATATATCAAACCCTCATTAAACAGCGTTTAATAGACTTTAAAGAAGTCAAGTGCGTTCTGGTGTAAGGATGTAGATTTATGAGCTAATCAGGGTCAACAACAGCCTCTCAATATTTAGCCAATTAATATTTAGCGTCTGAGGACACCATGGTGTTTTTGATCACACAAGCTAGCTACTGAAATGAAAGCTCTACTTTAAATCTTTGAAACCTAGCAAATGTTTGAAACACAACACAAATACAATGCTGTGTTTTCCCGGTGGGGTTTCCCTTGTGTTTTATTTGTGTGTGCGTGTGTGTTTTCTTCAGGATGGAGTCCACAGAGAAATGTGAAGTTGTCATACAACATTTCAGTGGAAAATATCTCAAAACTCCAGCAGGAACCCCTGGTGAGTGCAAAGTACTGACTAACAGAGCTAGAAACAGAAATGTTTAGCAATGTTTTGGTGATCTTGGATATTATTGTTCTGATCACACATTAGGGATGTAACGATTCACCGCGAGCCGGTTGGAAATTGTTTCAAATATGTGACGATTCAAATCGGTAGAAATGTTGAACGAATCTGCAATGTTTTGAACAGAAGTCACAGATGCGAGATGCACACACAATAATTAATATAGTAAAATATCTACATTGATAACTATATACAGGATGTACAGGTGTAATAAAAAGTGTATTGATATGCCTTATAATAAAGATATGGTTGTATTGAGATGTAGACAATATATATTACACTTACACTCACCTAAAGGATTATTAGGAACACCTGTTCAATTTCTCATTAATGCAATTATCTAATCAACCAATCATATGGCAGTTGCTTCAATGCATTTAGGGGTGTGGTCCTGGTCAAAACAATCTCCTGAACTCCAAACTGAATGTCAGAATGGGAAAGAAAGGTGATTTAAGCAATTTTGAGCGTGGCATGGTTGTTGGTGCCAGACGGGCCGGTCTGAGTATTTCACAATCTGCTCAGTTACTGGGATTTTCACGCACAACCATTTCTAGGGTTTACAAAGAATGGTGTGAAAAGGGAAAAACATCCAGTATGCGGCAGTCCTGTGGGCGAAAATGCCTTGTTGATGCTAGAGGTCAGAGGAGAATGGGCCGACTGATTCAAGCTGATAGAAGAGCAACTTTGACTGAAATAACCACTCGTTACAACCGAGGTATGCAGCAACGCAATTGTGAAGCCACAACACGCACAACCTTGAGGCGGATGGGCTACAACAGCAGAAGACCCCACTGGGTACCACTCATCTCCACTACAAATAGGAAAAAGAGGCTACAATTTGCACGAGCTCACCAAAATTAGACAGTTGAAGACTGGAAAAATGTTGCCTGGTCTGATGAGTCTCGATTTCTGTTGAGACATTCAAATGGTAGAGTCAGAATTTGGCGTAAACAGAATGAGAACATGGATCCATCATGCCGTGTTACCACTGTGCAGGCTGGTGGTGGTGGTGTAATGGTGTGGGGGATGTTTTCTTGGCACACTTTAGGCCCCTTAGTGCCAATTGGGCATCGTTTAAATGCCACGGCCTACCTGAGCATTGTTTCTGACCATGTCCATCCCTTTATGACCACCATGTACCCATCCTCTAATGGCTACTTCCAGCAGGATAATGCACCATGTCACAAAGCTCGAATCATTTCAAATTGGTTTCTTGAACATGGCAATGAGTTCACTGTACTAGAATGGCCCCCACAGTCACCAGATCTCAACCCAATAGAACATCTTTGGGATGTGGTGGAACGGGAGCTTCGTTCCCTGGATGTGCATCCCACAAATCTCCATCAACTGCAAGATGCTATCCTATCAATATGGGCCAACATTTCTAAAGAATGCTTTCAGCACCTTGTTGAATCAATGCCACGTAGAATTAAGGCAGTTCTGAAGGCGAAAGGGGGTCAAACACCGTATTAGTGTGGTGTTCCTAACAATCCTTTAGGTGAGTGTATATAATACACTGTCACAGACGTCTCTACGCAAAAAGCTATTAATTGGCTAAAAAAAAACACTCTGACCAGAAAACGTAGATATGCTGATATTTCTTTAAAAAAAAATGAAAAAATCCAAGCTGGGAAAAGCACAGTCAAAGTTTTAGTTTGTTTGTATTTAAGAGCCTTCTTTAATTTATATTGTTCATTTTTGATTTGGAATTAATTTTAAATTTGCAATTTAGCTGCACAGTCAAAGTTTTAGTTTGTTTATATTAAAGAGTCTTCTGTATTATTATTATTATTATTATTATTATTATTATTTATTTATGTATTTATGTATTTATTTATTTATTTATATTTTTTATATTTTTTATTTGAATTTGTTTTAAAATTTAAATGTAGTTTTGTTATGGCAGAAAAGATTTTATTTTGTAAAAAAAAAAAATTTGCAGCATTTGAGAAAAAAAACAAAAGGGCTCTTATTCACCTTAAATTTATCTCAACTCATTTTGTTAAAAAATCGTGACAAAATCATTTTGTGAGTTGGGTGAATCGTTACATCCCTATCATACATAGCTCATGGAGTTCTTGGTTTGATGATAGTGTCAGCTTTGTCTCAGGTTTCTCAAGCTCATAATAACAGTTGTTTTCCAGTATCTAGAGCCCTAAAATCAGTGTGGAGCAGCTCAGATCATTTAATGAGAAAAGAGTTCATACTGAGATTTTGATTGCATAGATGTGTGTTTCCTCAGAATTTAGTGATTTGTTGAATTGAGACTAATAGAATGTGGTATTGGTCAGAAATGAGCTCAGGATGGACAGGAAGTTATTATTATACAGTAGGAAGCTGTACTCGGGTGAGCTCATGTATTTCGGTTTAAGGATTTCCCTAAACACAGGCAGAGATTTGTTTGAAGAAGTCCTTCGTAAATGATTCCTCCAGTTCCAAAATAAAAATGTCCTGATAATTTATTCAGCCCCATGTCATCCGAGATGTTCATGTCTGTCTTTCTTCAGTTGCAAACACGTTAAGTTTTTTAAGGAATGCATTCCAGGATTTTTCTCCACATAGTGGACTTCAATGGTGCTCAAAGGATTGAAGGTTAAAAATGCAGTTTCAGTACAGCTTCAAAGGGCTCTAAATGATCCCAGCCGAGGAGTATGGGTCTTATCTAGCGAAACGATCGTTATTTTATAACTAATAAATGCTCATCTTGGCTAGCTCTGTGATGCGCATACTCTGTATGTCGAAAATCTCCCATTTTATTTTCTCCTCCAAATTCAAAATACTGTCTATATATATATAAAATAAATGACCAATCGTTTTGCTAGATAAGATTCTTATCAGTGTTAATTTTGATTCCAAATTTTAATCTAGTTTTAGTCATAGTCTTTTGACTAAAATGCCATTTAGTTTTAGTCATATTTTAGTCATTTGAATTGTTTTAGTTTTAGTCTAGTTTTAAACGATCGTTATTTAAAAAAAATAATCTAATCAAAATCTACAGTAAATTTAGTCGGCTAAAATTGAATGGGTTTAGTTACAGTGCAATGCATGTGCAAAAAATGACAGTTTTTGTCATTCAAAAAGAATTTGTTTATCATTTCGTTTCGTCTGTGGAAAAAAATGTTGTTGATAAAAATTGACATATTATTTGTCAACCAAATTAACACTGATTCTTATTCCTCGGCTGGGATCATTAGAGCCCTTTGAAGCTGCACTGAAACTGCTTTTTTAACCTTCATTCTGTTGAGCACCATTGACGTCCACCATATGGAGAAAAATCCTGGAATGTTTTCCTCAAAAAACAATTTCTTTGCGACTGAAGAAAGAAAGACATGAATATCTTGGATGACATGGGGGTGAGTAAATTATCAGGACATTTTTATTCTGAAACTGGACTAATTCTTTAAGGATCTGTTTGTCTGTCAAGTTGTAGTAGGGAAATTGAGAGGATGAATGATGCTGTCTCTCTGTCCGTCTGTCTCTCCAACTGTCCTTGTGTTTGCTGTAGTTTCAGTCTCTGTCTCTTGTGTTTGTCTGTAGGTCCATCTGAACCGCTGCTGTGTAAGTTTGCTGACGGCGGTCAGAAGAAGAGACAGACTAGTAAATATCCACAGAACGGCCGAACGTGGAGGGAAGGAGAGGTAAGACGCATACACACACACACACACACACACACACACACACACACATACATGGAGTCATTTACAGGAAATCCATCTGATCATCATGATGATGTCCTGAGGCGCAGCTAATGCACCTGCTGCATGTCACACTAATGCAGCACAGACACACCTTGAACATCTGCAGATGGCTGCTCTTCATCTCCCCTGAGCTTCTTATATATGTAGCTTGTAGCTTAGAGACAAATCTGAGTTTAGTATATTTGGGATAGTTTTTAGTTTTATGTAGAAAGTAAAACAGAAGAAACATTTGTATGTAACTTTCATTTACCTACAGATGTACAAATATAAATGACCTCCAAGTTGAACAAAAAAAATGTTTTTCTAACCATTTCTAATCATTTTTTAGAGAAAAAATATTTCCTAATCATAGATCTAATGTTTATACATTTATTTATTTATTTATTTATTTATTTATATATATATATATAATCTCTACAGGGTGCGATTTTGTGAAAAAAGCAGAGGAGGGAAAGCTTTTAAAACTTTTTTTTTTCTCTCTCCATAGACGGAGGTTGACCCAACTCCAGTAAGACTGTAGCCTAATGAACCCTAGTGTAATTTGTTGACAACACACATTATAAGAACCACATGATATTACAATGATATTTTGCTATTACCTTAGTGGCTTAGTGCTGGTGACTTTGGAAGTTACCCAGCTGGGGACTATATTCAGGCACTGCGTAGTATTATTGCGCCTGTGCACTCATAGTACAGCAGCAAATTTTCTTGATTTTTACACCAGAACCAGAGTATAGTTCCTATTCATATCAGCTTAGAAAATCGCAACTTTTCATTTTCTGCCGGTCTTAGTACACAATGTAACTACAGAAGACTCAAGTTTTAAATAGGAAAAGTATTGAAAGTCATTGGTTTTATTTTTGAGCATGATGCTAATGGTCTAATCCAATTCAATGATTTATGCTAAGCTATGCTAAAAGGGCTACCGGGAGAACCGGAGATCGGCTGAGTGGATTCAAAAACAGTAAAACTCATTTGTTTAACTCTGGGGGAGTTGGAAAATAAGCCTATTTGTAAAAAAAAGTGGAGAGTTCCTTTAAAGCAGCTTTTGCCCTAGGTGCACTTGTGCATAGATTTGCAGGTAAGTCTCTTGAAGCATCTTGGAGACATTGCCACGGTTCTTCTGGATTTAGTCTGTCACAGTTTGTTCTGTTTCTCCATGTCATTCCAGACAGACTGGATGATGATGAGATCAGATCTCTGTGTGGAGCACTGGCTGTTGTCAGACTCCTTGTGCAAACGGAAGCATTTATGTTAATCATCATGTATGTTCTGATTGGCTGTGATTTTGTCTGGTTGAGCAGTGTTTGCACTTTCAGTGTTGAGAGACACATTGTCACTCATTACATCTGGTTATGATGGTTTCAAACTCTCTCTCATGATCATCAGCTCATAATTAGTGTCTTTCTCTCATATGATGGAGTGACAGAGTGTCTGAGGGTTTGGACCCTCTGAACTGATGAAGCCTGCCATCTGAAAATCTGCTATTAACAGTCTTTCTGTGTGTCTCTGCAGACAGGAATGACACTCACATACGACCCTGCTGTCATGCAGAACGGGTAAGTTTCTCACACACACATACACACAGACAAACAGACAAACAGACAGGAGGAAAGATTGTCTCTCCCAGTATGTTCTGCTTGCAGGAAATCCCTCACTTCCTGTTTCCTGTGTCTGTCTCCTAATAAAACATCCTGTCTGATAAGAGATCAGAACAACGCAGTTATGATTATTTACATTCTCATCACAGCGCCGCCTGCAGGACACACACATACTGTCATGTGTGTAGAAATGTATACAAGTTTTATTAAATCCCATAAACATCTGATTGAAGTCTTCATCTTATATGAACAGACGTCATCTTAATTCACCTGACAAAATAAATATTCACATGATTCTTAATTTATTTCAGTTTTAGTTATTTTAGTATGTTAAATGAAAGTGAGAAATGTTGCTTTGGCAACTAGCTGTTTAAGGATTTAAGTTTAAGGGGTTTATATATATATATATATATATATATATATATACATATACATATACACACTACCGTTCAAAAGTTTGGGGTCAGTAAGTTTGAAATATTTTTTTTTTATGAAGTCAAGGCTGCATTTATTTGATCAAAAATACAGAAAATAAACTGTAATATTACAAAATGTTATTACAGTAGAAAATAATGGTTTTTATTTTCATAAACTTTAAAATATAATTTATTCCTGTGATGCAATGCTGATTTTTCATCAGCTGTTACTCAGTTTCCCAGGCTTTAGTGTCACATGATCTCTCAGAAATCATTCTGATATTCTCAATTATTAGTAGAATTTTCAGTTTTGGAAACAGTTGTGCCGCCAATGTTTGTTTTTTTGTTTTTTGTTTTTTAACCTGTATTTTTTTCTTTCAAGAACAACATTTATTCAAACTATAAATCTTTTCTAGCAATGTAAATCTATTATGTCACCCTTTTATTAATGTAACAATTTATTAATTTCTTTCAAAAAAAAAAAAAAAAGAATGAATAAACATTTACTGACCCCAAACTTTTGAACGGTAGTGTGTGTATATATATATATATATATATATATATATATATATATATATATATATATAATATATATAATATATGTATGTGTGTGTGTGTGTGTGTGTGTGTGTATATAAATGTGTGTGTGTGAACCTGGACCACAAAAAGTCTTGAGGGTTTATTTTTCGAAATTAAGATTTATACATTATCTGAAAGCTGAATAAATAAGCTTTCTTTTAAAGTATGGTTTGTTATGATGTGACAATATTTAGCCAAGATACAACTATTTGAAAATCTGTAATCTGAGGGTGAAAAAAAAAAAAAATTATATATATATATATATATATATATAGAGAGAGAGAGAGAGAAAATTGCCTTTAAAGTTGTCCAAATTAAGTTCTTAGCAAAGCATGTTACTTTGAAAAACTTTTATTTTGACATATTTACATATTTAGTAAGGAATTTACTAAATATCTTCATGGAACATGATCTTTATTTAATATCCTAATGATTTTTGGCATAAAAGAAAAATCAATAATTTTGACCCATACAAAGTATTTTTGCCTATTGCTACAAATGTACCCCAGCGACTTATGACTGGTTTTGTGGTCCATGTTTTTTTTTTGTTTTTTTTTTACGCAGTTTAAAGTTTTTACATATTTCAAGTGATCTCTTTCTCTGCGCAGGTTCTACTCTTCTCCGTACAACATCACAGCTAACCGGATGATCGCGCAGGCGTCCGTCACTCCGTTCATCACCGCTTCACCCATGTCTACATATCAGGTGAGAGTTTTTCAGTATCAGAGCAGCTCATGAATGAATGAGCTCCATGTCTTACAGCTCTGATCTGGAGTTCGTTTAATGATTGTGAGCCGTTAACCCCGTCACACAGACACCTTCATCTCCACACCGTCTTCATGAGCTGACGATTCGACTATCTCCGGGTTCAATTGTTGTCCTGACAGGACATTTTATTAACGAATGAGGGAATGTGAGAACGAGAGAGACTTTGTCAGATGTGTGAGAGAGAGAGAGAGAGAGAGAGAGAGCTGTAGGTCTGATTAAAGGGGTGTGTGTGTGATCCATCACTCTCAGATTGATTCATCAATATCAGAGCAAAGGAGCATCATCTTCATCACTGTCTTCTCTTCACTAAAATCAGTTCACACTAGGGCTGTCAGAATAGCTAAAAAACTAAATCCGAATTTTATACTTAAATATTATCAAAATTCTAACTATATTCAAATTTAAAATGCATCATTTCAGTTGGGGTGGAAAAAAGTTTTGGGCTTCTCTTCTGAGGCCACAAGAGGGCGCATCGAGCAAGATATTACTAATGCACGTTCAAAGCATAAAAATGACATGACTATCTGTAGGAAAAAAGTGCATATTTTTTAAAATAATCAGTGTTGGGGAAAGTTACTTTTAAAAGTAATGCATTACAATATTGTGTTACTCCTTAAAGTAACTAATTATGCTACTTAATTACTTTTTATGGAAAGTAATGCATTATGTTACTTGTGCGTTATTTTTGCGTTACTTTTTAAATCTGGACAGGTCTTGCTTGTTTGTTTTTAAAATGAAAAGTTATATTTTTAGCAAATGTAAAAGCCCTTTCACACCAAAAAGTGAAATGAATAAGCCTCAGGCAGAAGGAAAAGTAAATTCAACACTCTTCAGCCATTAAAAAAAAAAAAAAATGAAGCACAAATGTTAGTTTATCTGAAGTCATTTTTGCTTATTAGTATGGTTGAACTGGATCAGCAAAGACACTGGTTAATAAAATGCATAATGCATAAACATATTTATTTAACATATTTAATTATTGCGTCTCTCTTGCGCATTCGAATAATGTGTTTTTATTTTAAATTCAAAGAATATTCGAAATTACTTTTTTTTTTTTTGTTGTTGTTTTTTTTTTTTTTTTTTTTTTTTTGACAGCCCTAGTTGACACCAAGCACGAATTAAGCATCAATATCGGTTGAAAATAATGTGCACATGTATTATTTCTTTATACTACAGCTCTTATATGATTCTAGGTCAGTGAGTGTATTACTGCTGTGTATTTTTGCTTTTGCATTTCTTAGTTGTCCGTTCAGAGCAGTATTTTTCAATGGATAGTTTTGATGCAAATTTTTCATTTTAGCAGCAAGAATTCAGAAAACAAAAATCTGGAAAAAGTGAAAAAAAAAAAAAAATAAAAAAAAATAAAATATATATATATATATATATATATATATATATATATATATATATATATATATATATATGGAAACATATGTGACTTGTGTTTGTCTACAAATGTAACATTAGTTGCCTTAACTGATCATTTGTTGTTAAGAATAATAAAATGAGTTATATGTATTACTCATTTTATATACAGTATCTAGGGGAAAAAAAACAAGTTATAGATAATTTATAATACAAAGTAGTTGTGTCAAAGAATGTTTGTGTGTTCATTAAAAAATTAATTTGGTAAAGAAAATAACAGATAAAAAGTAACAACATTAATACTTCAAAAAATGTATATTAATTAAATGAATCTGTTATTTTTGCATCAGTGACATAGTATTACAATTTATAATAATATTTTGAATTCTTGTTTGTTTTTATAGTTTCATTTTCATTTTAGTTAAAGCTTTAGTAATTTTGTTATTTTTGTTCTAGTAGTTTTTTTTTTTTTTTTTTGTAAATGTCTATATATTTTTATTTCAGTTTTTGTCATTTTAATACATCAAGTTAAACTAAATTAAAACAGGAAATGTTGCTGATAGCTGAAATAAAATGTGTTTATTTTTTTATGTTTTAGTTTATTGTGGTAAACGTTTATTTCAAGTAATGAGAATGTATTTATTTAGTTCTAGTTGGCTATAATAACTGTTTAATGTAGGCAGTGTTTATGGTTTGAGTGTTGAATGAAGCCGTTTGTTGTTGTTCGCAGGTTCAGAGCACAGCATGGATGCCGCAGCAGCAGCAGTATGTGATGCAGCCGACAGTAAGTGACCTCTGACCCCTGACTTTTCCTCTCTGACTGTTTACATGCACAATTCTTAAAGGTATAGTAGCAGAAAACAGCTTCCTTAACTGCATTAGAGAGGCTGAAAATGATCATGAAAAACTAATGACTGTGGAAAAATGTCTGATTGTTTCTGGGAAGACTTGAATTGCTAAACCGCACATCCTTAAAAGTCTTACGAAGGCATTGTGTGACTATTTCAGTAATAATCAAAACAAAACAGCCTTAATTGTTTTATGCAGTGGGCATCAGATATGAGTTTACAACGCTTTCTGTGTAGTTTTAGACATGAAGGTTGTTTCTTTGTTTCATGAACAGCAGAAAGACACGCCATTAAATACACAAACTCTGCTGATTCGGTTTTATTCTCTTATATACTCCTAGAACATGTTCCTCATGCTGTTTTTTTGAGTGTTTGCCATGTTAAAGTCATTGATTGAGGTCAGTCGCTGAAATGAAACCAGATTGGCTGCACAATATGGAATCAACCAACCATAACCCACGCTTATATGACATTCACTCAATCAATACCACTCTGTTCTGTGCTGAAGTTTCATTTATTTTTACACAAACTCATTGACGTGACCATAAAACTTTCAAAAACTCATTCTAGATAGCAGGTTCATGGGAACATGTGGACCTCGCTCTTTATTTCTACAGAAAGCACAATCTTAAGAATGTTGAAAAGAATGATGAATGTTTTTTTTCAGTTAAAACATCTAAAAATATCTTTAGAACTGTGGTGTCTGTCTGTCTGTCTGTAGGGAGCAGTCATCAGTCCAGCTCTAGATCACAGCGCTGTATCTGTGGCTCCAGCGGCCATAATGACTCCACTAACACAACAGATGAGTCAGCTGACACTGGGATCTTCTGCTAATGTGAGTTTATATGTTGTGGGTTGTGTCTGCTCTGATTTCACGTTTATTCAACACAAAAATGTGACCCTGGTCTTAAGTCGCTGGGGTATATTTGTAGCAATAGCCAAAAATATATTGATTGGTTTAAAATTAGATTTTTCTTTTATGCCAAAAATCATTAGGATATTAAGATGAAGATATTTTGTAAATTTCCTACCGTAAAGGTATCAAAACATTTTTGATAAGTAATATGCATTGCTAAGAACTTCATTTGGACAACTTTAAAGGCAATTTTCTTAATATTTTTATTTTTGGCATCCTCAATTTGCAGATTTCAAATAGTTCTAACAAACCATACATCAGTGAAATGCTTATTTATTCAACTTTCAGATGATGTATAAATCTCAATTTCGAAAAATTGACACTTTGAGTGGTTTTGTGGTCCAGGGTCACAAATGTCCCAAAAACATCAACAGTGTTTAGTTACTCTACACTGTACAGTCAGGTGGTGTGTTTTTTGGTCAGAATAATATGTCAGATTTAATACCACACTATATACTGGACTAAAAATATGACTTTATACCAGATTATATACTGGCCTATATCCAGACTATATACCAGAATATATATCCTACTAAAAATTGGACTATATTCTCAACTATATAATGGACTAAAAGGCAGACTATATCCTGGACTATATACTAAACTATATATCAGACTACATAACAGACTATATGCAAAACTTCATACAGGACTACATAACAGACTATATACTAAACTATATAAAATACTGTATAACAGACTATATTCTGAACTATATACTGGACTATAAAACTGAATATATACTCAACTACATACTAGACCACATAAGACTATTTCCCAAACTATATACTAGACTATATAACTGAATATATATATATATATATATATATATATATATATATATGTATGTATATATGTATGTGTGTGTGTGTGTGTGTGTGTGTGTGTGTGTGTGTGTGTGTGTATATATATATATATATATATATATACATACTCAACTACACACTAGACCATGTAACAGACTATATACTGAACTATATGCCAGACCATATAACAGATTAAATGCAAAATTATATACAGAACTACGTAACAGACTATATATTGAACTATATACAATACTGTATAACAGACTATATACTGGACTATAAAACTAATATATACTCCACTACATTTCTAGACCACATAACAGACTATATACTGAACTATATAGCAGAATATATATGCTCTACTACATACTAGACCACATAACAGACTATATACTGAACTATATAGCAGAATATATATGCTCGACTACATACTAGACCACATAACAGACTATTTCCCAGACTATATGCCAGACTATATAATGAACTATGTACTAAACTATATACCAGACTACATAACAGACTATATACAAAATGATGTACAGGACATAACAGACTATATGCTGAACTATATACTACACTATATAACAGAATATATACTCAACTATATACTAGACTACATAAACAGACCATATACTAAACATATACAAGACTATATAACAGACTATATACCGAACTACATAAGACTATATATACAACTATATATGTTATGTAGTCTGGTATATAGTTAATTATTCCATGGTCTGTCTGCATACTGGATTCTGATTGGCTGGTATGTAGTAAAACAGTTTAATTCACAGGTAGTTCCAAGTCAGTTTAATCACTGTTCAGTATTAATGCGATGCCTTAATTGATATTTTCTCTCTCTCTCTCTCTCTCTCTCTCTCTCTCTCTCTCTCTCTCTCTGTGTGTGTCGATAATCTCTCAGAATAATTGAAATAAATGCTATATTTCATTTGAAGTGGGCAGAATACTACAGTTAATGTTCTGTAACTGACGAACCATCATTTTCACCCATTCAGTCAAATATTGTGCGGCAAAAAGCAATACTAGTTTAACTTGTCTATGACTTGGCAAATGACTATGGAATAAGCAGGATAAAGGATTGTAAATGCACTTTGCGGAGGCATCCACCCTCCGCTTTGTGTCGGGTGGTTCTTTGCCTCCACGTCGTGCATTTAAAATCCTTTAATGCATGGCAAACCATTGATTATCCCTTACGTATATATAGTCTGTTATGAAGTCTGGTATACAGTTGAGTATATAGTCTTGGACTACATAACAGAATATATACTCAACATATACCAGACTACATAACAGACTATATACTGAACATATACAAGACTATATAATAGGCTATATACTGGACTATATAACAGACTATACACTGAATTGTACACGCAACTATATAACAGACTGTATAACAAACTATATACTCCGCTATATACCAGACTAACATAATAGACTATACTCAACATATACCAGACTACATAACAGAATATATGCTCAACTATATACTAGACTACATTACAGACTGTATACTGAACTTTATATGAGACTATCTATTGAACAATATTTACAAGACTATATAACAGACTATATACTCAACTATATACTAGACTACATGACAGACTATACACTAAACCAGGGTTTCTCAACTCCAGTCCTCGGGACCCACTGCTCTGCACATTTTCTATGTCTCCCTCATTTATCACAGCTGATTCAGATCATCAGCTAATTAGGAGAAAGAACCATGAACTGAACTGAGTGTGTCAGATTCAGAAACATACAAAATGTGCAGAGCAGTGGGTCCCGAGGACTGGAGTTGAGAAACCCTGCACCAAACCCTGAACTATACCAGACTGTATGCTGAACTAAAAATCCAGTTATATAGCAGATTAAACCTGGCTAAAATTCTGACTATGTACCAGAAATGTATACCAAATTAAAACCTGACTATATTCTGTGCTAAAACGATGACTATGTCCTCAACTATATACAAATATATAGTGAACTGTATATTAGAGTATATACCCAACTATATGCCAGACTATATATGGGACTGTGTACAAGACTAAAATATGATTATATACTCAACTATATACCAGATTGGCTCACATGTCTGTCAGCTGTGAGAAAAGAAAATTTGCTTCACATTGATGTCAGCATCTAGGAATAGCTGGTAGTATTTCGAGTTATAACTTGGAAGGTGTGTGTGTTTGTGTGTTTGTGTGTGTGTGTGTGTGTGTGTGTACAAGATCAAGAAACTGGTTCACGTATTTCATCTCAAGACACCCTGCTGAAACCTCTCTGTCATTAAACACACACCATCTGCCCTGTCTAAGTGTTTGTACAAACTTCAACACACACTTTCCCTTCAGATGACAAACCGCAGCAGAGACTCTCAGTTTTAACGTTCTTTTAAGTATGTCAGATGTAAAATGCTAAAGAGCTCAACACTCTACAGAAATGCTCACTTGAACGTTCATTCATGTTCACTCCAGGACATAAATGAAAGCAGTTTATGTAGGTTTTGATTGACTAAAAAACAGACCGTATACTGCAGTCTATATGTATGTGTGTATATATACTAGATTAAATACCAGAAATTCTGATTATAAACTGGACTATGTTCCAGACTATATACTGGTCTATTTATCAGACTGTATGCTGGATTATATACCAGACTAAAAAACTTGATTATGTACTAGACTATATAAGAGAATGTATATACAGACTAAAAATGACTGTATACCAAACAAAAAACCTGACTATATATATAGGACTGTAAACCAGACTATATACCAGACTAAAAACACAACTATATACCAGACTAAAAACTACATACAGACTAAAACCAAACAAATGCTGAACAAAATACCATACTAAATGGACTAAAAACCTTATTTTATACTAGACTATGTACTTGACTATATTTCAGATTAAAATCAGACTTGATACTGGAATATACCAGACTAAAAATATGACTATATACTAGACTATATACTCTATACAGACTAAATCTGACTATATACTGAACTACATACCAGACTAAAAATCTGACTAAATACTAGACTTTATAACAGACTAAAAACTTGATTATATACTAGACTACATATCAGACTATGCCAGACTAAAAACCTACTATATACAGGACTGTATATCAAACTAAAAACGGTACTATATATACTATATACTGTACTATATACCAGAAAGACTACTATATATGCGTCTATATACAAAATGTAAAACATGACTATATAGAGAGAGAGAGAGAGAAGTACCTACCAAATTAAAGTCTAACTATATACTGGACTATATGCCAGACTAAAAAAACAACTATATATCAGACTTAAAAACGTGACTACAGTAGTCAACTTTTGAAGTGGATCAAAAAAGTTCATCAAAGTTGTCCTAAGACAAGAACAGGTATTGCTTTGGTTTTTGGACAACATTGATGAAAGGTTTTGATCCACTTCAAATGTTGACTACTATATATACTAGATTATATATCACTGTAAAAAAAAAAAAAAAAAACACAAAAAAACCCACAATTTGAGTCAAATTTAAGTTGAATCAACTCAAATATCCAAGTTGTCACTTAGTACAACTTAACATTTCAAGTTGACAAAACTTTTTGAATTGACTAAACTAGCTGGGTAACAAATTATTTTAAGCTAATTTTTTACAGTATACACTATACAGACTAAATATGACTGAACTACATAAATAACAGACTAAAAGCTTGATTATATACTAGACTGCAGACCAGACTATATGCCAGACTAAAAGCCTACACTGTAAAAAACAAAAAACACAATTTGTTGAGTCAACTTAAAATAATTTATTACCCTGCTGCCTCAGTTCTAAGTTCAGTCAACTCAAATAAGTTTATTTAAGTTGAAATGTTAAGTTGTACTAAGTGACAGCTTAGATATTTGAGTTGACTAAACTAAATAATAGTCTGTTAAACTTAGCAGCTGTGTTTGTTACTTGGCTGGCTTAATTTTAAGTTGAATCAACTCAAATATTTTAGTCACGTAGTAAAACGTAACATTTCAAGTTGATTAAAAACTTTTTTCAAGTTGACTGAACTTAAAATTTTAAGGCAGCCAGGTAACAGGTTATGCAAGTTCACTCAACAAATTATTTTTACAGTGAAGTATTTACAGGAATATATACAAAACTAAAAACACTACTATATACTGGATTATATACCAGACTTAAAACTGAATATACACCCAGTTGAAAGTATTTTATGTATGTCATGAATGATGCTGATGGGCTTTAAACCTGAGAAATGCACAGAAAAGCCCATGGGAATTAGAGAGACTGGATAAACGGGTACACTGTGTGTGTCTTCAGCTCTGTGACACTGCTGTAGTTTACACTGCGCTCCTGTACAGGAAGTTAATCACCCGTGACCCTGCCCTTTAACTCCGCTTATTAGCACTGCTCTAGGAGACAGCTGAACCATCCATTACACAGACAGACAAAACACACACACACACACATAGAGAGAGAGAGAAAAGACAGTGTGATCTGCAGCTCTCGATCATTCAGCGCCCTCTGCAGGACAGCAGGAGAACTGCATGTGTGTTATCCAGTGATAATCTATGTGTGTGTTTCAGTATATAACTGCTCCAGCTTCTGTGGCCCCTATGCAAGGAACGTTCATCCATCAGTTAACGCCAGTTCCTCCGTCAGCACTTCCTGTTGAGGTAAACCGTGCATGTTTCACGAGTTATATAAATACTAAGGCTGCAGAATTTGGACAGAAGATAAAAATTGTGATTTGTATTATGATTTGAAATGCATCAGAGCAGATGCAGAGACGAGTTTGTGCGGAGCAGCATTTACTGTGATCTGAGATACTGAACAATGGCAATTTCCTGCGTGACAATGTCACTTCCTGTTGTCAGGGTGTCTTAACAGAAGGTCCCCAGACTGTGGCTTCTTCATCTCAGGACATCCATGTAGCACAGCAGAGGATCAGCATGGAAACCAGCGACCACATTCAGTCCTGCTCCTATCAGTCCAAGTGCGCACTGTTTACTGCATACAATCAACTTTTTAAATTAACAGTAGTTGATGCATGAGAGAATGCACTGTGAATTATTAATCTAGATTTAAAAATATACTGCTAAATTAATTAAATATATATTTTTTGTTTATTTTTTTATATTTTATTTAGAAATTAACACTAACATTATATATTATTAAAATAAATACTATATTAACAAATTAATTTAATGCACCTTACAACCTGATGACCTCACAGGCCTTTTATATTTTTTAATGGTCAAATTGAAATAAAATTGCTAACATTAATGAGTCATTTAATGCATTGGGAATCATTAATCTAGGTCTAAAAATATGCTATTAAATGAAAGATATTAAACTGGAAATGTGATGAATGGTAGAAAATATCATTAATATTATGTATTAATAAATTAAATAAATGCTTTATGACACATTAATTGAGTTTATTAATGACCTTTTTAGTCAAAACTAAAATAAAATGGTATTTAATGCACCATCTAATTCATTGTGAATCATTAATTTAGACAAAAAGATAATACTGTTTTAATGAAATATACTAACTTAATGTAAAAATGTTAGTATATGTAGAAATTAACATTAATATTTGATGTTTAATAATATTCTATAATAAATTTAGGTTACAAACGCTCACTTTTTTTGCTTTGCACTTGCATTTAGTTATACAGGTCCTTCTCAAAAAATTAGCATATTGTGATAAAGTTCATTATTTTCTGTAATGTACTGATAAACATTAGACTTTCATATATTTTAGATTCATTACACACAACTGAAGTAGTTCAAGCCTTTTTTTTGTTTTAATATTGATGATTTTGGCATACAGCTCATGAAAACCCAAAATTCCTATCTCAAAAAATTAGCAAATCATGAAAAGGTTCTCTAAACGAGCTATTAACCTAATCATCTGAATCAACTAATTAACTCTAAACACCTGCAAAAGATTCCTGAGGCTTTTAAAAACTCCCAGCCTGGTTCATTACTCAAAACCGCAATCATGGGTAAGACTGCCGACCTGACTGCTGTCCAGAAGGCCATCATTGACACCCTCAAGCAAGAGGGTAAGACACAGAAAGAAATTTCTGAACGAATAGGCTGTTCCCAGAGTGCTGTATCAAGGCACCTCAGTGGGAAGTCTGTGGGAAGGAAAAAGTGTGGCAGAAAACGCTGCACAACGAGAAGAGGTGACCGGACCCTGAGGAAGATTGTGGAGAAGGACCGATTCCAGACCTTGGGGGACCTGCGGAAGCAGTGGACTGAGTCTGGAGTAGAAACATCCAGAGCCACCGTGTACAGGCGTGTGCAGGAAATGGGCTACGGGTGCCGCATTCCCCAGGTCAAGCCACTTTTGAACCAGAAACGGCGGCAGAAGCGCCTGACCTGGGCTACAGAGAAGCAGCACTGGACTGTTGCTCAGTGGTCCAAAGTACTTTTTTCGGATGAAAGCAAATTTTGCATGTCATTCGGAAATCAAGGTGCCAGAGTCTGGAGGAAGACTGGGGAGAGGGAAATGCCAAAATGCCTGAAGTCCAGTGTCAAGTACCCACAGTCAGTGATGGTCTGGGGTGCCATGTCAGCTGCTGGTGTTGGTCCACTGTGTTTTATCAAGGGCAGGGTCAATGCAGCTAGCTATCAGAAGATTTTGGAGCACTTCATGCTTCCATCTGCTGAAAAGCTTTATGGAGATGAAGATTTCATTTTTCAGCACGACCTGGCACCTGCTCACAGTGCCAAAACCACTGGTAAATGGTTTATTGACCATGGTATTACTGTGCTCAATTGGCCTGCCAACTCTCCTGACCTGAACCCCATAGAGAATCTGTGGGATATTGTGAAGAGAAAGTTGAGAGACGCAAGACCCAACACTCTGGATGAGCTTAAGGCCGCTATCGAAGCATCCTGGGCCTCCATAACACCTCAGCAGTGCCACAGGCTGATTGCCTCCATGCCACGCCGCATTGAAGCAGTCATTTCTGCAAAAGGATTCCCGACCAAGTATTGAGTGCATAACTGAACATAATTATTTGAAGGTTGACTTTTTTTTGTATTAAAAACACTTTTCTTTTATTGGTCGGATGAAATATGCTAATTTTTTGAGATAGGAATTTGGGGTTTTCATGAGCTGTATGCCAAAACCATCAATATTAAAACAAAAAAAAGGCTTGAACTACTTCAGTTGTGTGTAATGAATCTAAAATATATGAAAGTCTAATGTTTATCAGTACATTACAGAAAATAATGAACTTTATCACAATATGCTAATTTTTTGAGAAGGACCTGTACATTTGTGCACTGTAGGTGTATTTCTTTTTTGTATTTTGTTTTTTAATACGTTTTTTAATTTTGCATTAAGATTTAATTTTAGTAAGTGTTTTGTTTTAATTTTACAATTTTATTGATATAATTTTTAGTGTTCAATTTTGTATTTTTATTTTAATGTTTTTTATACTTTATTATTACATTTTTATAACTTAATTACTTGTTTTGATTTTATTGTAATCATTTATTAATTTTAGTTTTGCATTTTTATTTAGTTTATTTTTAAACTATATATCTTAATTGTGCATTTTTATGATTTATTTTTAATATGTGTTTTTATATATTAATAAATTATAAATATTAATATATGCTCCAAACATATTGTTTATCGCTAGTTCACAATACTCCTGCATTAACTAACATTAACAAGCTTTATTGTAAAGTGTTTCATTTAGTTAATTTAGGTTACAAACTCACTTTTTTGCTTTGCACTTGCATTTAGTGTTTTGTTTACTTTTTTATTTTAATATGTATTTAAATTTTGCATTAAGATTTTATTTTAGTAAGTGTTTCATTTTGATTTGTTTTAATTTTACAATTTTATTGTTTTTATTTTAATGTTTTTTTTTTTAACATTTATTATTACTTGTATATATTTTAATTTTGGTAAGCTTTTTTTTACTATACATTTTTATTGTGCATTTTTATAACTTAATTACTTTTTAGTAAGTTTTTTTTTTCATTAGTAATGTTCAGTGTTTTATTTTGAATTTATTGTAATTATTAATTTTAGTTGCATTTTTATTATTTAGTTTTTCAGTTGATTTTAAAACTATGTATCTTAATTGTGCATTTTTATAATTTATTTAAGTGTCTCTTAAATATTTTTTTTTAATTTTGTGACATCTCACATTTTTTTGCTTTGCATTTACAGTTTTGTTTGTGCAGTGTAGGTGCATTTCTATCTCAGTGTGGTGACTCATTTTGTGTTTTATTGCCAGATAGCGTCCTAAAGAGGTGAATGTACGTCAGCGTTGCCTTCTGATGGAGATCAGACGCTCTGCACTTAAAATACGGACACGTAATGAACTTCCAGGTGACCTCAGCACCAAAAACACTGACTTGACTCATTTCCCACCTGAACTAAAGCGAATGAAGGACTCCGCAGGGCCACTTCATGAGGTGAAGAGGTTTATTTCTTGACTTTTTGTTTGTCTGTTGGACTGAAGCTTCTTCAGAGAGTTCATAAATATGAAAACCTTGTGTGGATAGATTCGGAAATGATGTAAAAATAAGAAGAACACTGATCGTCTTCCTCAGATATTAAGCTATCACATCTTTATCTATATTCTGTTGATTTTCTTCTGTCAAATATTGGTTCTGTAGGAATTTACACAAATCTCAGTTGCCTTAATTTTGAATACATCATGTGTTTATCATGACGGGACTGAATCCTGATATCACCGTTTCTTCATTTGAAGAAAAATGAAGTATCATTTTCCTGAATGGATTGCATTTTACTGAACATTAATTTTCACAAAGAGGGAAAAACAGTACAGCAGTTTGCTGCAATTTATCAACACGCTTTTGTAGTTTTAGTTGTTTTTATATATCAGTTTTGATTTATTTACACATTAAACTTGAACTTTCATTGTAGCCTGCTTTGCCTGGTGCACTACAAATGATGATAAAATACAAACTTAATTTTTTACAAATTTGATCATTTTACACATTAGATTTACTTTTTATGTACATTTCATTATAGATATTATATTTGCTTTTAAACCTTAATTTTTAAATTAAGTTTAATGTTTGGTCTGCTTTGTAATTATAATTTTAAGTATTTTATTGTGGTTTTTATTATTTTTTTTTTATTGTATTTTGTATTTTTATTGAGCATTTTTATGATTTAATTCATTTTAATGTTTTATTTAGCTTGTTTTTATTTTTTTTTAAAAATTACATTAAGATTTAATCCATTTACATCATCAATTTACACATTACATTTGCTGTTGAACCTTTATTTAAATTAAGTGTAATGATTGGTCTGCTTTGTAATATTAATGTCAAGTATTTTGTTTAGATTTCTTTCTTTTTTTAACTTTGTGTGTGTGTGTGTGTGTGTGTGTGTGTGTGTGTTTTAAAATGTTTCATTTTTATGATTTGTTTCATTTTTTTGTTTGTTTTATTTTTTATTGTTACACATTACATTTGCTGTTGAACCTTCATTTAAATTGTTTAATGTTTTGCCTAATTTGTAATAATAATTGTAAGTATTTTATTCTGATATAGAATTTTTTTTTGTTTTTAATTAATTAATTTTTAGTGTTTTATGTAGCTTTTTTTATTATGTTTAGGATTTAATTTGATCAATTTACTTATTACATTTGCAGTTAAACATTTATTTAAAGTAACTTGTTTTATTTTATTTTTTGTTTTAATTTTGCATTTTTATGATTTAATTCATTTTTAGTGTTTTATTTATCTTGTTTTTATTTAAAGCAAAATACATTAAGAAAAAATGTAATCATTTACATATTAATTTTGCTGTTGAACCTTAAATTGTTTATTTACAAGACAATACATTAAAATAAAGTTTGTATTATTTAATTTATTTATTTATTTTTTATTTTTTGTTGTTGTTGTTTAATTCATTTTTTAGTTTTCATTTAGCTTGTTTTTATTTAAAAGAAAATACATTAAGATAAAGTTTAATCAATTTACATATTAAATTTGCTGTTGAACCTTCATTTAAATTAAGTTTAATGTTTGGCCTGATTTATAATAATAATTGGAAGTATTTTATTCTAATTTTTTTTTTTTTTTTTTTTTTTTTTGGAATTCTACTATTATTATTATTATTATTATTATTATTATTATTATTATTTTGCTTTTTTTCTGATTTAATTAATTTTTAGTGTTTTATGTAGCTTGTTTGTATTTTTTTTACACATTATATTTGCTGATAAACGTTTATTTAAATTGACTTAACATCACAAATGATTAAAAATAACTTAAGCAGAAGAATGCAAAAACATGGCTGAAGGATGTATGATAGCTGACTCTGATAGTTGAACTCAATCAGTCTAAAGCAATAGAAGAAATACTGTAGTTTTGTGTAGTTATGAATGAAAAAACCAAAGATTAAGAAACTTTCTCAAGATTGTTTGCTCTGTATATGTTACTATTGTGTCTAAGCTGCTGTTATTTTTTCTTATTATTATTCAATTCTATTATTTTTCTTGTCAACCAGTTGATTATTGATCATCTCTTTATGTACAACCATGAGAAAGATCCAGTTTCCAGAAAGCGCTGTTGAACAGTAAAGGAGGAATTTGATGAGATGATGTTCGTGCTTCATCTTCTCTGTGAGGAACGCCTGAATCGAGAGGATTTAGATCATGATCCGCTCGTTTGAGATGCTGCTAATCTCTCTTTAGAGGCTCAATGAGGCCTGACAGCTCCATTTGTCTTCCCACAGGCCATTAACTGAACGCTGTTAGTCTACTTCATCATGTGCCATTGTTGTTTAGGACGAGACCGTTCTCACACCAGACCTATAATCAGACCAGCGGACTGATGCTGAGATGAGAAACAACTTACTCTTTAAACCAGGGATTCACTTTTTTTTTTTTTTTTTTTTTTTTAATCAGATGAACCCCTTTGACCCTAATTACTTAAAAAAACTGCCCTGAAATTTTAAGTTCATATTTGAATAATTTAACAACATATTTGCACATTTGTGACCCTGGACCACAAAATCAGTCATAAGTTGCATGGGTATATTTGTAGCCATAGCCAAAAATATAAAGTATGGGTCAAAATGATCAATTTTATGCCAAAAATCATTAGGATATTAAGTAAAGATCTTGTTCCATGAAGATATTTTGTACATTTCCTACTGTAAATATATCAAAACTTCATTTTTGATTAGCAATATGCATTGCTAAGAACTTCATTTGGACAACTTTAAATTACATTTTCTCAATAACAAAACATGCATCAATGGAAAGCTTATTCATTAGTATAAATCTTAATTTAAAAAAAAATATCCTTATGACTGGTTTTATGGTCCATCTTCACATTTTAGTAAGTGTTTTATTTTATTTTTTTTATATATATTTTATTTAATGTTTTCATTTTAACCATTAGTTTTTAATTGTACATTTTTTTATGATTGAATTACATTTTAGTATTTATTATTATTTTTTTTTAATTATGTATTTTTTGTGAAGTTTTGCATTTTTATTATTTAATTAACTTTTGTTTTTACTTATTTTCATTTTTATTTTACATTTACCTAATTTTTAGTATTTTATGTTTATTATATATTTGTATAGTATTATGTATTATAAATTTGCATTAAGATTTCATTTTATTCATTTGTTAATTTAACAATGTTATGATATAATTTTTAGTTTAATTTTGTTTTTATTTTAATCTTTTTTTTTTTTTTTTACATTTTATTAGTAAGTGTTATAGTTTTTTTATAATTTTTTTTTTAATAATTTAAGTTTTACATTCTGATGTAATATTCAATATTTTTATTTTAAAACTGTATTTTAATTGTGCATTTTTATGTTCTACATTATATATATTTCTTTTGCTTTGCTCATATTTTATTTAAAATATTTTTTTTATTTTCTCTTTTTTTATGTAATGTTTTATCATTTAAAAGACTTGCTATTAAACACTTGTTTTTAAGTGTTTCGCATATATTTTGTATATTTAAACATTTTTATTTTAAAGGTATTATTTTTATGATTTTATTTTTGTTGTCCTTTTTATGACATTTTTATTCACTTTTTAGTAGACGAGTGTATTTCAATTTGTTTTTATTTTAAAATGTATTTTAATTTTACATTTTTGTTATTTAATTATTAGCTTTTAGAGTATTAGTATTAGTATGAATAGTGTGTAACTTTTAAAATATATATATATATATATATATATATATATATATAATTAATTTTGGTAAGTGTTATAGTTTTTTGTTTTAATCATTTATTTAAATGTTACATTTGTATGGAATATTCAATATTTTTATTTTAAAACTATTTTAATTGTGCATTTTTATAATTGAATTACTTTTTAATAAGTGTTTTATTTGCATTAATATTTCATGTTCAATGTTTTAATTTGATACATTTTATTGTAATCATTTAATCATTTTAACGTTACATTTTTATTAGTTTTTATTCAGTATTTCTTAATTTTAAAACTGTATCTTAATTGTGTATTCTTATGATTTAGTCATTTTAGTAAGCGGTTCATTAACATTTAGATTTAATGCTCAGTGTTTTATTTTGTTTATATTTTATGACTTAATTTTTAGTGTTTTAATTTGTTTTTTATTTTATTATTTTTTTACATTTTTGATTTCATTAATGTTCAGTGTTTTGTATTTTTATTTAAATGATTTGTTTTAAATTTTTATGATTTAATTACTAGCCGTTCATCAACTCACAAACCCCCTCGTGACTTTTGAGAGTGTCCTACTACACACTCAAAAGTGTATAACAAGTGAAGTACACACTTGTAGCTTGTAGCAGAAGTAGAATGTGATTTGGGATGCAGCCGCACGTGAAGTTCTACAAGAAAACCATTGAAAACAGCCATAACATTTAACATTAATCAGAAGAGCAGCGATGGCGCATTTATCCACAGTGTGAATGTGACCCCAGAGTTTAGTGGTTCTGCAGGATCTTCTCATAAGGTGACCTCCACTGATGCTGAAATGGCTCCCGTTCACCTCGTGCCCTTCTCGAGGTTCCTGCAGGGTCCAGCAGGTGTCGAGAGCTCCTGAATCACTCCGAGACATTTCTCCCGGATCAGCGCTTGCGTCCTTTACCGTATGCACACACACACACACACACGCACACACACTTGCCATCTGTGAGTCTTACATGCGTTTTGATGATGGAGCTGCTGAAAGAGCGACTCACCTGCTGCAGAGAACCAATGTCAACGAATGTCAGAGTCACCGTCTGAACCTTTCTACAATGCATTCTCAAAATAAACTGCTTTTTTGGAAGATGAAATCCAAAAAGCAGTTTAGTTAAATATGATTTAGGCGTGTAGTTTCACCTTAGAATTGTAATTATTTTTCAAAATAAAATATACTTTTTTTTTTTTTTTATTATTCTATTTAAAATATTATTTTATTTTTTTTATTTGTTTGCTTTTTAATTAAAATATTTTTAGCAGGGTTCCCACAGGTCGTGGAATTTCTGGAACATCATGGAATTTTAAAAGGTCTATTCCAGACATTGAAAGTCAGGGAATTTTATATTTATTTTGTCCAAGTCATGGAATATCAGGGATTTTTGTTTGTTTGCTTTACATTTTTTGTTTCCATTTATCAAAATATAATTAACAATAATTTTGCCAATTAGGTTAAGATTATGAAAGCATAAAAACCATAAATTAACTCCTGTACAGAAAAGTTTTTTTAAACAGTTTTAGTCAGTTTTTAGTGAAAGTCTGGGAATTGGACATTTGGCTTCGAGTGGGAACCCTGTTTTAGTTTTTTTTCTTTTTTTTTTTTTTTAAGTTTTTATTTTTGTTTTAAAAATATTTTACAGTATGGTATGTTATTTTACATTATATTTTTCTTTGCTTTGCCCATATTTTATTTAAAATGATTTATTTTTTGTTTTTTTTATTTATTTATTTAATGTTTTGTCATTTAAAAGGCTTATGTTGTTTTGAATACTTTTTTTTTATTTCATATTTTTTATTTATTTGTTTTATTTATGATTTTATTTTAATTCTTATTTATTTTAAGTTTTATTTTAGTTGTCTTGGTTTTTTTTATGATTTTTTTTTTCTTTTTTTTATTTAATTTTTTGTCATTTAAATGACTTAAGTGTTTTGAATACATTTTTATATTTAATATTTTTTGTTTGTTTGTTTTTTTTATTATTTTATTTTAATTCTTATTTATTTTGTTTGATTTTAGTTGTCCTTTTATGACATTTTGATTTACATTTTTTATTTACTATTTAGTAGCCAAGTGTATTTCGATTAGTTTTTTTATTTTTAAATAACTATTTTTAATTTTACATTTTTATTTAATTATTAGCTTTTAAAGTATTAGTATTAGTATGAACAGTGTGTAACTTTATAAAAAAAAAAAACAGTTAAAAGCGTGACCGATATCAGCTCTGTGCTTTGAAACGCCTCAGTTTGCTGCTTAATCAGAAAGCGAGTGACTGTGAAATTGCCATTTGCTCATATAAACGGACGAGTCGCAGCGTAACATCGATTGGATGCGGGTCTTCTGAAGTTCAGCACATAAACATCAATGCGAGGAGATCCTGCTCTGAAAACACACATACAAGAGGAAACTTCAGACCAGCATTTTGAGCAGAACCCACAGGACCCAACGGAGATCGGGTGAATGTGTGCCCTGGTTTATGGGTTCAAGCATCTGCGATTGTTTGTGTTTGGGGCTGATTAATTCTGTTGGTTTATTTTCAGTGTTTATTTGAGGATAAATGTGCAAAGGAAACATTTGACTATGTTCTGGCTTTTCTTTAAAGAAGATCTGAGTAATAAAAAATTGAAAGACACTGCTGTAATGGATTCATGTTACTATGTCCTGTGCACTAACGTTTAAAAGCGTTTCTGTAGTCAAAACGTTCAAAAATAAACCTAGTTATGTTTACAAGTTTGGTCAATCCGAATAAATACAATCTGATAGTTTATATAAACTGAACTACAGTAGTCATCATTTGAAGTGGATCAAAAGCTTTCATTAAAGCTGTCCTAAAACCAAAACAATGCTTGTTCTCGTCTTAGGACAACTTTGAGCTTTTTTGATCCACTTCAGATGTTGACTACTATATATACAGGTGCATCTCAATGAATTAGAATGTCGTGGAAAAGTTTATTTCAGTAATTCAACTTAAATTGTGAAACTCGTGTATTAAATAAATTCAATGCACACAGACCGAAGTAGTTTGAGGTTTAGGTTTGAGTTTGAAGTATTTGGTTCTTTAATGGTGGTGATTTTGGCTCACATTTAACAAAAACACACCACTTCATCTCAACAAATTAGAATACTTCATAAGATGAATAAAAAACATTTTTAGTGAATTGTTGGCCTTCTGGGAAGTATGTTCATTTACTGTATATGTACTCAATACTTGGTAAGGGCTCTTTTTGCTTTAATGACTGCCTCAATTCGGCGTCGCATGGAGGTGATCAGTCTGTGGCACTGCTGAGGTGGTATGGAAGCCCAGGTTTTTTTTGACAGTGGCCTTCAGCTCATCTGCATTTTTTTTTTTTTTTTTTTGGTCTCTTGTTTCTCATTTTCCTCTTGACAATACTCTATAGATTCTCTATGGGGTTCAGGTCTGGTGAGTTGGCCATGGCCATTTAACCAACTTTTGGTGCTTTTGGCAATGTGGAAAATGAAATCAGCATCTTTAAAAAAGCTGGTCAGCAGAAGGAAGCATGAAGTGCTCTAAAATTTCTTGGTAAACGGCTGAAGTGACTTTGGTTTTCAAAAAACACAGTGGACCAACGCCAGCAAAAGACATTGCACCCCAAATCATCACAGACTGTGGAAACTTAACACTGGACTTCAGGCAACTTGGGCCATGAGCTTCTCCAGACTCTAGGACCTTGGTTTCCAAATGAAATGCAACACTTGCTCTCATCTGAAAAGAGGACTTTGGAGCACTGGGCAACAGTCCAGTTCTTCTTCTCCTCAGCCCAGGTATAAAACACCTCTGATGTTGTCTGTGGGTCAGGAGTGGCATAACAAGAGGAATACAACAACTGTAGCCAAATTCCCCAGCCTCAGTCCATTCCTTGTGAAGTTCACCCAAATTCTTGAATCGATTTTGCTTGACAACTCTTTCAGGCTGCGGTTCTCTCAGTTGGTTATGCATCTTTTTCCTTCCAGTCTACTTTCTGTTAACATGCTTGGATACAGCACTCTGTGAACAGCCAGCTTCTTTGGCAATGAATGTTTGTGGCTTACCCTCCTTGTGAAGCGCGTAAATGATCATCTTCTGGACAGCTGTCAGAGCAGTAGTCTTCCCCATGATTGTGTAGCCTAGTGAACCAAACTGAGAGACCTTTTTGAAGGCTTTTTTTTTTTTTTTTTTTTGTTAAATGTGAGCCAAAATCATCACAATTAAAAGAACCAAACACTTAAACTACTTCATGCTTCTTTTGGATGCATGCAAATGCCATATTCACATAAAAGGTGACAACTACCCTCTGGGTCCTTCAGAACTTTACACTGAGGAGGTAAGTCTTAGTAATCTTAGATTAAATTAAGCTTTATAATAAAGCTTTGTTAGTTAATGTAACCAATGATGTAGATCAGCTACATGAATGCAAACTCTCTGTATAAAGACCAAATTATGTTTTTATGTGCTGTTTGGGTCAGTATTATTAGAGCTTGAAACGTACGACCGACTCTCCTAGTGTTTGATGAGGGTCTTATTAAGGTTTGACCAGATCTTGAGCACTAGAGGGCAGCACTGACACGGTTTGTGTTTCTGTACCTTTGGTTACATTTGAGGCCAAATGTTGGGAAATGTCCTCAAAATTAGTGATTAAAAAAAAAAAAAACATTTTTTAACATTTTATTTTTAATTGCTACCTTTTATTGTATTGTTTTTTGTTAATTAAAACATTTTTTTTATAAATTATTTTTAATAAGTATTTTGTTTTTGTAGTTTCTTTTATTTAAAAAAAGAAAAATAAATGTATATATAAAATCTGTGTGTGTGTGTGTGTGTATATACATGTAGCTCCGCCCCTAAACCTGCCATTGGTCAAGTCATTAATTGACTTAAAACGGATCAATGTCTGTTACAAAATCAAACTACCAGTCACTTTTAACTGCATACTAAGATAAGTTAAGCATACTTTATTACAAAATACACCAAATATTTTATATAACTATTTCACATTTTGCAAACATTTTGCCTTACATGATTCTAATAAGAGGTGCTATAAATTGCAGACCAAAAGATTGATCTCATGTAATATTAAAAACAAATAATAGAGAATTAAGCACACATATTGTTGATTATCGCAGTACTAAGCTAAAATGTGATGTATGGCCATGACATATCAGGTACAATTCTTTTTAAAGATACATATTATGGCCCTTCTTGCCTTGGGTTTGGTCAGCTAATTTGTCTTTGTGTGTCTTTATTCATTGTAGTTTGTAATTTATAATGTTGCAGTTGTCTTTTAAATGCAAGCAATGAATTCTTGTTGATTGTGAAAATGAATATCCAATAATGTATATAATATAAAAAATATACACTGCTGTTCAAAAGTTTGAGATCAGTAAGGTTTTAATGCTTTTTAATGGAGACTTTTCTGCTCCTCAAGGTTGCATTTATTTGATTAAAAATACAGAAAAAACTGTAATATTGTGAAATGTTAATACAATTTAAAATAGTATATATATATTTTTTATTTTAATACTTTAAATTATATATTTTTTTCCTGTGATGCAAAGGTGCATTTTCAGCAGCATTACGGTATTCAGTGTCACACAATCCTTCATAAATCATTCTAATATACTGATTTTTTTTATCAGTGTTGGAAACAGTTGTGCTGCTTAATATTTATTTTATTTTTTTTTTATTTTTTTTTTTGGAACCTGGATTCCAACCAAAATGTGTCGAACGTTTGAACGATGAACGTATGAACCATTACTTTGTTCATACAGGAAGCGTCTTGAAGCTGTTATTGCAAACAAAGGGCTTTTCCACCAAGTATTAAGTATAATCTCAGCGTGTTCTATATATATATTTTTAGTTATTTCACTTTATTGTACTTTTTATGGATTGTAATATTTGTTGAAATATTTGAATTGATTTGCTGAAATATATATATAAAAGTACTTGATGTATAATATGTGTCAAGAGCATTCATTCAGTATCATTATCTCATTTTTGACCAAGATGCCTTTTAGGGGGTTTTGCATCTGAACTCTTCATATATATAATGTGACTGATTCTATTTATTATTATTTTTATTTTCATTTTGCACATGGAATCTTCTAAATTCGAAACAGGATCAGTGGTCAGTGGTATATTATACCAGTTTTAGCTCTCTTTACATCAACAAAAAGAAAAGGTCAAATGGTGAGTTATAAATATTCAACATGATCATTCTAGCCTTACAACTCTTTTTTTTTTTAAATACATTTTAAAATGTATGGACCATTTATGATGGAAATCTGTAAACATGGTGATTTTGATTGTTTTGATGAAGTTTATTTTGATTTCATTTGACAGACTACAATTGTATGGTTATCCATAAACAAATGTAAAGTGTGACTAAATATATAAAAATATTGTATCTGTTTTAATACTGTAGAATTTTTCTTAGCTGTGGGGAGAAATTATGGTGCAGTGAGTCAGCAGATAGCGATGACCAGTACAGCGTCTCATCAAGAGCTCAATGCTGATGGATCTATAGACCAGACAGAAGTGTGAACAGGTTTTTTTTTTTATTTCTCTTCATCCTGAATGTAAACTCGATTCTAATTATCCAGGTCTGTTCTGTTTTGTTTTCGGTTTCTGTTCATGCTCAGTTAACTGATGTTGCTTTTCACATTTGAGTGTTTCTTGAAAGATTTCAGAGGGTCAAGATCAAATGTACACTGGTGAATTATGAACGGCATGAAACTCCGTTACCTTGTGCTTAATTGACTTGGCTGATAAATCACTAGTCCACACACTGAAAACAATTCAGTGTATCTCTGTATCATCTGTTCAGGAGTGTGAGGAGTGAGATTATTATGGGTACAAAACTAAAATAGTGTTGTTGTTTTTTAGCACTGCCATCAAATAACATTACAAAATAACTGGATTGTCTTTGCTGCTAAATCTAACAATTAATTAATTAATTAATTATTAATTAACCTCAACTCTTCTCCAGTTACTATATAGTGCAATACATGATCTGCTGTAAGTGTTTAAAGACTACTTATTTATTTTTATTTTTTTTAATGTCCTTTCTTTTCAAATAATGTTGTTAAATCCAATCAGTACCCTTTTTAGTTTTTGAGTCTTTGTAAAACTTTTCTTATATAGCCATATGACCACCTAGACCATACAAATAACAAACTCTTAGCTGATAATGAGTCATTAATCAATGTTAAGTGATGCATTAATCAATGTTAAGTAATTTATGTAAATTTTAATCTAGTGTCTGTTAGATCAATACTATAAATGTTTTGAGAACGTGTTAAATGTCTTAGTATTAAGAAATAAATTCTTGACTAAGTGTGAGTGTATCTTTACAGATGTATGATATACAGTATGGTAGCATATAGCTGTATAATTTATAGCATTACTTTATTTATGGAAACAGTTTTCACAGGACCACAGGAATGAAGACAAACTCAAGCATGCACTTTTAACTATTTAACTTTTAGTTCTCTGGCTCTTAAATATGTTCTAATATTCTAAGAATGTTTTTGCTTATTTGTTTATTGTTTTTCCCTGTTTTAAATGAATTCACAGCAAGGTAAGTACTGTTAATTCGTGTTCAACTTCTGATCAACGGATGCTAGTTACGGACAAAAATGTAGATACAATTCTATACGGAGCACCTAAGAAAAACTAAAAAGAAAATGAGATAAAAGAGACAATATTTGGACCAGTGTTACTAAGTAATGCATTACAGTATTGCGTTACTCCCTAAAAAAGTAACTAATTACGTTAGTTACTTTTTATGGAAAGTAATGTGTTATATTACTTTTGCGTTACTTTTTAAATCTGGGCAGGGTTTGCTTGTTTCTACTATAACAAAGTTTGATTTTTAGCAAATGTAAAAGCCCTTTCACACCAAAATGAAGTGAATAAGCCTAAGGCTGAAGGAAAAGTAAATTGATGTCTGTACAGTAGAACTGGAGGAAAAGAAGTTCAACACTCTTCAGCAATGAGAAAAATTAAGCACAAATGTTAGTTCATCTAAAATATGTTTTTAATTAGTACACTGCAAAAAATTATTTTTGTCTTGTTCCCAGCCAAAATATTTAAAATTATTAAATCAAGAAGGATTTTCTAGACAAGTAAATATTATTCTCTTTATTTTTTTCTGAAAACAAGTCAAAATTAAGTGTTTTGAAACAAGAAACAAGCAAAATAATCTGTCAATGGGGTAAGCAAAATACTCTTGTTTTCTGTTTGAAATATGTTTTATTGCTTATCCCATTAGCAGATTATTTAGCTTTTTCTGAAAACAAAATTATTTTTACTTGTCTAGAAAATCCCTCTTGATTTAAGAATTGTTAGAAATTTTGGCTGGAAACAACAACAAATCTAAGAAAAGTATTTTTGCAGTGTATGGTTGAACTGGATCAACAAAGGTCAGCAGCAAAGTCATTGGTTAAAAAAAATGGATTAAATACATAAAGAAAACAAAAAGTAACTTAGATATTTACTTGGGAATGAAAAAGTAATGTGTTACTTTACTAGTTACTTGAAAAAACTCATTATTACATAACTTGCATTATCCACAACACTGGTGACAACTGGTGATATCTGAGTTGATTCAACTTAAAATTTTAGGCAGTCGAGTCAACTTGAATATTTAAGTTGTTACTTAATACAATTGAATGTTCTTAGTACAATTTAACATTTAGTTGATTTGACCTGAACTTAAAATTTGATGGCAAATAGTTAATTCATTCATGAATCAAATATTTCTGTGATATAGCTACGTGATTACGAGTATAAAAGTCTACTAAAATATGCGGACATTTTTTATACCGTATAAAAATAAAAAGAAGAAAAACAATTCTCTCAGTCGGGGTTGCGTTAGCGATAGAGCCTGTTAGCCCGCGTTATACGGGTTTTACAGTTAATCCAATGTCCAACAAATAAATGCACATGGCATATTAACACAAAGATGGCCATATCTGTTTTAAATGCGTTATATATCAAGTGAAATCCCTGCAGATAGATAGACCAAATGGCTAAATACATAAACCATCCATTCCGTTACCAGAGCTATCTCTCTTGCGGAAGACTTTGAGTGTTGTATCAAAAAAAAGCCAAAAATAAGCAAAAAGCAACTAATAAAACATTTTTTTGACCTGACTGAGGCTTTATTAACAAGCTAAAGTCTTAATATTAATTTACTGTTTTATTATTGAAAATATTTGTAGCTATATTTAATATAAAATCTAAATAAAATTGATCCGCAATTAATCTAAATTTAAATAGATATGACGGATACAATCAAAAAGACATTTAGGCTAAATCTGATAGTGATATATATTTTAATTGCTGTTTACAGTAATGTAGGTAAAAAAAAACTTGCTACATGTACTGTGACTTCACTTAGACACGTCGTTAGACTAAAAGCGTCTACAAAATGATCAAATTTAAATAAAAAATGATCCGAGACCACCTACTACAGCGCATGCGCGTAAAACTTATCCACTACATAGTGGATATAGTCCAGCTACGTCATCGTGCTGCACACTGCAGCGAGGACAAACTTGTTTTATCGGTTTAAAATGATGTGAATGCACAAACCTCCTTTTCATTCTGAATTATTATTCTTCCTCCCCTCACATGCTCTCCTGCCCCACACATTAAAAACCCCTGAGGTAGATCGACTCGGCTTGCATTTTCATGATATGTCGTGAGTTCGGAGACTATACCCATATTATTACACGGCTTCGTGGAATAGCTACTCGTTTCTGATTGGTCAGCTGCCACATTCCAAGGTTTGTTATTCCCGCTAAAACGAATAACACAGGCCCATCCGGGTTCTTCGAATCATTTTGACCGATAGTAATTATCATAGACTGTAAAAAAGATTATTATTATTATTATTATTAGCAGTGGCGCCTGCAGCCGTATGTCAGTACGCACTGTGCGTACCATGAGAGGGGGCTAATTAAGGATGTTTTTATTATATATTTTTTCCCAAATATACATTGTGTACTGAAAGTCCTCCTAACAATTCCAGTGTCCACGGCCTCTGCAGAGCGTTCTTTCAGCGCACTGAGGCGCCTGAAAACATATTTACGCAACACGATGACAGACAACAGACTGAGCAAAGTTACATCCAGCGAACGTCTTTTTATGTCTTTACAGACGTTGAAAAGACGTCCACTGAGGAGCCAGAATGAAAGTTTTTAAGACGTCTTTTTCTGACGTGTTCTGGACGTCCGATATAGACGTTCAGTGAACCTCTGTACAAGGTTAAAAACTAGTTCAAATGAGGTTAATAGACATATTTCAACATCAGTTAAGATTCATTTTGACATCATTTATACTGTTTCTGGAACAAATAAACACTCTCAGGATACATTAGATTTCACATGTTACTGCAATGTCATTTCCATTTATAATCGCAAAGCAACTCACAGACACTGTCCAAAAATAATGAAAATAAAGAAATCTTCACTGAAACAGTGTTTATGAGATAATTAAATGATCACAGCATGAGCTTCACTCATTACTGACTTTAATTCTGTCAGACATCTATAGCTTTTATTAATAATCACCAGAGGTTTAGATGTTGGTATTAGTTTCATTTGAAGTCACCATTGTTGTGGACAGTGGTTGCTTTAGCTGGGATCTTGATCCTTGTACTTCTTATATTATCTTTTTTTTTTGGACTGTTGTGACAGTGTTTGTGAAACACAAGCGTTATGACAGAGAAAGCTGAAATCAAGTGTTGACATCTTTCAGTTAATGATGGTAAACATGTAATAAGATGAGCGTCTGATATTCAATTTTGCTGGTTGCACTTATTTATGGACGAAAAAGCATATATACTAAATACTCTTAGAAAATGTGTCATGAAGCCACACACTGACATCAAGATTTTGCACAGGACTCACAACAACGGTGACAATCAGAACAAAAAAGCTTGAGAATTAAGAATGAGTTTGTACTATGAAGCTTTTTTGTTTGTCACCATTGTTGTGATTCATGTGCAAAATCTTGATGTCTGTGTGTCTCAATGCTCCGTTTCCTTAAATATCCATAAAAATATGCATTTTGTCCGTCTTCAGATCAAGTGATTATTTCTCTACTCTCTGCACCTGTACTGCAGACTCACAATGTTTAATGGTTTTAAACACAGTACTAAAATCATAACATCAGATACTTGTTTCCTGATGACTTTATTTATCACCAGCATGAAGCTGAGATCAGTTGTGCTTTTATCAAACACAGTTATAACAGCCAAACAACAAGCTAATGCAAGATCCCAGCTAAAGCAACCACTATCCACAACAATGGTGACTTCAAATGAAACTAATACCAACATCTAAACCTCTGGTGATTATTAATAAAAGCTATAGATGTCTGACAGAATTAAAGTCAGTAATGAGTGAAGCTCATGCTGTGATCATTTAATTATCTCATAAACACTGTTTCAGTGAAGATTTCTTTATTTTCATCATTTTTGGACAGTGTCTGTGAGTTGCTTTGCGATTATAAATAGAAATGACATTGCAGTAACATTTGAAATCTAATGTATCCTGAGAGTGTTTATTTGTTCCAGAAACAGTATAAATGATGTCAAAATGAATCTTAACTGATGTTGAAATATGTCTACTAACCTCATTTGAACTAGTTTTTAACCTTGTACAGAGGTTCACTGAACGTCTATATCGGACGTCCAGAACACGTCAGAAAAAGACGTCTTAAAAACTTTCATTCTGGCTCCTCAGGGGATGTCATTTCAACGTCCGACAAAGACGTCAAAAAGACGTCTTTTGGACATAACTTTGCTCAGTGGGCCCAGCTAACACACGACGTAACAGTTACGTAATTTTTTGGTCATTTCATGACTTACCAACTGACAACGTCGCATGTCCGTAATTTTATTTAATTTTATTACGTCCTCCTAACGTTGTAATATTACCAAGGACGTCCCAGATACATACTCTATTGGTAATATACTGGTAATTTCATGACTTACTGCCAACGTAACTGCTAGGTCGCATGCACGTAATTTTATGACCATCATTTCTGTGCGTACCTTGACATAAAATCCTGCAGGTGCCCCTGATTATTAGGTAATTATACGTATCACTCCGCTGCTGTCTGCCGCATATCAATCACTGACAGTTTGGCGCCATCTTGTGGCTTAAACGCTTAACTATGATTTGAAATGGAGGACTTCAACATTAATTTCAATATGTATGGAAAATTATTATTGTATTTTTTTTTATCATATAAATTATTTGTGTGTGTGTATTGCCTTAAGCTACTTTAAGAAACTGATTTTCGTTGCAAAAAGTTGTTACAAATGAGCTAATACAGTGGTTCCCAATTCCAGTCCTAGGGACCCCCTGCTCTGCACATTTTGCGTATCTCCCTTATTTAACACACCTGATTAATATCATCAGCTTGTTAGAGGAGAGAGCCATGAATTGAACTAATGAGCTGATGATCTCAATCCGGTGTGTTAAATAAGGGAGACATGCAAAATGTGCAGAGCAAGGGGTCCCTAGGACTGGAATTGGGAACCACTGAGCTAATAAAATATTTAAATCACATTTGTGCCCATTATTTAGCCTACTCATGTAAGTTACAAAGTAGCCAGTAAAGACGGTGTGCGCTGCATGCAGCCAGTAACTATTTTTTTTCGCGGAAGCTTTGCTTTCATTTAAAGACCTTGTAAATAAATTACTCAGATTAATGTTTCTTGTCTAATTTTTTGCTTTTGTAGCAAGAAGCCGTGTAATAAGCGGGATAATGTAGATCCAGCAGGATTTATTCTGCGATAACAACCTGCTGGATCTACATTATCCCTTACATAAACAACGGAAAACAGACAGTCTATTTGTGTAATGATGCAAAATAGCGCTCCTGACATCACTCGGTAAACCTGTGAAGTAAAAATGAAAGCTGTCTCACTTTAAACCCGTTTTTCTTAAAATGCCATTCCTGGAAATCATAGCTATCAGCCAACTTCAGATAGCCATAACTTTTGTTACTGTTACGCGCGTATCAGGTGCGGTTCAACCACACCGTAACCACGGCTCCGCAACAGAATAGTGAAAGTGAAGCAGATTTTCAAATTTGAGCGAGCGTGGAGCGATTTCACCGAAGCGGGATGAAATTGTAGGTCTGATACTGGAAACTGATAGATTTTGATAACAGAACGGATCTTTGCATGCATTTTGCAAATCTGATGTGAACAAGAAACTAATTGTTCATAGCCTACATCTGAACTGAGTAGTCTGAGGTAATAAGGGTCTCAATTAGGTTTGACCAGATCTTGAGCACTAGAGGGCAGCACTGACACGGTTTGTCTTTCTGTAAGTTTGGTTACATTGAGGCCAAATGTTGGAAAATGTCCTCAAAATTATAGTCAGGGTTCCCACGAGTCATGGAATTTCTGGAATATCATGGAATTTTTAAAGGTCTATTCCAGACACTGAAATTCAGGGAATTTTATATTTATTTTGTCAAAGTCATGGAAAATCAAGGGTTTTTTGTTTGTTGCTTTAAATTTTTTGTTTCCATTTATCAAAATGTAAATTGTCTATACCGCATTTAGTTTTATCGCGTTGTTTCACACGTTTTGCCTATTGTTATGGTTAGGTTATGGTTATGAAAGCATAAAAACCATACATTCATTTCTGTAGAAAAAGTGCATTTAACGGGTAAAAGCAAAAAAAAAAGTGTATAGTAGTGTATATGTGCGTTTTGTACTAAAAACGTCTGTGAATACGTAAAGATGGCTTGCAAATAGATGGATCATTTCATTATAGGTCATGGAAATTCTGCTTTTTAGTCACAGAAAGTCAGGAAAAAGTCAGGGAATTTGACATTTAGCTTAGAGTGGGAACCCTGTATAGTGTTTAAAAAAAAAAAACACTTTTTATTTTCAATAACTACCTTTATTTTAGTATATGGTTTACTTTTAAAATAAAAAAAAATACATTTGTATAAATTATTTTAGTGTTTTGTTTTTGAAGTTTAAAATTTATTAAAATATGCTGTGGGTCTCTGTGGGGTATTTTCAGTAAATCTTTGGATCATTTTGTGTTGTGAAAGAGCTCTAAACATAAAATACAACTGACTGGACTTGATGAATGTCAGACATGTTCTTGTTTGACTCGTTTTCTGGATCACAGACGGTTCTGATCTCCAACATGTGGGTTTGTTGTGAACGTTTCGTCTGGGTTTCTGTTGTGTAACTCATACGACAGACAGAAATAATATAAATCAGAACCAGATTTCCTTGCATATGTACAGTGTGTGTTAAATCTTGTCTCATTTCAGTTCCTTCGCAGCTTCAGATACACAGAAACAAGATGGTGAGTCACAGATCCAAACAAGGGTTATTAATGGGGGTAGTAGTTTCCAAGGAATAATATCCCACTTTCATTTGGTTAAACAATACAATTAAATGAATGAATAATGAATAATTAAAAAAACTATATAGACACAAAAAACAATGACAAAACACATGAAAAAAAAAAAAAAAAAAAACTAAAATATGCGTTAAATATCAATACCAAAATATCAATAAAATTATAATAGCATCTCAAACATCCAAAACAAGGTTATTATATTTAAACATTAAAATATAAAACCATAAAAAAAATATTTTGGTTGAAATATAAGAAATAATCGCCCATTTTCATTTAGTTAAATAATACAATTTTAATAAATTGATAAAGAATAAAAATACAACAAAACAAAAAGCTGTTAAAAAATAAAAATGTAAATGAAAATTATAGTAGTAACTCAAAGACATGGGAAAAGCAGTCTAAACTGGTTTGTTTTAGTTGGTCTTCTGGCATGTTTGTTGGTTTTACATGGTTTAGACACCTTTGTTTCATTTAATATTAATACTTTTTCTTTTTGGATAAAAGTGTCTGCTAAATGAATGCAATTTTAAGCCAGTCAGACTGATTTGAGCGGTTGTTTCTGTTATATAAACAAATTATGAATTACAAATAAATAATAAACTATTGCATACCTGAAATTCCTTTTTTTCCCAGTTTATTTTTCAGGGTTTGAGTTTATCCAGCTGGATCACTGTTCATCAAAGATGAAGCATTATTAGATAAAGATTGACCACATGTATCTTCATCCAGATGTTAATGTTGTCTGTGACAAATCGAGAGAAACTGGATCATTCTATGAAGAATCTGCTGATATTATGAGGCTGATTCAGTATGATTAAGGTAACAAGATACTCAGTTCATTCACATGTGTGGAAAATAAATAGTAAACTTTTAAATGACAACCAATTGCGATTTCCACAAAAATATTGGGCAGGGGTTTTCAACATTGATAATAATAATCAGAAATGTTTGTTGGGCAGCAAATCAGTATATTAGAATGATTTCTGAAGGATCATGTGACACTGAAGACTGCAGTAATGATGCTGAAAATTCAGCTTTGATCACAGGAATCAATTACATTTTAATAGATATTCAGCTATTTAATAATATTTTACAATTTTTCTGTGTTTTTTTAATCAAATAAAAGCAGCATTGGTTTATTTTTGACCACTAATGTACATGAACTAAGCCTAATGCAATCGGTCATTGTTGCTAATATGTGCACGTTCATATAAAATAAGCAGCTGCCTTTTACGGGAAGTGATGAAACACTGGCCCATTTTTTGTAAAACATCTGTTTTTAGCTGAGCTGATATTGAAACTAGATTATCATCTCTCTGTATATGTTACATTTCTCAATACAGTTGTGCAACATTTCCTCTTTTTATTGTAAAAATTCTCATCAGTAGTTGTAGTTCCTGCTGTCGACGACTTCCAGAAACCTTTTGGTTTTTAAAGCCCGATTCCTGCACAGAACGACTGAATAGTTAACCTAGTCAATCCTCTGATCTGATCAAACCGCTGTCACTAAGTATTACATTTGAGTGTGTAAGTGCAGTATTTGTGCTCCAGACATGAATGTAAAATATTTTCGTACAAGGTGCTTAAAGTACTTGAATTTGACTTTGAAAACCCTTTAAAAAAATCTATTCCTGATGAGGTACTTGAAAAGTGCTTAAATTATTGAAAAGCGATGTAACACCGAGTTGAAATGTCTAAATAAGTGTTTAATATTGTCAATGAGCACACATCTTTTCACACAAGATTCACGCAATTCAATAAAACACTATACGCTTATTTCAGTTAATGTCAGAACGAGCTAAGCAAGCTAAGCTAAGCAAGTAGTAAGCTACTAACATTGTCGCATAAACGCCCCCAAGACGTGAAAAGAGGAACAGATGAACCAAATCAATTGAGTAATTTACGCTGGATCCGCTTGATCGATTGATTCAAACTCGTGACCGCGACCATTCATTTCAAGCGATTCACTAGCAAAAAAAAAAAGCAGATGTTACTAAAACAGCCAGTCATTTTTTGAATTTCAACATCGCTTATAACGAGAAGCTTCAATCAATTAATTGCGTCGCAAAATGATTCACTATTTCGACAAGAACGGGTTCGTGAATCATCTCACGAATTGAATGATTCAAATCAAATGATCCGGGATACGCCATTTGAAGTCCCGATCCAAATTAAACGATTTGCGATCCTCAACGTTCCACGTTCCGATCTAAAAGATTCGCGATTCGCGGTCGGCGCTCTGAGTCCTGATGTGAAATGATATGGTTCGCGAATCATGATTCAGATCGTGGATCGCGAATCATTTAATTCAGAAACTTTTTAAACCCGAAACTTCGGAGCGAGTCTTTTACTTTAGATCGGATCTTCGTAGCACGAATCTTTTGTTTCATTTCTGGATTTCGAAACAATTTCGCTTTCTTTTTCTCAGATTTTTTCAAACCATTACGGCAATAAAGTTATTAAAAACAAAACAGAAAAAGTATACACAAATACAAATCCCTTAAGAAAATTAACCATGGTTTTACTATAGTAAAAGTGTAGTATACTTTGTAATAGTTTAGTAGTAATAATTAACTTCTTTACAATTTGTTGTTAGTATATTTTTATTTATCTATTTTTCTTGTTTTAGGATTTGAAATAGAAGACATAGCCTAAATGAGATCTCTGATTGAAGTCTTTGAAAATCAAAAACAAGTAGTGCTTAAAATAAAATAAACTTTAATTGAATTAAGTGTTCATATAAATGCTGTATAATGAAATTCGAGGACTTTCAAGTAAAGTTTTTTTTTTTATTAAGTTGCTTTTTAATTTTGTTTGTTTTATTTGACCATAATAACCTCAGCACAAAAACAGTGAAAACATTGTGTGTGTGTGTGTGTGTGTGTGTGTGTGTGTGTGTGTGTGTGTGTGTGTGTAGTGTGTAGTGTTTAGATCTGACCATGGCATGTGTTTTAACATGTCTCTCTCTCTCTCTCTCTCTCCCTCTCTCTGTTCCTAGACATTCCATAAGTGCAGTTCTGGTTTCCATGGCAGCAGACGTTAAAATAAAGGAAATTTAAGATAGAGACAGAGAGACATAACTCACCAGAGAGAGAGAGAGACACTTCAGTCACATGGTACATGTACATTTACTACAGCACACATTCAAATGAACGTTTGATCAGATATTTTAATAGTGTCTGTGAGGGGGAAAAACTCACATACTCAAATATTAAGAAAGAATTGAGTTTTAAATCAGGCACATGATCTGAAATGATCTCACGATTCATAGACATACATGATCTACAGTCATTAAGAGACTCGTTCTGATTCATTTCTAGAAACGAGAGCGAGAGGGAAGGTTTTCTCTACCTTTCTCCATCATTTCTCTTTAAATGATCCAATGCTTTTGCTAATGCTGCAGAACTTTAATAGCAAGTCAGACTACTACATAGACACCATCGGATTGGTTGTACATTGAACATTTGCATTGTTCGTTATGACATGAACTGATTCTGTGCAGAAAACAGCCAGTAAACTGCTTCACTTCAGAGAATAAATGAATCATTTGTGCACGTTGATCGACTGAATCATTCAGTCTAAATCACTCAGGTTATGAATTCACATTTTGGACCACAAAAGTAGAACAGCACACTTGCTGACAGATTGAGAACAATATATATGAAAAGACATCATAAAATGAACAGGCATTTTTGGACAGACTATATCCTATACTTTTTATGTATTTTTTGAAAAGTGAAAAATATGCATATATTAAAAGTATCATACCGATGATGATGTTGTTAAAAAACACATAGTGGAAAACAGACATTGCGATGCGTGTGGTCTTGATCAGAGGTGCGAATGAGAGCCGTATGTGTGACAAATAGTCTGCAGTCGTTTTTAACACTATTTTGAGCGTCCAGTGATTCATGATTGATGCGGACGGCAGACAGTCTGAACACCCACCACAACTAATACACAGCGCCGCTTTATTAAGGAAGTAAAACCACAGATTGTGGAGGATTGTGCTGATCTGATGAATGGTAACGACAGGTCGGGTTATTACTAACTGTCCCGTCATCATAAAGACATAAACAATGGAAAGGGAGATGCATTTACATTAATGTATTCAGCAGATGCTTTTATCCAAAACAACTTGTTGCATTACATTCAAGATCTGCATTTGAACGGTTCATGCATTCCTGGGAATTGGTCATTGCTAGCAGCCAGGTTTATTTTTACTGTTATTTCTATACTATTATAGTTTTTATTAATTAAAATTCTAATTATTTTAATATTTAAACAGGGTTACAAGGTGCTTAAAGTACTTGAGTTTGACTTTTTGAAATGTAAGGCCTGGAAAACACTTTAAAAAATAACAATATTCCTGAAGAGGTACTTGAAAAGTGCTTGAATTATTGAAAGGCAATGTATGTATTGTTTAATTTTGTCAATAATATATTTTCACGCAAAAAATCATGCAATTCAAAAACTTTTTTGCTTATTTCAGTTAATGTCAGAAAACAATGAAGCTAAGCAGTAGTAAGTAGTAGTACTGACAGTTAGATCGGAGTTTGATGATTCATTTCAAGCCATTCACTTGCAAAAAACAGCTCAAATTAATAGAGCCATTCATTTTCAAATTTCAACATCGCTTGTAATGATTTTAAAAATCATGTAGTGATGGGTGAAACGAATCATTTAGAAACCTAGAATTAGAATTAGAAACTTAGTTTAAACCATTGCGTCGCAAAATGATTCACTGTTTCAAAGCGCTGCAGTTGGATCACAAATCATTTGTTTCAGATCAGGATTTCAAACCATGTATCACGAGTCATTTGATTTAGGTAACTTTGCGTATCGCAAATCATTTGATACATTTAGATACATTCAGATCAGAACTTCAGAGCACGAGTCGTGAATCATTTGATTTAGATCGGAACTTCAGACCGTGAATCGCGAGTCATTTGATTCAGATCAGGACTTCAGAGCATGAGTCATGAATCATTTGATTCAGATCGGGACTTCAGATCGGGATTTTAGATCGGACCTTCAGAGCATGAATCGCGAATCATTTGATTTAGATTGGGACTTCAGAGCGTGAGTCATGAATCATTTGATTCAGATCGAAACTTCAGATCGGGACTTCAGAGCGTGAATCGCGAATCATTTGATTCAGATCGGAACTTCAGATTGGGATTTCAGAGCATGAATCGCGAATCATTTGATTTAGATCGGAACTTCAGAGCGTGAGTCGTGCATCATTTGATTCAGTTCAGAACTTCAGAGAATGAATCGCGAATCATTTGATTCAGATTGGAATTTCAAAGCATGCGTCGTGAATCATTTAATTCAGATCGGAACTTCAGAGCGTGAATCGCGATTATTTTGATTCAGATTGGGACTTTTGTGCAGGTTCGTGAATCATTTGTTTCATATCAGGCTTTTTTTTCTTTAAATAGTAGAAACATCAAACCATCAAGTCAGTATAGTTAAAAACACAAAACAAAGAAAAATGAAAGTAGCCTATACACACACACACACACATATACAAATCCCTAAGAAAATTTGTATATTGTTTTTTATCTTTTTTTTTTTTTTAGAAATAGAAGACATTGTTTAATAAGTGAGATCTCTGAAGTCCTTGAAAATAAAAAAGTAGAGCTTGAAAAGTCCTTGAAAGTCCTGGAATTTAATTTTACAGTATCTGTACGAACCCTGTTTATTTTTTATTAATTTTTTTTTTTTGTTGTATGTGTGACAGCAGGTTTTTGTGCTTTTGAAATATGACAATTATATTGTTTTATATATCAGTGCCTTTGTTTTGTATTGGCACGTCAGTCCACAAAACAAACGCTGAGGAAAATCAGCAGAAAACACAATATTGTTTGACATACTGATAAACATCCAGTAACAAACTCTGAAAGTCTTTCAAAGATCTGATGCAACTCTTTGACAGACATGTACTGCCTTTCTGTCTTACCACACATCTCGCTGTTCAGAGCGCGTTTAGGGAACTTTGGTCAGTCTGCAGACAGTCTGTGTGATTTATAGACGTCTGAAGACGACAGTCGCGGTGTTTATGCTAACGAAGCCTCTTATAGTATAAAAAAACAGCGTGAGATTTACATCTTTGTGGCTGAAAACACAAGCATCAGTTCAGCAACACCTCAAGACACATGATTTTAAAAATCACTCACAGTGACAAACACAGAACTTTAACACAGTACAAGTGATTTACTACAATATGTGCCTAACAACTTATGAAAATATGTGTATATACGGGTTTTAAAATAATGATTCAGTTACAAAATATATGCAAAATCACATAACACATTAATTTAGTTTAAAATGTGATGCCTAAATGTTATATATGAAGGCAGCTCAATGGTTTTGAGACCTTGACGCCCAGAAACGAGGAAACTTAAAAACCTGTAGGTTTTAAGACTATATGCTAAGAAATGTTGTATATGTAGGAAACTTGGGTTTTGAGACTGTGATGCCTAAACAAATATGATATATGTAGGCAACTCGGTAGGTTTTTAAACTATGATTCCCAGAAATGCTATCTATGTAGGATATTCACTAGGTTTCAGGAACTCAGGTTTTGAGACCGTAATGTCTAAAATATTACAGATTTAGGTAACTCAGTAGGTTTTTAAACTATGATACCCAGAAATGCTGTATATGTAGGAAACTCACTAGGCTTTTCGATGCCCAGAAATGCTGTCTATGTAGGATATTGACTAGGTGTTGAGAATGTGATGCCTAAAAATGTTGTATATGAAGGCAACGCAATAGATTTTTAAACTATGATGCCCAGAAATGCTGTCTATGTAGCAAACTCATTAGGTTTTAAGACTATGAGGCCTAAAATGTTGTGTATGTATAGGCAGCTCAGTAGATTTTAAGATTATATGATGTCCAGAAATGTTGTCTATGTAGGAAACCCAGTAGGTTTAGAGAATGTGATGCCTAAAAGTGTTATAAGGCAACTCAATAGGTTTTGAGACTATGCCTCGAGACATAGGTATTGAGATGATGATGCCTAAAATGCTGTCTACATAGGAAACTTTTCAGACCATTATGCCTAGAAATATTGTATATGTAGGAAACTCAGGTTTTGAGACTGATATGCCTAAAAATATTATATATGATGCAACTCAGTAAGTTTTAAAACTATGATGCCCAGAAATGCTGTATATGTAGGAAACTCTATAGGTTTTTAAGACTTTGATGCCCAGAAATGCTGTCTATGTAGGATATTGACTAGGTTTTGAGAATGCAATGTCTAAAAATGTTATATATGAAGGCAACTCAATGATTTTGAGACCATGACGCCCAGAAATGTAGAAAACTCACTAAGTATTGAGATTATGATGCCTAAAAATGCTGTCTATGTAGGAAATTCACTATAGGTTTTGAGACTGTGATGTCTAAGAATATTATGTAGGCAACTCAGTAGGTTTTAAGACTTTGATGCCCAGAAATGCTGTCTATGTAGGATATTGACTAGGTTTTGAGAATGCAATGTCTAAAAATGTTATATATGAAGGCAACTCAATGATTTTGAGACCATGACGCCCAGAAACGTAGAAAACTCACTAGGTATTGAGATTATGATGCCTAAAAATGCTGTCTATGTAGGAAATTCACTATAGGTTTTGAGACTGTGATGTCTAAGAATATTATATATGTAGGCAACTCAGTAGGTTTTAAGACTTTGATTCCCAGAAATGCTGTCTATGAAGGAAACCCCGTAGGTTTTGAGAAAGTGATTCCTAAAAACATTATATGAAGGCAACTCAATAGGTTTAAAGACTATATTATGCCCAGAAATGCTATATATGTAGGAAAGTCAATAGATTTTAAGACTTTGATGCCCAGAAATGGTGTCTATGGAAACCCAGTAAGCTTTGAGAATGCAATGTCTAAAAATGTTATATACAGTATGAAGGCAACTCGATAGGTTTTGAGACTACAGAAATTTTGTGATGCCTAAACATATATATGTAGGCAACTCAGTAGGTTTTAAGACTTTGATTCCCAAAAATGCTGTCTATAGGTTTTGAGACCATGATGCCTACAAATGTTGTATATGTAGGAAATGGAAGGTTTTGAGACTGTGATGCCTAAAAATATCATATATGATGCAACTCAGTAGTTTTTTTAAACTATGATGCCCAGAAATGCTGAGTATGTAGAAATCTCACTAGATTTTTAGACTTTGATGCCCAGAAATGCTGTCTATGTAGGATATTGAGAATGTGATGCCTAAAAATATTATATATGAAGGCAACTCAATAGATGAGACAATAGATTTTTGAGACCATGAAGCCCAGAAATGTAGGAAACTCACTAGGTATTGAGATTATGATGCTTAAAAATGCTGTCTATGTAGAAAATGCACTATAGGTTTTGAGACTATTTTGCATATGAAATGTTGTATATGTAGGAAACTCAAGTTTGAGACTGTGATGCCTACAAATATGATATACGTAGGCAACTCAGTAGGTTTTTAAACTATGATGCCCAGAAATGTTGTCTATGTAGGAAACTCATTAGGTTTTAAGACTATATGAGGCCCAGAAACACTGTATATATAGGAAACTCAATAAGTTTTGAGACTTTGCCCAGAGATAGGAAACATACTAGGTATTGAGACTGATGCCTAAAAATGCTGTCTATGTAGAAAGTTCAATATAGGTTTTAAGACTATTTTGCATAGAAATGTCTAGAAATGCTGTCTATGTAGGAAACTCCTGAGGTTTTAAGACTATATGAGGTCTAAAATGCTGTCTATGTCTAGGCAACTCAATATGATGCCCAGAAATATTGTATATGTAGGAAACTAAATAGGTTTTAAGACTTTGATACCCAGAAATGCTATCTAAGTTTTGAGGATGTAATGCAGTTGAACTCGAGTCAATAATCATTGCACTGAAATGATATAAAACTGCAGGTTTTGACATTTGTATACATTTTCAAGACCTGCTGTAGCTTCGCCAAAAGTATTGAGTTGATAAACGAAAGCAGCTGGTTTTAATCATGCTCTAGACACGGTCATTTATATAGACGTGAATTAGTTTCACCAGTGTAATCTATGTGAAACAGATGCAGAAAAATGTGCATTTTTTTTCTTGCAGTCTGCTTCACTTCCAGTTAAAGCTGGTAAAGTGACAGACAGTCGTCTAGACCAGCTGACCAGCCGATCTCCGGCTCTTGTAATCGGCCCTTTCCATGGAATAACAGCATTTCGCAAGCACTGCACAGATTTCCAGGAAAGGAATTTAATTGTCTCATTGTGACAGACACGAATCTCTGCACGTGATGGACATGATTTCTGACGGTCAACACTGCAACAATCCTTCTTAATGAATTCTAAATAATTAAACCAGAGATATGAGATATGAAATGCAGTGCATGCGTAGAATGCACACTACAAAATGGTTTCCAGTAGAAATATCTAAACATTTTTAAATAAAGGAGCATTTACTTTAGATGCAAAATGACAACAATTCAACACAAACAATCTTATTTTCAGTTTGAATTAAGTTTTAAGAATTAAAATAAAGAAAACAAGACGTTATCTTGATTTCACTTCATGTGCATAAGCTGTTTTGCACTTTGTTTTCTTTGGTCTCAATTTGTTGCTACTGATGTCATTTCTTGTTTTGTTTTTCTCACTCATGACTTGTTTTGGTGATGCCTGTGTCTGTGTCTCAGAACGTATTGTGCCACTTAGCAAAAACACTTATTTTGGCCTAAACGGTTAGATTGCAGACTTTAATGTACCAAAATCTCTATGTGCCTATGATGGTCAGAAATGCTGTCTAGATGTGCTTTTGATGTCTTACTACTGTAGGTAGGCGGTTTTGCAGGGTTTTGAGATGCCTTGCTGTGTAGGTGTGAAGTGTGAGGCACATGCTCAGAAATGCAGTCTAAATGGATAGATCGGTCACTTTTGAAAGCAAATGTCTACAAAATGCTGTCTATGTAGGCAGCTTGCTAAGTTTTAAAATGCCTGTCTATATGTGCCTAAAATGCTGGCAACTCGTAAGGTTTTGAAATTATGATTCCCAGTAATGCTATCTGCAGGAAACGCAGTTTATTATAACAAAAACAGTAGATGCAGTAGATGGCATAGAAAAAAGCTATCTACTGTAGGTATCTCACTCAGTTTTAAGACTACAATGCCCAAAATGCTATTTATGTAGAGTTTTTTTTTTTAACACTATGATGCCTAAAAATGTAGTCTGTGTAGGAAACTCAGTATGTTTTGAGACTATGATGATTTTTTATTTTTTTTTAATGTGGGGAACTAACTAGGTCTTGATACCAGAATGCTCAGAAATGCTGTATATATAGGCAGCTCTCCATGTTTTGAGATTAGGATGCCAAAAAAATGGGGACATTTAATACATTTTAAGAGTATAATGCCTAAAATTTTATGTAGGAAACTCACTCCCTATCTATTGCTAAAAATCTATTTAGGGTGTTTACCAGCTTTGCAGATAGCCAAAACTCATTAGGTTATAAGATATGCTGTCTATGTAGGCAACTTAATATTTTTTGAGACTATGATGGCCAGAAATGCTGTCTATGTAGATAAATCAATGGGTTTTGAGACTATAATGGCAGAAATGTTTTGGAACTTATTTTTTTTTGATACTAGAATGCTTAGAAAAACGCTGTCTGTATAGATAACTCTCCAGGTTCTGAGACTATGATGCCTAAACATGCTGTCTATGTAGGAAATTCAATACGTTTTAAGACTTTGATGCCTAAAATATTGTTTACGTTGGGAAACTCACTGCCTGTCTATTGTTAAAAATGCTATCTATAGGGTGTTTACCAGCTTTGAAGATAAACAAAACTCATTAGGTTATTAGATAATATGCTGTCAATAGGCAACTCAGTAGGCTTTAAGACTATGCTGACCAGAAATGCTGTCTATGCAGGAAACACACTAGGTTATGAAACTGTGGTGCCTAAAAATGCAGTCTGTGTGGGAAACTCTCTAGGTTTTGAGACCAAGACATCCAGAAATGTTGTTTATGTAGGCAACCTGTAGGTTTTGAGAATATGACACAAATAGGAAACTCACCTGAGATGTCTTAAAATGTTGTAGGAAACTCACAGCCTATCTATTGCTAAAATGCTATCTATTTAGGGTGTTACTAGCTTTGGAGATAGCCAAAACTCTTTAGGTTATAAGATAATATGCTGTCTATGTAGGCAACTCACTGAGACTGTGATGGCCAGATATACTGTCTATGTAGGAAACACATTAGGGTTTGAGACTTTGATGCTTAAAATGTTTTCTACACAACTGACCTATATAGGCAACTCTCCAGGTTTTGATACTATGATCCCTTAACATGCAGTCTATGTAGGAAACTCAATAGGTTTTGAGACTATGATGCCTAAAATTATGTTTCTGTAGGAAACTCAGTGCATATCTATTGCTAAAAATGCTGTCTGTTTAGGGTGCTTACCAGCTTTTGAGATAAACAAAACTCATTAGGTTATAAGATATGCTGTCTAAGTAGGCAACTTAATAGGTTTTGAGACTGGCCAGAAATGCTGTCTATGTAGATAAATCAATGGGTTTTGAGACTATAATGGCAGAAATGTTTTGGAACTTATTTCTTTTTGATACTAGAATGCTTAGAAAATGCTGTCTATATAGGCAGCTCTCCAGGTTTTGAGACTATGATGCCTAAACATGCTGTCTATGTAGAAAACTCAATAGGTTTTGAGACTATGATGCTTAAAATATTGTTTAGGTAGGAAACCCACTGCCTATCTATATTTAAAATGCTATCTATTTAGGGTGTTACTAACTTTGGAGATAGCCAAAACTCTTTTAGGTTATAAGATAATATGCTGTCTATGTAGGCAACTTACTGAGACTGTGATGGCCAGATATGAAAATGCTAAAAATGCTGTCTGTTTAGGTTGCTTACCAGCTTTTGTGATAAACAAAACTCATTAGGTTATAAGATATGCTGTCTAAGTAGGCAACTTAATAGGGTTTGAGACTATGATGGCCAGAAATGCTGTCTATGTAGATAAATCAATCGGTTTTGAGACTAAGATGCCTAAAATATTGCTTATGTAGGAAACTGCCCCCCTATATATATTAATATGCGATCTATTTAGGGTGTTCTCTTTAGGTTATATGCTGTCTATGTAGGCAACTTACTGAAACTGTGATGGCCAGATATGAAAATGCTAAAAATGCTGTCTGTCTGTGGTGCTTACCAGCTTTCAAGAACAAAACTCATTAGGTTATAACTTAAGATAATATGCTGTCAATAGGCAACACAATAGGTTTTAAGACTATGCTGACCAGAAATGGTGTCTATGCAGGAAACACACTAGGTTATGAAACTGTGGTGCCTTAAAATGCAGTCTGTGTGGGAAACTCTCTAGGTTTTGAGACCAAGACATCCAGAAATGTTGTTTATGTAGGCAACCTGTAGGTTTTGAGAATATGACACAAATAGGAAACTCACCTGAGATGTTTAAAATGTTGTCTATGTAGGGAACTCACTTGGTTTTGGGAATATGATGCGCAGTAAAGCTGTCTGTGAGGTGCTTACCAACTTTAGAGCTGCCCTGAGGTGTTATCTAGTGAGTGAGCACAGTATGTATTGAGACAGACGCAGTAGCGGTTTTGAGAAAGTAAAGCAGGAAAAGAGACGCTTCCTCCTCCCTCAGAGCTCGTTCTTCATGAACATTTCCTGTCTCATTTGTGACTCATGTCCATCTCCGCGCGCTTCCTCTCAGATGAGGGAGGAGAATGAGGCTCGAGCCGATATAAGAACTTCGATCCGGGGTCAAACGAAGTGGAACGTATAATGGAGCGATTCAGATCCGTCGGTTTGGGTTCGGTTCTTCTCGTGTATCTGATGTCTGGTGAGTTTCCGCTTCAGTCTCGTTACTGCGGCGCGGCGCTCTGACGCTGACGTTGTGATCGGAGAGCGTTAGTGTGTCGCGTCGCGTCAAACTCGGTGTTTATAGGGTGAAAATAGATTTATTATTAGTTCCTCTTTTCAGTGTCTGAAACTGTCAGGCAACACGAGTCTGACACACGTTTGCTCGTGGGTGGGTGTGCGTGTATTTGTTTGAACTAATCCAATTCTGTTCCTCCAGTCTAATTAGTTCGTTTTACTTTTATTTCCTAAATGTATTTCCTGTGGCATGATACTAACGTCGTGGAAAATATGCTTTGAAAACATGTTAATGGCTTGTGACTGAGTTGTTACCACAGTAAAAATATATTGCATCACACTCTTTGAAAAGGTGCTTTAAAAGGTCTTAACCCTCTGCGATGCGATGCGATGCCATAGAAGAACCATTTTTGCTTCCACCAAGAACTATTAGGTCAAAGGTCCTTTAAAGAACCATCTCTGTTTTACCTTTTTATAATCTGAAGAGCCTTCTTTGACCACAAAGAACCTTTTGTAAAACAGAAATGTCCTTCAGATGTTAAAGGTTCTTTATGGATCCATTTAGATAAAAAAAAGGGTCTTCTATGGCATCGTGAAGCACCTTTATTTTTAAGAGTGACTATGGGATCTTGTTTGAATATTTACCACAGTTTAACTTAACTAGTACTGTGTGGTGCCATGATAAAGTAGGCCTAGTTGAAATTAAATATTATAGTTAAAATTAATTGAAATAAATGTTAACTGGGAAAAAAAAAAAAAAAAAAAAAAAAAAAAAAAAAATATATATATATATATATATATATATATATATATATATATATATATATATATATATATATATATATATATATACACATTAAAATATAATTATCAAATATACATTTATAAAATATTAAAGATACTTTAAATATAATTATTTATATTATATAAATTATATAATAAATTAAAAATAAATGAAAGCTATAGAGATGTGTTTTTAAAAAATCTGAACATCTAAAAATAAAACATTAAAAAACATTAAAAATATTAATATTAACTGATTATAGCTTACCATTTATGTTTTTTTTATAAAGCTGAAATACATCTGTTTGAAAATCTGGAATCTGAGGGTGCAAAAAAAAAAAAATGAATTATTGAGAAAATCGCCTCCAAATTAAGTTTTTAGCAATGCATATTACTGATCATAAATTAAGTTTTGATATATTTACGGAAATCATATCCATATGATTTTTGACATAAAAGAAAAAAATCAATAATTTTGACTTAT
>CM065131.1:35440000-35750000 GCA_033026305.1 Cirrhinus molitorella | reverse complement strand
TCTGACTCTGGTCTGTGTTTGTGTCTCTCAGGTGCATCAGCTCTGCTCCACCCAAGCAGTCCAAAAAGTGTGTGTAAGTCATGTGACCCTCAGCCTGCGAACTGCAAGTCGAATCAGTGCATCGTGAACTGCGACGTGTCAAAGGTCTGCCCGAATCCAGATGACGTCTGCGCCGCCGTCTGGTATGATGCACTCGTGAACATGAATCATTCAGCTGCAGTGGGGTTTGTTCCAACATGCTCTCAGACGTGATGCAGCATTCTTCACTTAAAGCAGCCGCTCACCTAAAAATGAACTTTAGCTGAAAATATACTCACCCTCAGGCCATCCAAGATGTGAATGAGTTTATTTCTTCATCAGATTTGGAGAAATGTAGCATTGCATCACTTGCTCAACAATGGATCCATTGCGGTGAATGGGTGCCGTCAGAATGAAAGTCTAAATGGCTGATAAAAACATAATCCACAAATAATCCAGTCCATCAGTTAACATCTTGAGAACACAAAAGCTCTGTATTTGTAAGAAGCAAACCCATCATTAAGATGTTTTTAACTTTAAACCATTGCTTCAGACTAGAATATGAGTCCATGATCCAAAAAAAAGTGGTCTGGTCTGAATCTCGAGAGAAATCTGAACAGATCAAGCACTGTTTACAAGCCAAAACAAATATGTGGCTGGATTTTGATGTGAGAGATAACAGCAGATTTTTTTTTACTGGAGGAAGCATTATTATGGATTATGGACACGTATTTTAGTTAAAAAAATCTCAAGATGTATGTATAACTGATGGACTGGAGTTTTTTTGAGTGGATTACAGTTTTTATCAGCTGTTTGGACTCTCATTCTGACGGCACCCATTCACATCCATTGGTGAGCGAGTGATGGAATGACGCATTTCTGCAAATTTGATGGAGAAACAAACACATCTCCATCTTGGATGGCCTGAGGGTGAGCGTATTTTCAGCACATTTTCAATTTTGTCTGATCTATTCTTTTAAGAAATGACAATCAAGAGAGTGTCTTGAGATAAAGAAGCCCCTTTTTCAAAACCAAACCGAAAAGTTTTCAATCTGAATCATTCTTAAAGGGATAGGGTGTGCCTGTAAATTAATCATTCACTCTCCCTCATTTGCATTTCTTTGGGGTGAATGGTTCCATTACAGTAATTTCTTCACAGAAATTCTTGAAACTACAAAACTCTTTTTCTAAATCGTCTTTGATATAGGCCTAGATGTAAACAAACCTGTACAATGTTGCACTATGGGTGTTGTAATTTGGTTTGTAGTGATTGTTACATGTAAACAGAAAACACAACGTGAGCTTGTTTCGCTTTCTATGCAGCAGAAGATACAGGAACAACAACCAAAATACACAAACGCTGGTGTAAATCAGCTGACTAAACGTAACTGACTTACATGTGAAGGTGCATTGTTTCATGATTAACATTTGATGGAAATAATTCACTGTGGCATCCAGTAATCATATATATATATATATATATATATATATATATATATATATATATATAATATATATGCATTTGTTTCTCATATATATATTAATTTTAGCTGTTTTAGTAGATGAGAAATCTTGCCATTTGCAAGTTGCATCTATAGCTGAAATTATATACATTTTTTATAAAGGTGATTTAAAGTGCTTGAAGTACTTGAATTTGACTTTTTGACATTTAAGACCCGGGAAACCCTTAAAAAATGGCAATATGCCTGAAGAGGTACTTGACAAAGTGCCTGAGTTTATTGTAAGACAGAGTTTGTGAATCATCTGACTTAGATTGGGATTTCTCATTGCGTATCGTGAATCATTTGATTCAGATCTGAACTTTGGAGCGTGTTTGTGAATCATCTGAATTTGATTGGCACTTCAGATTGTGAATCGTGAATCATTTGATTCAGACATTTGATTCAGATCAGGACTTTGGAGCGGGTTCGTGAATCATCTGAATTTGATTGGGACTTCAGATTGTGAATTGTGAATCATTTGATTCAGACATTTGATTCAGATCAGAACTTTGGAGCGGGTTCGTGAATCATCTGAATTCAGATTGTGAATCGCGAATCATTTGATTCAGATCAGAACTTTGGAGCAGGATCGTGAATCATCTGATTTAGATTGGCACTTCAGATTGTGAATTGTGAATCGTTTTTTTCAGATAGGACCTTTGGAGCAGGTTCGTGAATCATCTGACTTCAGATTGTGAATCGCAAATCATTTGATTCAGATCGAAAGTTTGGAGCGGGTTCTTGAATCTTGACTTAGATTGGGACTTCAGTTTGCGTAACGTGAATCATTTGATTCAGATCGGGACTTCGGAATGTGTAGCACGAATAAATTGATTTAGATTCAAACATCTTTGTGAATCATTTCGCGAATTGAATTAATCAAATTAATAAAATTTGCGATTTGAAGTTCCATTCTAGATAATGGAAGTTACGATTAAAGTTAAATGATTAGAATCCCTGCTCCAAGTCGTAATCTGAAATGATGGATCACGAATCATTATTCAGATTAGGACTTCGGAGCGTGCATCCCAAATCCTTTGATTCAGATCAGGATTTCACAGCGGTTTTGTGAATCAATTTTTTGTCACTTTATAAAATCTTAAGATAAAAATATTTTCTCAGAGAAAGCACATAGACACTTCAGTGCTTCGGATCTTATCAGTGAATGAAAGTGACATAATTTCCTGTATCTTTAGTTGTCTGAGATAATTTCACTAGTTTAATTTGAGCTTTTATAAGAAAAAAAGTTATTTAAAAAAAAATAATAATGTTGTAAAATTAGGTAAATGACTATTTAGGGCTTTTATAATAAAATATTCTGATTACACAATGAAATATAATGGACTGGATGAAAAATGCACTGGCTAATTTGGACAACAAGAACTCATGATTTTCAGCTATTTAAGACACTTTTTACAGAAATTGTTATTTTGTAAGGACTGTAACGTCTTGTAATTCATAGCAGTGAGTAACACATTATTAAAATAAATTAAAATATAGCCATTTGAAAAAAGCAGAGAAAAAAAATGTACCTGCAATTATAGAATCGCCCATGTGCTTCACTTTGTCTTTGCCATTTTTTTTTATTAGTGTATTTTAATTTCTCATCTTTTTTTAGCATTTGAAAGAGAAGGAATTGTTTGATAAGTGAGATCTCTGTTTGAAGTTCTTGAAAAAAAAGCAGTTCTTGAAAAGTCGTTGAAAGTTCTGGAATTTTACAATATCTGTCTGAACCCTGCTTTCAGGTGGAGGGAGAATGGACTTGTGACGGTGAGGACGAACTGTCATAACCCGACGCAGCCGCTGAACGGCGTGAGGATGGACGACTACAACAGCTCAGACTGTGTGTTGGAAGTCAGAAACGTGAACAACCCTAACGTCCGTCAGTGCACCTGTACGGGACACGAGTGCAACGAACGCATGCTGGTCAACAAACCCGATGACAACTCAGAGTTAGTTATAAGTGAGTGCAGACGTCATGTGTGTGTGGTTTCTGTTTGTCATATCATCGGCATTAAGTGAGTGTGTGTTTGAATGTGTGTATGCGGTTTCATACTTGTAGTGTTTGTTTAAGGTCTTCATTAGCTGTGTTTCTGGGTCTTAGTCATATCATCAGCATTGAGCTACATCTGAAAAAGTGTCATATTTGCATTCATACTGTTCAAGTTTTGAAAGTAAAATTGATTCATGAAGTGTTTGTAGTGATTGTGTTGGTTTTACATAAAGCAAGACAGCCAAGATAAACTTTTCGTATCTAGTTATAATCAGTGTTTGGGGGTAACGCATTACAAGTAATCAGATTACTTTTTTCAAGTAACTAGTAACACATTACTTTTTCGTTTACAAATATCAATATCAAGACGAGTTACTTTTTGTTTCCTTTATGTATTTAATCCCATTTTATTAAATGTCTTTGCTGCTGACATTTGTAAATTCAATTCAACCATACTAATAAGCAAAACTTACTTTAGATTAACTAACATTTGTGTTCATTGTTAAGAATTTTGAACTTCCTTTTCCTACAGTTCTACTGTACAGATGTGAATGTACTTTTCCTTCAGCCTTCGGCTTATTCATTTCACTTCATTCACATCTTTTACATTTGCTAAAAATCAAACTTTTTTGATTTCAAAAGTAATGTAACGCATTACTTTCCATAAAAAGTAGTAATGTAATTAGTTACTTTTTTAGGGAGTAACGCAATATTGTAATGCATTATTTTTAAAAGTAACTAAGTAAGTGAATATCTGAAGAGAAAACCTTGATTTGATTTTTTTTCTAGGTGAATAGTAAAACTCATTTGTTAATCCATTAGCTAACATGAACTGACTATACAGTGGGGAAAATAATTATTTGATCCCCTGCTGATTTGTATGTTTGCCCACTGACAAAGAAATTATCAGTCTGTAATTTTAATGGTAGGTTTGTTTGAACAGTTAGAGACAGAATAACAACAACAAAAAAATCCAGAAAGAAAGTTATAAATTGATTTGCATTTGAATGAGTCAAATAAGTATTTGATCCCCTTTCAGTCAGCAAGAATCAGCAAGATTCTTCCAGGTGTCTTTTATACAGGTAACAAGCTAAGATTAGGAGCACTCCCTTTAAGAGGTGCTCTTAATCTCAGCTTGTTACCTGTATAAAAGACATCTGGGGGCCAGAAATCTTGCTGATTCATTAAAATGCAAATCAATTTATATATTTTTGAAATGCATTTTTATGGATTGTTGTTGTTGTTCTGTCTCTCACTGTTAAAATAAACCTGAAATTATAAAAAATTTTTATTTTTTTTATTTCAGGTAACAAATGTTTTTTATGGTTTTAATTTTAGATAGCTCTTATAATAATACATTTTCATTACTCGAATATATATATAATATACATTTGTGTATTAATAGATTTTGTATATTTTCTTATGTGTGCGTATATATAATGTATATTATATAAATGTATAATATATAAAGTATTATAAAAATGTAAAAATGCATAATTAAAAATAATATAAAAAATATTATATATATATATATATATATATAGCCACCCAGTATTTTTCATTGTTAGTTTATGTTAACTAACATAACTACTTTTAAGAAATAAAAAGTTATTGTAAATTGTTACCAGTGAAATATATGTAACCCTGGACCACAAAACCAGCCAATAGGGTACATTTTTTTAAATTGAGATGAAATGGAGAATGGTTTGTTAGGATAGGACAATATTTGGTCGAGATACAAATATATATAAAAAATACTGAAATCTGAGGGTGCAAAAAAAAAAAAAAATCTAAATATTGAGAAAATTGCATTTAAAATTGTCTAAATGAAGTTCTTAGCAATGCATATTACTAGTGAAAAACTAGGCTTTGATATATTCATGGTAGGAACTTACAAAATATCTTCATGAAACATGATCTTTACTTAATATCCTAATGATATCTGTAATTTTGACCCATAAAATATATTTTTGGCTACTGCTAGAAATATACCTGTGCTACTTAAGACTGATTTTGTAGTCCAGGGTCACAAATGCATGTTATAAAATGACAAGTAGATGTCTGAAAAAGGGCTAAGTGAAGATTTGATGTAACCTTTTTCTACATACTGGTTTTGAGTTGGAGTAAATAATATTTGAGTTCTTTCCTTTGAAATGAAGGTTACAGACAGAATGAATGAATCCAGATAATAATAATATGCATTTTTCTCTCTCTGTGTGTTTTTGCAGTGCCTGTGTCAGAAGGAGGGTTCAGACTCCGTCAGCTCTGTAGGTTCTGTGACATTGAATCTACAGACTGTAACGCCACTGGCGTCTGCAAATCCCCGTGCAACCTCACCTCCATCTGCGAGAAACCCAGTGAGGTGTGCGTCAGCGTCTGGTACGCATCACTTTTCTGTGTTATAAATCTGTGTTTTTGTTTACAGAATCAATCTGCACATCTGGATTTCAAATTGCACTGCCGAGAAGCAGAATCTCCATTCAGTATCACTGCTGTCTAGACACTCGTGTTTCCGAAATCGGTCGCTATGTGAACTCTCGGTGTTCATTCAGTCTGAATGACCGTATGTCAACCACGACTGCGTTAATCAGGAAATGGCTTCACTGTGATACAGGAAATCCTGTCTGACTTCCAGACAATCCCGCAGGAAATAGTTTAGTTCAGACAAACTCTGAGAGTGAAAACAAACAGAGTGATCATGACATGACAGAAAGGAGAAGTTGAGCTGAAAACGAACGTTTGCGGAAAAAGATTTAGATGAGGTTGTTCCGTCATCAAATTTGGAGAAAAGTAGCGTCACTGGCTCAACAGTGGATCCTCTGCAGTAAATGGGTACTGCAAGAATGAGAGTCCAAACAGCTGAAAAAAACATCACAAGTAATCCACACCACTCCAGTTTCTCAGTTAACGTCTTGCGAAGAAAGAAGCTGAAACAAATCTGTTTTATGCACAGGTGTGCTCGCTTTTCCAAATGTGAACTACAAGGTATCTATCTAAACATACAAGGGGTGGTTAAAAGTTTAGAGACTGTGCCCAAGATATGCCTAACTAGGGATGTGACGAGATCTCGCGGTACCAGATTTTGCGAGGCCTTATGAAAAGGATTTACTCTGTGGATACATGAAACAATCATAACTAAAACACATAAGAAACCAAGTATTTCGGTACATTTCAAAATAAGGTGCATTAAAAGTAAATAAATTCTTAATTGATATGAATATTTTGATGAAAAACGAGTCTGAAACAAATCTGTTTCATGCACAGGTACGCTCGCTTTTCCAAATGTGAAGTACAAGGTATCTATTTAAACATACAAGGGGTGATTAAAAGCATAGAGACTATGCCCAAGATATACCCAACTAGGGATGTGACGAGATCTCGTGGTACGAGGTCTCGCAAGATCTTGTGTGAACCTGGCGATATCCTTGCAAAACTTTTTGAAGGGTTTACATTAGAACTGCAAGATTAATCCTTAAAAGATTGCGATCTCTGTTCAGACACCTAAGGGGTCTTATTCCTGAATGACAACGATTCAGCGGTATCTGTTTCGCATTGCGCTGATGATTACAATGTAAAACGTGTTAAAGACATTCAAATCTGCATTCATGTTGCTGCTGATCCAGAAAGAGCAACACAAACAGTCTTTTCAGCCACATAACTTCATTTCTTTTAAATTTTGATCAAATATATTTTTTAAAAGACTCAACTGCACGTTTAAAAACATATTTTTTTTAATCATTCATTCAGGAGATTTTAATAGTGAAACAAGACTTTATTAATTGAGACACTGACTTCATTTCTTTTCAATTTTAATCCAAAATATTTTTTAAAACACTTAAGCAATGAACATCGTGTCAGAACCACTAATAAATTACATTATTTTGTTTAGATTTCTAATCTTTTTTTTCTTTAGAATCGTGAGAGAAATGTGATCTCCAATTTATTAAAAAAACTTGTGATTTTTAGGTTTATCCAGAATCATGCAGCTTTAGTTTACATGTTTATTACTGCATATAATTCATTAAAATAGAAGTTAATTTCATTTAATCATTTTTTAATTTTTTTTTTTTTTCAGTTGAATAAAATACTATTTTTTCCTATGTATTTCAGAATTGAGGATTTCTTTTAAAAAGTTTATAAATCTCATCTCGTCTCGTACTCGTGAACCCAGTCTCGTGTCTCGTGTCTACATAAGTTCTCATCCCACCCCTATAAACAATGGAAAACTCATTTTGGAAAGAGCTATGATATGGTATCAAAACCTAAAAAAAAGTTAAATTTCACTATGTGTTGGATATTCCTAGATCGCATCAGTATAGACGTTCAGGAGAGCAGCATTTATGGCAGTATATTTGACGGGTTTTCAAGTGGACAGACTTCTGGTAACCTTAGATTGACTGAATAACAACCAACCATGACTCATGATGTGCATGTTGTGTTTCAGGAGGAGAAATAAAGTGAGCGCCACCATTGAGACAGTGTGTCACGATCCGGCGTTCCCGTTTCGCGGTCAGTATCTAACGGACTACAACAACACCGTCTGCCAGATGAAACGATTGAAGGGGATGGAGGACGATTTCTACATCTGCTCCTGCAATCAGGAAGAGTGTAACGATCAGCTCTACTTCACTAATGGTAAGACGCTCAAGAAATGAATACTTTTATTCAGCAAGGAATTTAGGGCTGGGCGAATATTAGCGATAATATTGCGATCATTTTGACGACGATGAAAAATTTGAAAATATCGTGAATATAGAATATATTTCCCAAAAGAACGCGACAAACATCCCTGACCCCCTTAGCGATTTTTATTTTTTATTATTTATTTATTTTTCTCCAAAAAAGCGCCTAGTGACAAATCTAGCGTTGTCTTGGACAAACATTTAGTTTCTGAAACTCTCAGATACTGCCAGGGTTGCCAGGTTTTCACAACAAAAAACTTAAAACTAGCCCAAAAGTAGCCCATGTTTCGGGGGGTAAAATACATGTCTTTTTGGCAGGGTTCCCCTATTAAAATTAGCACTCCAGGGTCTAAATATTATGTTATTAGGGTCAACCCACAGACATGAAAAATAACCCACGGCAACAGTGGTAAAGTAGCCAAAACCACGGACTTGGCATCGCTGGATACTGCCGCACGAGCATGAGGTCTTGCTTTCCCAGCGTGCATACACCTCTCTCTCTATCTGCGTCTGCTTTCTTCAGACAGGACAGAAGAGCAGCACTTTCAGTTTTAAAAAAAATATATTCTGTTGTTTCTAACGCTATTTTACATGCCGAAATCACAGCACGGCCACTGTCTTAATTGTATGTGTATTTGATTTCATTAGACAATGTTGTGATATGAATCAGGATTTTAGTGTAAATTAATATCTTCGAGAGCTGGTTATGTAGCCTTAATGGGCAGCGTTTCAGACACTATTTAATATCATCTCATCCCGTTGACTGACAACAGAAACAATCAAATATATCAATATGTCTATGTCTGTGTCTATATATATATATATGTATATGTGACCCTGGATCACAAAACCCAAAACCAGTCTTAAGTCGCTGGGGTACATTTGTAGCAATAGCCAAAAATACATTGTATGGGTCAAAATTATTGATTTTTTTATTTTATGCAAATAATCATTAGGATATTAAGTAAAGATCAGGTTCCATGAAGATATTTTGTAAATTTCCTACTGTAAATGTATCAAAACTTAATTTTTGATAAGTAATATGCATTGCTAAGAACTTAATTTGGACAACTTTAAAGGCCATTTTCTCAATATTTGTATTTTTTGCACCCTCAGATTCCAGATTTTCAAATAGTTGTATCTTGGTCAAATATTGTCTGATCCTAACAAACCATACATCAAGATCCTTCAGATTTTGAAAAATTGACACTTATGACTGGTTTTGTGGTCCAGGGTCACACACACACACACACACACACACACACACACACACACATATATATATATATATAGTTTTATTGAGAATTTGTCTGCATTAAAATGCTGTATGTGAGCACAGAGATGTAAGACAATAGAACGCACTGACGTCATGAATATGCTAATTAGTGTATGACGTCATCTGGCGACATTTTAGCTACTATTCAAGCGCGGTTCAGCTACTTTCCATTTAAAGAAGTTGGCAACACTGAATGAAAACTATGATGAAAAATGCTCCTTGACGAGCTTTTTTCCCATGACTAAGACGAGACGAAGATGCGAAGGCAATAAGGTCAATAAACGAAAGTTATAACTATATCAATGTGCAGTTTCGTTGACTAAAATGTACTTAAAAAAATACTTTACCAAAATCCTCTGTATTTTTGTAAAACAAAAAGGAGAAAATGTTATTGCGGACTGCTGTACACGTGTCTACTACGTGAGCGTTCATGAGTGTGGTTGCCAGATATCAAGCATTCAAATCCCTGAATCAGGGCCTTCGCCAGAAAATCTTCAATGGGGGGCATTTGGTTTTCATAGGGGGGCACAATTATGAGCAGCTATAAAATTATAGTACATGTTTATATATATACAAATTATACAGTAAATCACAATTTATAATGACATTCGTTCTAAACAACATTTATAAGTCTAACCAAAACAAATTTATTTAAGGAACAGACAAATTTTAACATACAAGAGTAACCAAAACAAATTTTAAGAGAAACTGAAATGCACAACATCACTCGGCATGGATACAAATATTTTCCATGAGAGGCTCCGGCGAGATCGCTTAGATTTTTTTTTCCTTATAGTAAAGGAAACAACTTAAAATACTATGTCATTTTTGGTCATATAGATAAGAATAAGACTTTTTAATGCGCATTAAGGTGTTTCCATTGTGGTTTCTGCACGTTTTCTTACCAGATAAAAATTGAATCTAAGTTTAAAGTTTTTTATGCGCATTTTTAGAATTTATGCACATCTTGGTGTTTCCATCCAGCGTTTTTTATGCAAAATACCAAAATTTGCATAAAAACAGGTGGAAATTAGTGTTTTTTTTAGCTAAATGATTTGCTTGGCAATATTTATTGCTAGATCAGAACAAATCAATGTTTTTTTGTTCTCAATAGTAAGTTCACTCGTGATCATGTGCAGGAGGCCCTTTCGAGTCGTTTGGCATATTGAGGCACATTTCCCCAAATTTGCAAAATCAGCTCAGAAATGCTGAGAAATCTTTTTTTAACTGCTTACATTTGCACTAAACATTTTGTATTTACTTTGTAACAACTGCTGTTCTGTTTTTATTGTTTTTTGTTTTTTTTTAAATGGGGGCAAAATAAAATCTTATTTGTCATTTAAAAAAAATGCAAACATATCAAGATATATATCGAATATTGTAAAACTTTGACAATATCAAGATATCATATTTTTTTTATATGTATATCACCCAGCCCTAGCAAGGATGAATTAAATTGATCAAAAGTGACAGTAAAGACATTTATAATGTGACAAAAGATGTTCTTTTGAATTTTCTATTCATTTGTGAATCCTGAAAAATAAAATGTCTAAAAATTTAAATTTAAAATATTTACTTTTTTTAGTAACTTTCTTTCACCACAAAGAACCTTTTGCGAAACAGAAATGTTCTTCAGATGTTAAAGGTTCTTTATGGAACCATTTAGACAAAAAAAAAAAAAAGTTCTTCTATGGCATCGTGAAGCATCTTTATTTTTAAGAGTGCAGGCCATCCCATACACCTACAACAAATTTTGAAACCACAGACAACTATATTTTTAGTGTGGCTATCATCATCAGCACATAAAAGTTAAAGTCCCTAGGCTGGAGCTGCGCAAAATAATTAAAGGTTATCTCTTTTTTAGTCTCTTTATTTTCCCTGACATCTCTCTTGTACCTTTTTTTTATCAACACATACAACACTACATTAAAAACAAACACGTGATATTGTTTTATCTTTGCTTAAATGTCAAAATTAGCACAATAATCTTGAATATGTCTTTATAGAAAAATCTTAATAATGATCAGAATAATCAGAAATGTTTATTGAGCATCAAAGCAGCATATTGGAATGATTTCTGAAGCATCATGTGGCACTGAAGATGCTGAAAATTCAGCTTTGCATCACAGGAATAAATTACATTTTAAGACATATGTACATAGAAGTCAGGTATTTTAAATTCTAATAATATTTCACAATTTTACTGATTTTACTGTATTTTTAAATAGAAAATTAGATTTCTTAAAGAAATGTTAACTATTCCAACTTTTGAACAGCGATGTATCAGTCAGATGTTCAATATTCTGTCTTAGTGGGTGGTTCCTAATTAAAATAAGAATATTAATGCTCATTTCTCACGGTTTTGATTCTTTTCCGCTCTGTGTAGGCCATTTTAAAAGCATCCGTCGGGCAAGTGGTTTTCTATAATATCTCTGTGGAGCTGCCGAAGTGCTCAGACGTGTGGTTTCCTGTCTGTGTCTAAAGATCATCGCATGCAGAAATGTGTTGTTTTTATAACCGAGTGTTATTTCTGTGCGTCTGCACGTGTGTGGTTTGTTTGGGGTCGCGCATCACTGTGTTTACCGTAGGGAGTTTTGCGCAAGGAAAGCACCACTCGCATTTATTTCTTTTTCAGAAGCGGCTAGAATCTCGTTTTAGATTCGTTAAACAGGAAGCTGCATCATGTGATTCTGAGAGGAAACTTTTGGTGCACAGAATATGTGATCAAAAAAGTCTGTCCGTCCAAATATAAACGCTCCAAACGTAATAGTCAGGCTCTGTATTTTTGTCTTGTTTTCCAGTACCGATATATATGTGTTTCCTAATCAAGATGCAACTTATTTTTCAAATGTTTTCTGAGAAATTAAAGTGATGTGGAATAGCATCAGTTTCTGCATTCTCAAACAGATTCATTCACAGACTATGCAATTAAAGTGCGTAACTATTGCAGAATATATAAACTAAGCAGAATGTTATCTAGTTGTAGTCTGCACAAATCTCTGACCACCTTATCAGCTTTTGTTTTGTTTCCTGTGTGCTTTTACTTCAGGATGTCATGTAGTCAGACAATCAGATTGAAAATGGAAATAGTTTTTTGTGCAATAAAAACTAGACATGACAGCACAACTTTTTAGACACACATAATCATTTCATAATTATAATTGTTTAATGACATATTTTTTTTTCATTTTGAATTCATTTTATATTTATTATATATTATTATATTTTGAATATATACATTGTTTGAAAAAATATTTATCAAACAATATATATAAAACAATATATATCACATATATAAAAACTATGTACTTAAAATAATTCTTATTTTACCATTTTAAATTTAATTTTTAGTAATTTTGTCATTGCTTTTGTCATTTTTTTTTTTTTTTTTTTTTGTGTTTTTTTTAAATATACCATTTAGGTTCAATTTATTTATTTATATTTATATGTCATTTATTTAGTAATAAGTTAGTAATTTAAGTTTTTCATCTCATTTTTTATTTTTTTTTTTATTTCAGGTAACCAAAATATTATCCACATATATAAAAACATATATTTCATTTTATTTATTAGTTAAAGTTTGTGTAATTTTGCTATGTGCTTTTGTCTTTTTTGTTAGGTTTTTATATACCATTTAGGTTGAATTTATGTATTTATTTTTAGTTTTTTTTATTATTAGCATTTTTGAAGTTAGTCATTTAAGTTTTTCATCTGAAATCTAATGTTTTATTTTAAATTTATTTCCGGTAACAAAAATGTTTCTAATTGTGTTTTTAGTAGGCATTTAGTTATTAATTTTCCGCTTGTGTTCTTGTTTAGTTTCGTTTAGTTTTTAATTTTTAGTAATTTTGTTATGCTTTTGTCTTTTTTTTTAAATATACCATTTAGGTTCAATTTATTTATTTATATTTATATGTCATTTATTTAGTAATAAGTTAGTAATTTAAGTTTTTCATCTCATTTTTTATTTTTTTTTTTATTTCAGGTAACCAAAATATTATCCACATATATAAAAACATATATTTTATTTTATTTATTAGTTTAATTTTTTGTCATTTTGCTATGTGCTTTTGTCATTTTTGTTAGGTTTTTATATACCATTTAGGTTGAATTTATGTATTTATTTTTAGTTTCTATTATTAGCATTTTTGAAGTTTTTCATCTGAAATCTAATGTTTTATTTTAAATGTATTTCCGGTAACAAAAATGTTTCTAATTGTGTTTTTAGTAGGCATTTAGTTATTCATTTTCCGCTTGTGTTCTTGTCCAGTTTCAGCTCCTTCATGTCCAGGATGCATTGGGAAGACTTTCCCCCCGGTGCTGTTGGTCAGCGTGGTTCCCTTGTTGATCGCTGCTGTCCTTCTCCTCTCGACCTTTTATTGCTATCACTTGTTCCGCCAGCAGAATCTCAAAGCGTCCAGGACCAAAGGCATCGACATTGAGACCTGTGCGATTATCATGAGCGACGACGACCGATCCGACAGCAGCTCGGCCAACGCCAACAGCTTAAACCACAACACGGAGTTGCTCCCGATTCAGCTGGACGTTATAGTCGGAAAAGGGCGCTTCGCTGAAGTCCACAGAGCCAAACTCAAGCAGGGAGCGACGGACGAATCCTTCCAGATGGTCGCGGTGAAGATGTTTCCTTACGAAGAATACGCCTCGTGGAAAACCGAGTGGGAGATTTTCTCCGACGCCGAGCTTCGGCACGAAAACGTGCTTCAGTTTCTGACCGCCGAGGATCGGAAGGCCGAGCGACGCTATTGGCTGATAACGGCCTATCACGAGAGAGGAAACCTGCAGGAGTTCCTGACGCAGCACGTGATTGGCTGGGACGAGCTGTGCCAGTTGGGCGCGTCTCTGGCGAGGGGCGTGGCTCATCTCCACTCCGACCGGACGACGTGTGGACGCCCCAAAGTGCCCATCGTGCACCGGGACATAAAGAGCGCAAACGTCCTGGTCAAATCGGACCTTAGCTGCTGCCTTTGTGACTTCGGCCTTAGTCTGAGACTCGATAACTCCATGTCTCCTGAAGAACTGGCCAACAGCGGACAGGTGAGAGTGTGTTCACGACTAACGCTAGTTACACAAGCAGATTACTTTTTTCAAGTAGCCTAACTAGTAAAGTAAGGCCAGTTATTTTCCGTTTTTCGATGGCATGAAACACAAACACTAATTGTTAGTGATGTTTAAATTGTTATGTTAAATTATTTGATTTCTCTAGGGAGCCATGTGGTTTTAAAAAATATTTTAATGTGTTTAACATTAGATTATCAACTCGGAATATAAAATAGATATAAAATAGAAACACTGGAGAGCGGAAATGAAAAGCATTCTTCAGGTTAAGAGTCAGGCATGACTTCTGCGTTCAGGAAAATTGTCTATACGTACAAAAATATAAATTATAATAGTAATATTTAAAGAAAAATACAATGAAATTTAAATATTACATAAATATAAGTAATTATATAATCATAATTAAATTTTTTTTTTAAACACTGTCTATAAAACAATTTTTAAAATAACATTAACCTAAATATATATATATATATATATATATATATATATATATATATAATATTTTGTCTGTGTTTATTATTATATAATGTTTTTTATTTATCAATATAGATAGATAGATAGATAGATAGATAGATAGATGAAAAGTTTATTTTTAAAAAATAAACTCCGTTTTGTTTTTTGTTTTTTCAAAAATCATGTTTATGTTATCATGTTTTTTTTATTTTTATTTTTAAGTTATTTTTTACCTAATCAAAATAACCAAACTGCAGTTTGATTGAGATTTTGCAAGTAAACTCTTCATATATATATATATATATATATATATATATATATATATATATATATATATATATATATATATATAAACTTATTGTATAATAAACACTCTTTCTCACACACACACACACACACACACACACACACACACACATATATATATATATATATATATATATATATATATATAAATCAAATAATTATATAATACATTATATATTAATAATGTAATAAATGAATTATATATATTGAGTTAGGTTATCTGAAGGTTATTGTTTTATCGATAATGTTTTAAAAAATAAACAAAAATATAATTATTATTATAGTTTTTTTATTTAATTTATTATTTCTATTTCATAGCATTTTTCTTTGAATATTATTAGCTTAATATTGTCCTATTATAATTTATATTTTTGTACGTGTAATTCTTAAAATGTGTGCACTTTATTTTTATCTATCTCATTTCTCCTTCATGTTTAAAATTGTTTTTAAAAAAATCACAATTAGCAGAAAGTGCACAGTTTAAACATAATTATCAATCAGTGTTTGTGTTTTATGCCATAGTTTTTGCTTGTTTGTTTCCTTTAACAGTTTGGCTTACAGTTAGTTAACAGAATTATTGAGCGAAATGAGGTCAGTGTAAAAGTGTACAGATAATGAAATAACATTGAGGACTGCAAGAGAAACGTCTGAAGACGTCTGTGTGAACCGCATGCTCCAAAATAATGATGACGATGCCGTCAGAATAACTAAAGTATTATATTTAAAGAGGAAATGAAACATTGCGGCACAAAGACAACCTATATACAGTGATGTACATCTAGAAAACAAGCATTTCAAAATAAAAGTCTTACAATAACATGTGTTTTGCATTGCACACCAAACAGAGGCAAATCTACGAGATTGTCCCCCGGTTTCACGGACCAGGCTTAAACCTAGTCCCAGACTAAAATGTTAGTCTGAGCTGTTTCAAGGCACATTTATAAAAATAACTTAAATGTCTTAATTGAACTATGGCCTAATCCTGGCTTAGACAAAGCCCTTAGTTCAGTGTAAGATCATTATGGTCTACTCTATGTGTTTCTCAGGTGGGAACGGCGCGATATATGGCTCCTGAGGTGCTGGAGTCCAGGATGGACCTGGAGAACATTGAGTCCTTCAAACAGGCCGACGTTTACTCCATGTCTCTGGTTCTGTGGGAAATCACGTCCAGATGTAGCGCCAACGGAGGTAAGAAACATCCAGATTTAGATTCAGGCACGTTTTAGTATTTTTGCAGCATAAACGCTTTCAAAACGACAAGAGCGTCGGACCTTCCCATGTTTCTCTATGGCACTGAAACATAAAGATATCCAAGTTCCAGTCTCCATTTTCTCCTGTGGGTTTAATGTTTTAAATATTGCATGAATTTACATTTGTCTGTAAGGCTTGTATTGAAACATTTTGCATTCAACCCATGTGCAAGATGTTAAGGTTTGTGATGGCTTTTAGTTTTGGGGCTTTTTAAAACCCCTCAAATCCCTGAATTGTTCATCAAAAAATTTAATTCTGTCATGTTGTACCAAACTTGTATTAACTTCTTCTGCTGAACACAAAAGTAGATATTTTAAAGAATGTGTCACCAAATAGTTGGTAGTCCCCATTGACTTTGATAGTAGAGAAAAATGTTTGTTTACCCACATTCACTTTTCTTGATGGAAGAACTTTAATACAGTTGCTAAAGTTAACATAACATATAAATAACAATAACATAAACATAAAATATAAAAAATAACATAACCTGAAATTTTTACCAACTTTTTGCATTATATTTTAATTTTTATTAAATATATTTTTATTTATTTTTTGTCATATTTATATTTATTACATATGTATGTATAATTTAAGGAATTAAATATATTTTATTATTTATTTTAATGTTTTTATTATGTGTTTATTTATTATATATTTTCATTTATTATCATACTTTATACTTCTACTTTATTGTGCTTTAATCATATTTTTATTTTATCATTTATTTTATTTTAACCACTTCTTTTTATTATCTATTTTAATTTTATTAAATATATTTTTATTATACTTTATACTTATACTTTATTCTACTTTAATCTTATTTTTTATTTATACTTATTTATTTGTGCCATTTAAATTAGTTTTATTTATATTTATACATTTATTACATATGTATGTGTAATTTTATGAATAAAATATATTTTATTATTTATTTTAATGTTTTTATTATGTATTTATTTAAATATATTTTCATTTATTATCATACTTTATACTTCTACTTTAATATGCTTTAATCATATTTTTATTTATATGTATTATTTAATTAGTTTGACTTATTTGTATCTTTTTTATCTTATTTTAATTATTTATTTTTATATTATTTTATTTAAATCAGTTGTTATTATTATTTGTATTATTTAAATCATTTATTTATCTAGTTTTATCTTATTTATATTTGTTTTATCATTTTTATCATTTATGTTATTTTAATCTGTTATTTTAATTATTTATTTTAATAAAATGTTATTAATTAAATCTATTTTTGTTTATTTGAATGTGTTTTATGTATGCATGTATGTATTTATTCAAATCTATTTTAATTTATTATAATACATTATGCTTATATACATTTATTTTATTTAGCATTATTTTATTTTAATCAGTTATTTTTATTATCTATTTGAATTATTTATTTTACTATAATTCTATTAAATATATTTTTATTTATTTTAATAATTATTTTTTTATTATAATACTTTATACTTATACTTTATTCTGCTTTAATCTTATTTTATTTATACTTATTTATTTGTGCCATTTAAATTAGTTTTACTTATTTTTTGTCATATTTGTATTTACTATATATTTATTACATATGTATGTATAATTTTATGAATTAAATATATTTTTATTATTTATTTTAATGTTTTATTATGTATTTTTAATATATATTTTCATTTATTATAATACTTTATACTTCTACTTTATTATGCTTTAATCGTATTTTTATTTATATGTACTATTTATTTTAATTAGTATTTTTGTTCTTTTTTATCTTATATTATTTATTTATTTTAATATTATTTTATTTAAATTATTTATTTTTATTATTTCAATTATTTATTTATGTATCTAGTTTTATCTCATTTTTAATATTTATTATTTTGGCTTTTTTTGCACAGTTGTTTTTATTATTTTGTCATTTATTTTAATCTGTTCTTTTTATTACCTATTCTTATTATTTATTTACTATAATTTTATTATTTAAATCTATTTTTATTTATTTTAAAAATCTATTTTTATTTGAATCATATATTTATGTATCTAGTTTTTAATATAATACGTTATACGTTATTCTACCTTAATCTTATTATTTATGCATATTTATTTATTTGTGTTATTTAAATTTCACTTATTTTTATCATTTATTTTGATCTGATGTTTTATTTATTTTACCCTAATTTTATTAATTAAATCTATGTTTATTGTTATAATACTTTATACTTACACTTTATACTTTACTCTTTTTATTTATTTAAATTTATTTTACTTTTTTGTTTTTGTTTTAAGGTTTTTAGTATATGTAATTATAGAAAAGCATCAATGAGGCTTTGTTCTGAAGTTCCCAGGAAATGTTTGTGTCAAAAACAGGAAACGTCTCTGTCGTGAACTCAGCCGTTACGCGTGTCATATCACAGCCCACTTCCTGTCTCTGCACTGTGCACTTCCTCTATAGCTGTGTTCTTGTTGTTTTTAAATAAAGTGTCTTTATTTCTAAGAGTATTTGTGGCAGGAAGCAGCCAGATTTATGTTGCTTGTTGTGAATGGCTGGTTCAGATATTGATGACGCACTTCCCACAATGCAATGCTCTTCTTCAGTGATTCCCCGCCCCCTCTGTGCACAGAGCTGTCAGTCAAACTCACGTTTATGTGTGTGTTTCAGATGTGCGTGAATACGAGCCTCCGTTCGGGAAGCTGAAGGATCATCTGTGTGTGGAGAGCATGAAGGACGATGTCATCAGAGACCGACTGAGACCTGAAATAGCGGCCAGCTGGGCTAACCACGTGGTAACTACCTAAACTAGTCTCGCGAGACTAAACCAGTGCTTCTCAACCTTTTTAACTTAAAAGACCCTAATTATCAAAAACAATATTCACAGACCCTGTTTATTGTGTTTTTATATATATATATATATATATATATATATATATAATATTTTTTATTGCATATATATATATATATTTTTTTTCTTATTTTTATTTAATGTTTTTTTTTTTACTTATTGTATAATTTATTTTATTTTAATCTTTTTATGACCTATTTTTATTTATTTCATATCATTTTATTATTTAAATCTATTTTTATTATTCATTTTAATAATTATTTCTTAATTTGAGTTATGATTATGTATTGAGTTTCATCTTATTTGTTATTATTTGTTTTTTCTCTTAACTTCCCCATATCATTATTACCAATTTTAATGATTTAATAATTTATGTATTTTTATGTATTTGATCTATTTTTATACTCACTATAGTACTATCCTGGTAGATTATGTATTTATTGATCTATTTTAGTATTTATTTATTTGAATGTATGTTTTATTATGTATTCATTTATTTAAATCTATTTTAATTTATATATTACTTTATACCTATACTTTATTATACTTTAAACTTATTCTTAGTCATTTACTTTTAGTTATTTTTATCATTTATATTATTTTTTTCTTTTCTTTTATCTTTTTTTTTATTTATTTTGCTATAATTGTATTATTTAAATCAATTTTTATCATTTATTTTAATAATTAATTTTTAAACGTGTTTATGTATTTAATTTAATCTCATTTTTATTAGTATTTTTTAACTTTTTTTTTTTTTACACTTTTCTCCATATCATTATTACTCATTTTAATTATTTAATTATTAATCAAATGTTTTATTTTTTGTATATGACCTTGTTTACAGTTTTTATTGATCTAATATTACTTAAATTTATTTTACTATAATTTTATTATTTAAATCTTTTTATTTATTTTAATAATTATTTTTTTATTTGATATAATACTTTATACTTATAAATAAAAACAAGATTAAAGTAGAAAAAAGTATATTTATTTTTTAACTAGTTTTACTTATTTTTTATTTTATTTTTTTCTCATTTTTATTACCTATTTTGATTATTTATTTTAATATTATTTTGTTATTTAAATACATTTCATTATTTATTTTTCTATTTAAACCATTTATTTGTGTATCTAGTTGTATCTTATTTTTAATATTTATTATTTTTGACCTTTTTTATTAATTTATCATTTATTTTATTTTAATCTGTTCTTTTTAATTACCTATTCTTATTTATTTTACTAAAATTTTATTTAAATTTATTTTTATTTATTTTAATCATTTTTATTTGAAAAATGCATTTACGTATCTAGTTTTAATATAATACTTTATACTTTTATTCTACTTTTAATCTTATTTTTGTTTATTTGTTTATTTATTTATTTGTGTTGTTTAAATTTGTTTTACTTATTTTGTATCATTTATTTTATTATTTATGATTATGATTATTTTATTATTTTATTCTATTTTTTACGTATTTTTATTTATTTTATTATTTAAATCTATTTGTATTTATTTTAATAATTCATTTTTTTATTTGAATCATGTATTTATGTATCTAGTTTTAATATAATACTTTATACTTATACTTTATTCTACTTTAATCTTATTATTTATTTATTTATTTGTATTATTTAAATTTGTTTTACTTGATGTCATTTTAATATAATTTTATTAATGAAATCTATTTTGTTTATCTGAATGTTTTATTATGCATGCATTTATTTAAATCAATATTAATTTATTATAATACCTTATACTTACACGTTATTATACTTTACTCTCATTTTTATTTCTTTAAATTAATTTTATTATTTTATAATTTATTTTATTTTAATCAGCTTTTTTTATTACCAATTTTTTGTATTTATTTTATTATTTAAATCTATTCTTTTTTATTTGAATCATGTATTTATGTATCTAGATTTATCTTATTTTTAATATTTATTATTTTGACCTTTTTAAACAGTTTTTCTCTAAACTTCTCTTTATCTCGTCTCTCTCTCTTTCAGGGCATTCAGCTGCTGAGCTCCACAATAGAGGAGTGTTGGGATCACGACCCTGAGGCGCGTCTGACGGCGCAGTGCGTCGTGGAGCGATTCGGTGAAATCAGCAACGCTGTGATCCTGTCCATCATCTCTGACACCAAGAGCACACAGGATTCTGGGAACGATGAGAAGTAGATCCAAACCAGCAGACAGCCATCCGTCTAATCACCTGATAAAAGCCTGACTTTTGCACTTTACAGGAACAGCTAAACATGCCAAATCCACGCATGCGTACAGCACAGGTGATGCTTATATAGCTATGAACTCGTACTCAATATCCAGAGCGCGTGTATGACGCCAGTCGCTCGTTAGCAATCGTTATAAGCTTCAGGGAAAATCTGCTTCGCTGATGTGAAACAGTCAAACACCGAGGAACATGTGAACTCACACCAGGAAAATCCAAGAGACCATTTGTGAACTTTCAGTATTATAAAGCCACAAGATGATTATGAGCGACAAATCAGATCAAATCCAGCTGACTGAAGTGTTTATCAAAGAAAAATAGATCAAATAGCCAAAGAGAATCCGTGAGCCAAAGATGGTCCGGGTTATAGAGATGAAATATGAATTCTGCTGTATTTGAGACACTCAGGTGAAGCCGTTTGTGTATTAATGTGAAAATATAAAGGCTTTTACACACAGAGCGGGGATTGATTTAGATGAATGTTGATGATTAGTTCATGAGGATGAGATTCTTCAGCAGATGAAACATCAACATTCAGGTTCAGCGTCTGAAAGCAAGTTATAAAAGCCAAGGAAAAGAGCACTTTTTACATGTATGCATATATATAATCATGTATATTTGTTTAAATACTTTATAAAACATCATAAAATCATTGTTTGTCAATGTTGTGTTTTTATGGACCACATGCGCACTGAAGCTTTAAATCAACATGAAATCGAGATTAACTTCTATTTCATATTTCTCTTCATTCATGTTTCTGGTTTTATCGTGAACGATTTGTCAGTTTAAGCTAGTCTAGATGGGGGGAAAAAAACTTTCTTCAAACAAATCAAAATATCAAATTACATATGTGACCCTGGACCACAAAACCAGTCTTAAGTCGCTGGGGTATATTTGTAGCAATAGCCAAAAATACATTGTATGGGTCAAAATTATAGATTTTTCTTTCATTCCAAAAATCATTAGGATATTAAGTAAAGATCATGTTCCATGAAGAGATTTCGTAAATTTCATACCGTAAATATATATAACATAAATATATATATAAAATAAATATATATAACATGTAAATATATATATATAAGTAATTTGCATTGCTAAAAACTTAATTTGGACAACTTTAAAGGCGATTTTTTATTTTTTTGCACCCTCAGATTCCAGGTTTTCAAATAGTTGTATCTCGGCCAAATATTGTCCTGTCATATCAAACCATACATCAGTGGAACGCTTATTTATTCAACTTTCAGACGGTGTATAAATCTCAATTTTGAAAAATTGACACTTATGACTGGTTTTGTGGTCCGGGGTCACAACAGTTTCATGTCTATTTTTAATAGAGAGTTTGGCTTGAGGTGGGAGCACATTATATGGCAGGCTTAAAAGCAATTAAAATACGCGTTTCTGTTTGTTTCGTTCTGTTTCTTTATTATTAAATCGCTTTTAAGTCTGGAAATATTTCTCTGTAACATATATAAGTACATCTATTAATAAACTGCGCATTTTGTGAGGATGATTTGAGGCTCGGTCGTGTTTATGTGACTTGGAGTCTGATTAAATCCTATACTGCCACCTGCTGGAGAGATTCAACATCACACAATTACAGAGCTCTTGTGTGAGCTCTGACTTTTTGGGGGAATTGGCTTTTTCGGATAAAATCGTGTCCGAAATCTTGCTTCGAACAAGATTTTAGTCTTGTCCGAAACCCAGACTTTCAAACAATAATTACAATTATTTATGTTTGTTTCACTCTTGGTATAGATTACCTTTTCAAACGTGTAACAATTGATATTTTTATGGTGTTTTTTTTCATATTTTAAGATTGAAAGTCTGGGACAAGAGTGAAACTGTGTGTGTGTGTGTGTGTTTTCTTAAATATTAAAATATGAAAGAAACACCAAAAATATGAATTATTGCATGTTTGAAACCAAGATTGAAACAAATTATTTTGCGTAAATATCAATGTTATTTCAAACATTGGCCCTGATATTTTTGTTTGTTTGTTTGCCAGGAGAAGAGTGAGGAAAACAAAGAAAAATCAGGGTAAATGACACTTATGAACAGAACATTTTTAAATAAGCCTATATCTAATTAAAAAAATAATAATGCAAAATGTGTGAACATATGTAAATATTAGTGCTGTCAAACGATTAATCGCATTCAAAATAAAAGTTTATATTTACATACTATATATTTGTTTACTGTGTGCATGTGGATGCATCCAAAATAAAATCATTTAAATCAAATGATTCGCCATAAGCGCTCCAAAGTCCCTCTCAATACCCCTCCTTGTCTCCTCGATCTTCCGTCCTCCATCCTATGACCCAGAAACTGATCTAGGTCAGCCATCTTGCAGGACATCTCAATTCTCTAAGACGAAAGGAAACGAGGATGCACAAATAAGAAATGAGAAGCACACCCTATATCTGGATAATGATTCACGAAGCAAAGTTCTAAATCAAATGATTCGCTATATGCTCTCTGTATTAATGATCTAAAACAAATGCTTTGTGAAGCCATTCCGAAGTTCCGATATAAATCAAATGATTTACGACTCAAAGATCCACTCTGAATTAACTGACCACCCCTCGCCAGGTCTTCAAAAAAAAATAAATAAATCCCAGATCCACATGCTGACGTGAGAGGAAGCACATATTTCAGGGGTGTGTCTGCAAGACTGCAGCAGCTTGGGCCCTATATATAGACATACAGGGTATTCGTCTAAAATATTTCAGGTCAAAAATGTTCGCTAAACTCTCATTTAAAACATGTTCTATAGACATAAGAACAGTCTTGTTCATCTTTTTGTTGCCTTCTCCTTTTTTAAGCGATACAACGCAAGGTAAGAACAAGATTCATTAATTTCCGCAAACATAGTTCTGCATGAGAGCTACATTTGAAACTACTATAAACTGTTTTAAGTTCACATTTAAGATGTTTTTATCAAACATAATTTTGCCTCTCATTTTACATATTATGTGTCATGTTTTTGTTGTTTGTGTTTTCCATGCTCCGCAGCGAAACATTTCCTCCACTACAAGTTCACAGCATTTTGCAAAGCATCCACATTTCCTGAGTTCAAAGCTGTGGCTGTGTGTGATGACAAACAGATTGTTCAGTACAACAATGAGGAAAGAGTTTGGATAAGATCGCGTCAGATTGAAGCTCCTGCAGAGCCACCTGAGTCTAGAGAGTGGTTCCTACATCAGTTAAACACTCTGTCAAACTGCATAGACTCACAGTGTTGTGGTGAATCTCACGCTTCATGCTTTACTTTCACGTTATGAAACTGCATATACAGTACATATGTTTCTGTATGATTGTTGTTCCTTTGTAGAGCACCATGTTCTTCAGAGAATAATTGGTTGTGAACTGGAGAAATTTCCTGATGGAACCTTGAAGAGTCTGACTGTCTTTGATGAATATGGATTTGATGGAGAGGATTTTATTACCTTTGACTCTGACCCTCTGCAGTGGATTGATAAAAACCCCAAAGCCAAAGAAACCAAAATGAAGTGGGATCAGGAAACAAAACGAAACCAGTTACTGCAGCATTACCTCGAGATCTGCGCAGACCGGATCTCCACATTTAGCAACACTAAAATTAGTAGGTTTTAATCAATCAATTTTTGGCACAATAACTCAAAGTTTTTTTTTTTTAATTCTGTCTCGATTTATGATCATTCAGTGACAAATAGGTTGAAAATGTGCAAACAAAATGCTGGGGTTTTCTGTACACTTCTTAAATGTTTCATCTTGATTGCAGGAGTTTGACTGTCACATGTGATTGTCAGATTGCATGTCAGCTTACTAAATTATTAGATATCTGCTAACTTGATGTCATTAAAGACAAATTAAAAAGGCTAATACTCATTATCAGAGACCAACCCAAGGTGTTTATAAATGTTCATTGGTTAATTGCATTGTTATTTTTTTTCTCCAGCTTCACCAGATGTTCGCGTCTTTGTGCCAAAAGTTTCTGATGATCAAAGTAAGCTGGTTCTGACCTGTTTGGCCACTGGTTTCTACCCCAAAAATGTTGAGATGTACATTAGATTGGACGGAACTGCTCTTGAGAACCAAACATCATCTGGAATCAGACCCAATGCTGATGGATCCTTTCAGATGAGAATCAGTGTGGAGATTAACGCAAATCGCACAGGGTTTTATGACTGTCTGGTCATTCACAGCAGTTTGACTCTGACACGACCGATTGTAACAGTGTGGAATATATATCGCCAAAACTTTTGTGGTAAGTGATATGAATCTGAATATGCATTGATAATGACGCTTCTGCAATTATAATGTGAAGATTTAATACAAATCACTAACCATAGAAGTAGTATTGAGGTTTTTAATGTAATCAAAGGGCTCATGAAAAGTATTTTCAGATGCTCATAAAAGTATGACGTTTTTTTTGTTTGTTTTTTTTGTTTTTTTTGCATCAAAAAAGTTCAAACATTTGTAAAATATAATTTACCATCCTCAGTTTCACAAACACTTAAATGCAAGATATTTAGAAAAAACCATCAGCATGTTGAGAATCTATTGTGAAATGAGCTTAAAGTAGTGTACTTGCCACAAACAATTAAGGTTGTGCATTTATCATACTTTTTTTTTCTTCAATAGAATCTCTTTGGCCTGTTATAGCAGGACTTGTATTTCTCTCTGTGATTGGTTACTGCATCTACCAAAAGAAAATATCAAATGGTAAGTTCTAACTAGATAAAAAAGTTAGTCAAGACAAACGTTGTGTAAGTTTGTCCAGTAAGTTTTAAAAAGTATTAAAAGTTTAAGTGTAAAAAGTTAAGTTTAATAGTTTTCAGTCTGAAACAGTTTGAAGTTTAAGGTAGTTTCAAAGCTTAAAACATGAATGTTTTGAAGACAATAGTCAGATAGATAGATAGATAGATGTTCAGATTACAGATAGATAGATAGATAGATAGATTAGCATGTTACTAGCATGTGGTTAACATGAGTAGCATGTTATTACATGCAGCTAGCATGATTAGCATGTTGTTAGCATGTGATTCTAACATGATTAGCAAGTTCCTAGCGCATTGCTAGCATGATTCCAACATGATTAGCATGTTACTAGGATGTTTCTATCACAATTAGCAAGTTACTAGCATGTTTCTAACAAGATTAGCATGTTACTAACAAGGTGTTAGCATGTTTATAACATTATTAGCATGTTATTAGCATGTTTCTATCACAATTAGCAAGTTGCTAACATGTTTCTAACATGATTAGCATGTTACCAGCAAGTTGCTAGCATGTTTATAACATGATTCGCATGTTACTAGCATGTTTCTATCACAATTAACATGTTACTAGCATGTTTCTAGCATGTTACTAGCAAGTTGTTAGCATGTTTCTAACATGATTAGCATGTTACTACCAAGTTGCTAGCATGTTTACAACATGATTAGCATGTTACTAGCAAGTTGCTAGCATGTTTATAACATGATTAGCATGTTGTTGGCATGTTTCTATCACAATTAACATGTTACTAGAATATTTCTATCACAATTAGCAAGTTGTTAGCATGTTTCTAACATGATTAGAATGTTACTAGCGGTATTAGCATGTTATTAACAAGTTGCTAGCATTTTTATAACATGACTAGTATGCTACTAGCATGATTAGCAAGTTGCTAGCATGTTTCTAACACGAGTAGCATATTACTAGCATGTTACTAACAAGTTGCTAGCATGTTTTCTAACATGATTAGCATGTTACTAGCATGATTAGCAAGTTGCTAGCATGTTTCTAACATGATTAGCATATTACTAGCATGTTACTAACAAGTTGCTAGCATGTTTCTAAGATGATTAGCATATTACTAGCATGTTACTAACAAGTTGCTAGCATGTTTTTAACATGATTAGCACATTGATAGCTTGTTTCTAGCAAGTTGGTAGCAAGTTTTTAGCATGATTAGCGTGTCAATAGCATGTCACTTAAATATTCGAAATGATCAGTGCTGATTTAAATCTATCGTTCTTTTTTTCTAAAAGATATTTTAATCATTTAACTGTCACTCCTTTTTTTTTTACATAGACGTGAAAATGCACTATCCAAACTTTTTATAATTCATAAATGAAAACATTTTGTAATATGATGTTGGTGTACATGTTCCATGGTAATGCAATGTCTAATTTTAAAATGGTTTTCAAAGGATGAATTTTGAGGTTGATTTAAAGACAACAAAGAAAGTCTTTTAGCCTGAGATATTAACCATATTTACAGACACTGCTTGAGCAGATGAAAAAGGCCACTTAATGAGAGTATGACAACCAGAAAATAAACGTTTAATAATAAAATCAATTCCAAATTCCATTGCCAATCCTCTCAGGATACCTGGAATCAGTGTTACAGATACCTCAGGCACATCGTTTTATTATTTTTTAACATAAACACCATTAAAACGACGAGAGCTTCGGATCTTCCAGTGATTCTCTATGGCGCTGCAACCTACAGATGTCCGAGGCTTACCGATAGGACAATTGGCATGCAGACTGCAGGAATGTAAATTGAATGTTCATTTCTCTACCATAAGCCGTCTCCAAAGGTGTTTTCAGAGAATTTGGCAGTACACCCGGACAGCTGCTGCAACAATTTATCTACGACCATCACCTCATGTTGCAGCATGATAATGCACAGCCCCATGTTGCAAGAATCTGTACGCAATTCCTGGAAGCTGAAAACATCCCAGTTCTTGCATGGCCAGCATACTCACCAGGCGTGGCACCCATGTTCATTTCTCTACCATAAGCCCTCTCCAAAGGCATTTTCAGAGAATTTGGCAGTACATCCAACCGGCCTCACAACCGGAAACCATGTGTAACCACACCAGCCCTGGACCTCCACATCCAGCATCTTCAGCTCCAAGATCGTCTGAGACCAGCCACCTGGACAGCTGCTGCAACAATCAGTTTGCATAACCGACCTGATTGCAGTTTGTTGTCGCAACTGACTTGAGTGAGCAAATGCTTGCATTCAATGGTGTCTGGAACTTTGGAGAGGTGTTCTCTTCGCAGATGAATCCCAGTTTTTACTGTACAGGGCAGATGGCAGACAGCATGTATGGCATCGTGTGGATTATGGTCAGCAAACACAGGTGCATTATATTGATGGTGACAAGACCCTGAGACCCATTGTTGTGCCATTTGTCTACGACCGTCACCTCAAGTTGCAGCTTGATAATGCATGGCCCCATGTTGCAAGGATCTGTACACAATTCCTGGAAGCTGAAAACATCCCAGTTCTTGCATAGCCAGCATACTCACCGGACATAGCACCCATTGAGCATGCTTGGGATGCTCTGGATCGGCATATACGACAACGTGTTCCAGATCCTGCCAATATCCAGTAACTTTGCTCTTTTGGCCTTTTGTTGTGGCCAGCATAAGGCACACCTGTGCAATAATCATGCTTTCTAATCAGCATCTTGATATGCCACACCTGTGAGGTGGATGGATTATCTCGGCAAAGGAGAAGTGCTCACTTCATTTGTAAACAATATTTGAGAGAAATGGGCCTTTTGTGTACATAGAAAAAGTAAGTACACACACAGACACACACACACACACACACACACACACACACACACACACACACCCCCAGAGCAGTGAACAGCCATAGCTGCGACGTGCGGGGAGCAGTTGGGTGTTTGGTGCCTTGCTCAAGGGTCTCACCTCAGTCGTGGTTGTATTGTGGGTGGAGAGAGTGCGGTTCATTTAGTGTAAATGAACCGCACGTGTAAAAACAAGTGTAAAAAGTTAAGTTTAATAGTTTTCAGTCTGAAACAGTTTGAAGTTTAAGGTAGTTTCAAAGCTTAAAACATGAATGTTTTGAAGACAATAGTCAGATAGATAGATAGATAGATAGATAGATGTTCAGATTACAGATAGATAGATAGATAGATAGATTAGCATGTTACTAGCATGTGGTTAACATGAGTAGCATGTTATTACATGCAGCTAGCATGATTAGCATGTTGTTAGCATGTGATTCTAACATGATTAGCAAGTTCCTAGCGCATTGCTAGCATGATTCCAACATGATTCGCATGTTACTAGCATGTTTCTATCACAATTAACATGTTACTAGCATGTTTCTAGCATGTTACTAGCAAGTTGTTAGCATGTTTATAACATGATTAGCATGTTGTTGGCATGTTTCTATCACAATTAACATGTTACTAGAATGTTTCTATCACAATTAGCAAGTTGTTAGCATGTTTCTAACATGATTAGAATGTTACTAGCAGTATTAGCATGTTATTAACAAGTTGCTAGCATTTTTATAACATGACTAGTATGCTACTAGCATGATTAGCAAGTTGCTAGCATGTTTCTAACACGAGTAGCATATTACTAGCATGTTACTAACAAGTTGCTAGCATGTTTCTAAGATGATTAGCATATTACTAGCATGTTACTAACAAGTTGCTAGCATGTTTTCTAACATGATTAGCATGTTACTAGCATGATTAGCAAGTTGCTAGCATGTTTCTAACATGATTAGCATATTACTAGCATGTTACTAACAAGTTGCTAGCATGTTTCTAAGATGATTAGCATATTACTAGCATGTTACTAACAAGTTGCTAACATGTTTCTAACATGATTAGCATATACTAGCATGTTACTAACAAGTTGCTAGCATGTTTTTAACATGATTAGCACATTGATAGCTTGTTTCTAGCAAGTTGGTAGCACGTTTTTAGCATGATTAGCGTGTCAATAGCATGTCACTTAAATATTCGAAATGATCAGTGCTGATTTAAATCTATCGTTCTTTTTTTTTTTAAAATATTTTAATCATTTAACTGTCACTCCTTTTTTTTTTTTAACATAGACGTGAAAATGCACTATCCAAACTTTTTATAATTCATAAATGAAAACATTTTGTAATATGATGTTGGTGTACATTTTCCATGGTAATGCAATGTCTAATTTTAAAATGGTTTTCAAAGGATGAATTTTGAGGTTGATTTAAAGGCAACAAAGAAAGTCTTATTGTGATAAAGTTTAGCACTCCTGTTACGATGTAGATTTTTTAGAGGTGACCTTCTGTCATAAATGAATCTATACATTTTCCTACATAATTTGTAACACAAAACAGTGGTCAAATATCTATTTAGGAGTCTTAGACCTTTCCAACAATATATAGTTTTTCATGATTAGATTAGGATTTATTTGTAATATGGTGAAGTAAACTTAGGCGTCCCGCTGACGGGACAGTGACAGTTAAAGGGCTAAATTCATATGAACATTTTGACAGTATATGATGGTGAGATTTTTAATTATTTGAAATTCATTTCATGACACCGACTGCAAGTAAGATTATCTATAATATTTATTGAACAAATGTGAAGAGTGGCATCATTGCAGCTTGACATAAACATACAAATGCATGGTATTTATGTACTCAAAATTAAGTTTTTATATTCTTTATACCCTTTTCTAGCTCCAGTTAAGTTGGAGTAATTGCACAGATCCCCAGTCCACTGATTTCAAAGCATCAAGATCACATCGGAAGATCTTAGGAGACACATTTTAAACACCTGTTAATAGCTAATGCACACAGAACCTGAAAGATCACTGTTACACTCTTCACTCTTTGATCTACTGTAAGTGTTATTATTGTGATTGTATTTCAGCTTTCAGTATTCATGGTTAAAGTGTACTGGTTAATTGTGCTCCCTTTCAAATGACATTTTTGAATTCCTGAATTCCATGACTTTTACTTGACTATTCTGCTGCATGATTAGCTAAACTACAGGAAAACTATATAGTGATAAATGTATTCTGTAACTTTTATAATCAACTTTTATAATAATATCATAGTGTTTGCAAATGTATAGATATAGATTAAATGCAATGTAGGGCTTACTGAAAGAAGTGTTTGATACATGCAAAATGTGCCTGCTTGGACAATGTATTGTGTTCAGTGTGCAATATAAGAAATAAATGTCTTAAGTGTGAGCGTGTGTTTATGCACTGGACATTGTGTAGGTGTGCATATCTTCACCAATACATTTCCCTCAGCTCACATGAATGCAACGCGTGTTAGATAATCAGAGAAAACCAAATACAAGACCTCTAAAAATGTTAATGGCCGTGCATATGAGTTATCAAATTGCACTCACCTACAATTTACTGCTACATCTGGGATCAAATCTTGTGCTGTCCCCTTGTGTTGACATTGTGAAACTGCATGATTTGTAAATTATGCTTGGCATGGCAAAAACTGTTGATAGGCTCTTGTTTAAAACATTTCCTACACTGAACAAAATTATAAACACAACACTTTTGTTTTTGCCCCATTTTCCATGAGCTGAACTCAAAGATCTAAGATTTTTCTCAAATATTGTTCACAAATTCGTCTAAATCTGTGCTAGTGAGCAGATAATCCATCCACTTCACAGGTGTGGCATATCAAGATGCTGATTAGACAGCATGATTATTGCACAGGTGTGCCTTAGGCTGGCCACAATAAAAGGCCACTCTAAAATGTGAAGTTTTATCACACAGTGCAATACCACAGATGTTGCAAGTTTTGAGGGAGCGTGGCAATTGACCTATTGCTAAGCCCAGCCCCCCTTCGTTACTGTTGCTACCTCGGACAAACAAACAGAGTTTCCCACTGTATTACAATGACAGCTGTCAGTGTGAAACCGTGTCTGAAGATGTTTTTGATCAATTTTGAACATAGAAGGACCACCTCTCGTCGAGGAGCATTCAAGTAGGGCTTTAATATGCCATGGAGAGATATATAAATTATTTTAAAATAAATATGGTGTGTAACATGATTCATTTGAAATCGAGGGTTTACAGTTCGCAATGCAAATGGAAGAAATCTCATGTTACAGTCGTCACGATCGCAGATGACAACATCCAGGATCAACTCTGTTCATGTACCGCAGTGTAAGATTCATTATTTTACATTTAACCAATTTAATATGGAGAGGCACTGAAATGTAGACCTTCGTTTATGTGTTTTTGACCTAAACTGTACATGACGTGAGAATAGTTAGCTGAGGTTTGTACGTTAGCGTTGTCTCACTAACTTTAACGTTAGCTAGTTTTAGCCTGAGATATTAACCATATTTACAGACACTGCTTGAGCAGATGAAAAAGGCCACTTAATGAGAGTATGACAACCAGAAAATAAACGTTTAATAATAAAATCAATTCCAAATTCCATTGCCAATCCTCTCAGGATACCTGGAATCAGTGTTACAGATACCTCAGGCACATCGTTTTATTATTTTTTAACATAAACACCATTAAAACGACGAGAGCTTCGGATCTTCCAGTGATTCTCTATGGCGCTGCAACCTACAGATGTCCGAGGCTTACCGATAGGACAATTGGCATGCAGACTGCAGGAATGTAAATTGAATGTTCATTTCTCTACCATAAGCCGTCTCCAAAGGTGTTTTCAGAGAATTTGGCAGTACACCCGGACAGCTGCTGCAACAATTTATCTACGACCATCACCTCATGTTGCAGCATGATAATGCACAGCCCCATGTTGCAAGAATCTGTACGCAATTCCTGGAAGCTGAAAACATCCCAGTTCTTGCATGGCCAGCATACTCACCAGGCGTGGCACCCATGTTCATTTCTCTACCATAAGCCCTCTCCAAAGGCATTTTCAGAGAATTTGGCAGTACATCCAACCGGCCTCACAACCGGAAACCATGTGTAACCACACCAGCCCTGGACCTCCACATCCAGCATCTTCAGCTCCAAGATCGTCTGAGACCAGCCACCTGGACAGCTGCTGCAACAATCAGTTTGCATAACCGACCTGATTGCAGTTTGTTGTCGCAACTGACTTGAGTGAGCAAATGCTTGCATTCAATGGTGTCTGGAACTTTGGAGAGGTGTTCTCTTCGCAGATGAATCCCAGTTTTTACTGTACAGGGCAGATGGCAGACAGCATGTATGGCATCGTGTGGATTATGGTCAGCAAACACAGGTGCATTATATTGATGGTGACAAGACCCTGAGACCCATTGTTGTGCCATTTGTCTACGACCGTCACCTCAAGTTGCAGCTTGATAATGCATGGCCCCATGTTGCAAGGATCTGTACACAATTCCTGGAAGCTGAAAACATCCCAGTTCTTGCATAGCCAGCATACTCACCGGACATAGCACCCATTGAGCATGCTTGGGATGCTCTGGATCGGCATATACGACAACGTGTTCCAGATCCTGCCAATATCCAGTAACTTTGCTCTTTTGGCCTTTTGTTGTGGCCAGCATAAGGCACACCTGTGCAATAATCATGCTTTCTAATCAGCATCTTGATATGCCACACCTGTGAGGTGGATGGATTATCTCGGCAAAGGAGAAGTGCTCACTTCATTTGTAAACATGTTTAAGAGAAATGGGCCTTTTGTGAACATAGAAAAAGTACACACACACACACACACACACACACACACACACATTTTAATATATTTTGCATATCATAAACATGCACTGTAGGCTACATAGTTCCTCATGAGTGTTGTTCTGTGATTGTAGAGCTTAATGTTCTCAAGAGAAAAATTGGTTGTGAACTGGAGAGCACAAAATCCCAAAAATGCAGAGCACAAATTCAATAAAAATGCTCATGCTCATTATGTCTTTTGAAACCATGAAACTGATAAAGTAGACGTTGCATTAATTGAAAGTAGTGTTTAATTTACTCGTGTATATATGTATATGTACCATTTGGTATTTCATTATTGGTTAAATGAAGTGCCACCAACTGGCTATTATGTGAAGGGTAAGTAGTTCAAGAACGTGTGAATGACTTTATTTTGATAATTATGCATATTCATAATTGTACTATATTATTTCTTAAATTGCAATTCATATATAAATGCCTCTTCTTTACATTTGACCTCTTTGCAAGGCCATGCACTCTACAGCTGCTTTGAAACAATCTGTATTGTATAAATTGCTTTAGAAATATAGCTTGACTTGACATGACTACAGGAATGAAGACAAACTTGTTTTTGATTTGATCAAGGGAGTTCCACTTTAATATACATAGAGGGGCCTCATTTGAAATATAAAGGACAAGAATAACAGGCTCTGTTTAAAAACATTTTCTATAGACATGACGTGTGGGAACATTTGGGAACAATTCATAGTTTTATATGAAAGGCTGAACCCGTTTCTGTTACAGGAACTGATAAACAAGTATGGTTCAATTGTGAACTGGGAAGTATGCCAATGCTTTGGCGGAGAGAGATAGAAAGATATGTAGTTGTGATTTATGTGTTTGTGGCCACTTCTCAACTGTCTTCACTAGTAAGCAACATTAGTAAAATCTCTTCGTTTCTGATCCAAAATAAGAATGAACTTGTTCATTTTTGTATTATTTTATCCTTTTCTAAGCAACGCAAGGCAAGGTAAGAACAAGGTTTACTCATTTCCTTATAGAGCGCTTTCACTGATCGACAGATGACTGTTACATAAACATTATATTCAAGGTGTAGGCTTAGCAAGCATAATTTTGCCTTTAGGTTCACATTGTGTTTAGCATTTTTACTATTGTTTGTGTTCTCTATCTTTCTCAGAGAAACACTTCCTCCGTTACATGTTTACGGTCACGACAAAAGAAGATGCATTGCCTTTGTTCAGTGCTTTGGTTGTATATGATGACATACAGATCAAACACTACAATAATGAAGAAAAAGTCTGGATAAGCTTGAGTTTGCCTATGGATAAATGGATCAATGCACCTGCAGAACCACCTGAAACTAGAGACTGGTTCCTACATCAGTTAAACACTTTGTCAAACTGCACAAATACACAGTGTTCTGGTGAGTGCTTAATTCATAAAGCATATAATGATCAGACATATTATGAAACTGTGTTTCGTTTTAAACTTCTCATGAGTGTTGTTCTGTGATTGTAGAGCTCCATGTTCTTCAGAGAACAATTGGCTGTGAACTGGAGAAATTTCCTGATGAAACAGTGAGTCTGAGAGCATTTGATGAATATGGATTTGATGGAGAGGATTTTATATCCTTTGATTCTGACACTCTGCAGTGGACTGATAAAAACCCCAAAGCCAAAGAAACTAAAATTAAATGGAACCATCAGACAGAACGAAACCAATTTATAAAGAAATACCTCAAGACCTGCATGGACTGGATCTCCACCTTTCACAACAGAAAAATAAGTATGTTTTAATTAATTCAGTTTAGTTTTCTTAAATGTCCATCTGGATTGGAGGAGTTTGACTGTCACATTGCATGTCAGCTTACAAAATTATTAGATTAAAGAGAAAATTTGTGGGGCAGTCATGGCCAATACACTCTTAAAAATAAAGGTGCTTTAAAAGGTTCCTCAAGCACTGCCATAGAAGAACCATTTTTGGTTCCACAAAGGAACATTCAGTCAAAGATTCTTTTAAGAACCATCTCTTTCTTGTCTTTTTATAATCTGAAGAACCTTCTTTTGACACAAAGAACGTTTTGTAAAACAGAAATGTATTTCAGATGTTTAAGGTTCTTTATGGAACCATTTAGACAAAAAAAAAAAAAAAAAATGTTGCACTGCTACCTTAAAATTTAAAGTTGAATCAACTCAAAAAAAGTTGTCACTTAGTCCAACTTAACATTTCAAGCTGACTAAACTTCTTTGAGTTGACTGAACTTAAAATTTAAAAGGCAGCTGGGTAACAAATTATTTTAAGTTAACTCAAGTAATATATATATATATATATATATATATATATATATATATTATATATTATATATATATATATATATATTTTTTTTTTTTTTTTTTTTTTTTTTACAGTGTATGGCATCATGAAGAACCTTTATTTTTGAGAGTGTATGGCTAGAGAATCAGACTTGTAACCCAAATATGCAGAGCACAAATTCAATAAAAGTCTCATGCTCATTGTATCTTTTGAAACCCATGCTTGCTTTCTTCTTCTCATTTCACAACACAGAAACAAAAACCAAAAATTATTTGTAAATGTTTGTTTGTTATTTACTGCTGCAGTTCCACCAGACGTTCCTTTCATGGTGCCAAAAGTTTCTGATGATCAAAGTAAGCTGGTTCTGACCTGTTTGGCCACTGGTTTCTATCCCAGAGATATTGAGATGTACATCAGAAGGAATGAATCGGTTCTTAAGAACCAAATATCATCTAGAATCAGACCCAATGCTGATGGATCCTTTCAGATGAGAACCAGTGTGGAGATTGACACAAATCACAAAGGGTTTTATGATTGTCTGGTCATTCACAGCAGTCTGACTCTGACACGACCGATTATAACAGTGTGGTCTATATATCGCCAAACATTTACTGGTAAGTGATTATGAACAGAAAATCCATTATGCACTAACACTTCTGCAATTGTTATGTGAAGATTAAATACAAATTACTAAGTAATGTTGATCTTTTTATTGTAATTAAAAGGGGTCATGAAACACATTTTCAGATGTTCATATTGTTTCTGGATGATGTTTTTGGCATCAGAATGTTCAAACATTTTGTAAAATTATCTTTTTTATCCTCAATTTCACTCTGTCACAAACGCTTCATTGCAAGATATTTAAAACAAACAAACAAACAAAAAAACAGGCAGCATGTTGAGAGTTGTCATGAAATGAGATCAAAAAACAAAACCATTGCTGTTCAGTTGCTGAGGCATTTTTTTAATAGTTTGACCTTTTTAGATCAATCTCTGGGTATCCCCTTGGACAGCACGCCAAATACACATAAACTTTGACTTGATTTATTATATGTAAGAGTGAACTTGTGAACTGTATTGTAGCTGAACCTCTTTTGTAAATATCAAGGACATGTTGATTTTCCATTTCATGAAAAAGTTAAAGGTTAAAATTGTCCACAGGTCCAAAATTATTTATGATGCATTTTTTTTTTTCTTCAGCAGGATCTCTATGGTCTCTTATAACAGGAGTAGCAGCAGCTGTAGTTATATCTCTCCTTGTGCTTGGTCACTGAAAATACCAATAGAAAAGGCCAATAGAATACCAATAACTACCAATAGAATAAGGTGAGTTATAAAATCTTTAAATCTCTTAAATATCGCTTTTTAGGATATTTGAAAATATGTAAATAGTTTGACAGTATATGCTGGAAGAACTATGTGAATATGTTGAAACTAGTGATTTATGACGGTGAGATTTTGATTATTTACAATATTTAAATTGCATTGGATAAAACAGACTACAAGGTTACTCATAATAACATTTCTATGACAGTTTTTTGACATGGATGTTTTTGTCCATTATGGACCTAAGTGTTAGTTTAAAAAAAAAAGAAAAAGATAAATAAATAAAAAATATAAATGTCTCAAAATGAATGTTGCTGTTATTCACTGACACACCCAAGAATCTAATATGCAAAGAAAAAAAATCTGCTTAGCATTTAGTATATGGAAATTAACTACTATTTTTCATTTTTTTTTTTTTTTCATAAAAAAACACACCTGTGGCATTATGTAAACAAACCAGCATTTAAAGGGTTACAATTCTGAAAAATGTTTGGTATCTATGGATAGAACAGATGCTGGTTAAAAAATTGACATCAGTGAAAGTGGAAAAAATATTAATAAATAATATTTTTATGACAATTTTTGGACATGGACATTTTTGTCCATTTTGCACCTATGTGTAACTTTTTTTTTTTTTTTAATGCACAAGGGTTAAATACAAATTACTAAGTAATGTTGATCTTTTTAATGTAATTAAAAGGGGTCATAAAATGTATTTTCAGTTGCTCATATTGTTTCTGGATGATGTTTTTGGCATCAGAATGTTCAAACATTTTATAAAATGATTTTTTTAATAGTTTGATCTTTTTAGATCCATCTCTGGGTATCCCCTTGGACATAAACTTTTACTTGATTTATTATACACTGAAAAAAATGGACATAACAGGTCTTTGAAATTACAAAAATGAATCATGTTTATTCAACACAATTCATTTATGTTTCTGTTGTGAACATAATTTAATTAAGTAGATTTCAATTGTTCAATTAGAGTGGGGCACTCCGGAAGAGATGGTGGCGCTAATGCATCAATGAAGAAGAATGAGAACTGCTGTACACTGCTGAAAGTGATACACCACATTAACTCAATAAAATTGTCAACAGGTTCCAAGCAATATTATTAATTAAAGTCAACACATAAGAATTAATTAAAATGAATCAAATGAGAATCTTACAAATTAACCATTCAAAATGAATAGAATTGCACTAAAAATAAGTAAAATGTAAACAAAAAATATTGGTTTCACTGGACAAAAAACAAACAAACAACAAAAAAAAGAAAAACCCTACACAGCAAAATCCCCAGTGTTAATATAACACACTGAGTGTGGACACATACTGAAGCAGTGTTGAAGTTAATGAGATAATTAGGTAATCTACAGCTGATGATTAAACATTAGTATAGACACCTGATGATAACAAGCAGAATCACCAAAAGAGAAAATCAACATTTTTAAGAAACCGTTACAGTGGTCAGTGTCTGCATTAGTTGGGATCTTAACACTTGTATCTTTAATGTTAGACTGTTGGCTGTTGTATCGATGTTAAAACAGACAGACAAGCCAAGAACAGCAGTCATCAGGTGTTCATGATTATGTTTTAACATTATTTCACCCAGAGTCTAATCTCTGAGTTAATTTTCCTTTACTGACTATAACAGCCTTGTAAACCAATGGCAATAGATTCTGAAATTTATATATATTTTGAAAAGATTTCTTTCAGGCAGTTCTGATGTTAAAATAAAAAAAAAAAAACCATATTGTTTAGGCACGCACAGACATCAAGAACCAGTGTATGAATCTCAACAACGGTGATCATCAAATCAGCATGTTGTAGCCAATCAAAACTCATCCATGGTTCCCATCATGCATTGCCACATGAATCTGTTTTTCTGAATATGCTATTTGTCACCACTGTTGAGATTCATACACTGGTTCTTGATGTCTGTGTGTGCCTCAACTATATATATATATATATATATATATATATTTATTTATTTATTTATTGATTGATTGATTGATTGATTGATTGATTGAATATGCTGACAATTCCTGATCTTATACTGTCCAAGCACAGGATGTCTGGAATCAAAAAGATAACTTAGAAATTCAGGTCAGATGATAAAACATAATCAACATCACCTGAGCTTCTCATCTCTTGGATTGTCTAGCTGATATAACTGAGTTACAAGAGCCAAACAAAATGTAATGTTAAAAAGTCAAGTGTCCAGAGCCCATCTAAAGCAAACACTGACCACTGTCATGATAACCTAAAAATGTAGTTGTCTTCTTCAGTGCTTCTGTTTGATTTTTTGAACAAGATGGCTATGTGTAAATAGCGCCACCATCTGCTCCGAAGTACCCCACTCTAATTGAACAATTGAAATCTACTTAATTAAATTATGTTCACAACAGAAACATAAATGAATTGTGTTGAATAAACATGATTCATTTTTGTAATTTCAAAGACCTGTTATGTCCATTTTTTTCAGTGTATGTATGTGTGAACTTGTGAACTGTATTGTAGCTGTTGATTTTCCATTAATAGCCAAAAATACATTGTATGGGTCAAAATTGTAGATTTTTCTTTTATGCCAAAAATCATTAGGATATTAAGTAAAGAACATGTTCCATGAAGATATTTTGTACATTTCCTACCGTAAATATATCAAAACGTATTCTTTTTTTTCAATAAGTAATATGTATTGCGAAGAAGTTTATCTGGACAACTTTATTTAGACTTTTTTTTTTTCTTTTTTTGCACCCTCAGATTCCAGATTTTCAAATAATTGTATCTCTGCCAAATATTGTCCTATCCTATCAAACCATACATCAATGGAAAGCCTCATACAGCCTCTCTTCTCTGGTTTCTAGTGCAATGCAAGATCTACTGTAAGTGTTGTTATTGTGATTGTATTTAAAGTTCCATGCATGATTAAAGGTCCTTCCTTTCAATCTATATTTTTAAATGCTGTCTGGAGATCTCTTATTTTCAGTTTTTGAGTCTGTGTAAAACATGCCGTCTTGTGTCTAATAGTATTATTAATAGTATTCTTTGTAGCATTTATTTTATTATGCTGCATTATGATTATCTCAGCTACAGGAACAGTAGTAATATACAGGGATGTTGTAACTTGAATAATGATGATCATGGTGTTAGCAATAATAACAAATGTATAGACTGAATGCAAGGTGATATGCTCCATTTGAAACAGTTCTGTAAAGCCTCTGAAGACCTTTGAAGCCTATGATTGTTTGGAAGCTCATAAACTGCTCCAATTCTAGCTGCTCTCACAATAAAAACAGTTTTCACTGTTTTGTCTTTTTCAAATGAACTGTTTTACTCTTGCTGACTTTTACAAAATATAATTACAATTATTCGTTTCACTCTTGGTTTAGATTTTTCATAGTTAACTCAAATTATTCGCAATATTCTCTCCAATGTCCTGGTCTAAATCAAAAAAATTCACAAACCCACTTCGAAGTTCCAATCTGAATATTTTTACATTTACCAGCACTAGAGTATAGAATAAATGACACACATGTTATTTATTATGTTGAGAAACGGGCACTGAACGTTATCTTAAAAAGGCAAATAAACTAAAAAGACTGATGAAAAGAGGAGAAAACTTGTAGCTACCACATGTAGCTCACATATATTTTCTCATGACCACCTTTACTAGAATTCATCACATTTTATTGTAGACACATTTATTGTGGTAAATTTTGTCTAACTTGTTTTAAAATGTATAATATCATCTGTTAAAAGAACAGATTTTTCCTATATATTATATTACAAACGTGGCTTAGCTATTGATTATAAATGTGCAGGCTGTTGTTTTTCATAAAAAAATGCACATAGATTAACAATAAAAGGGTCTTTAATGGCCTGGTAATGATTACTAAAGTACAGTTAAGAACTATGGTGCACTGTTAATAAGAACAGGTACATGCCACGGGTTCTAATGATGCCTAATGAAACCCATCCTTTATTCCAAGACTCTGATAAACAATATAAGAACAAATTTAAGTTAGATTGACTTTAACATCGCATGCTGAATTAGAACATTCAGTCAAACTATAGTCGAACTACATTATATATCCTAGTTAGGAGATGGCAGCTATGCTATCAACCAACTTTGCTTGTATGGGTTATTTTACAAAAAACAATATTACAAAAACCAATACCAATAAATAAACCTTACTAACTAAAACAGTTCACGCTTCAACCCAGTGTTCAAACCAAAACTACGCCTTTGGATTGAACCATAACTTCATAAGAGTTCATTCTCATGAATAATACTGAGAAAATCTCAGAAAAACTGTGATGTAGACGTGTACTCTTCAGCCACGGCCGCCAGTCTGTATTCCAAGTTAACGCATATACATCACTTTTCGCGATGTAGCTTTAACTTCACTTTTTTTAATTAGGAGAACGAAATGGCTCAAAAAAATTCTCACTGATATGCAACCTGCACATAAATGTTAACAACTCAAAAAATGTTTTAGGGTTTCACAACACTTTAACTTTCAAAAAGATTTGCAGAAAAAAATAAAAAAAAAGCACTGTGTTCATAATATGCATAATTTGGATGTTTATATTAATTAGTAGTAGTAGTAATAGTATCACTATACGGTCACTATGAAATACTTTTTTTTATGTTTAATTTATGTTGTCAAGCTAATGAGATGGTCAAAGCTTTTTAAAGAGCGTTTAAAACCGGTAATGTTGTTGACAAAAACTTTAAATATTATTTATTAATGAAATGCTTAGAAATGAAAATGAAAGAGTATTTTCTCAGCAGCAGATGAACAGAACATGAAATGACATGAAACTTCCACTTTCACAAATGCCGTCGTTTCTGAAAGCGCCTCTGAAATAAGCTAAAAAGGATAGAAATATCTCATACAATCTTGTTTAAAAAAAAAAATAAGAAGAGGAATAAGAATGGCTTTGATTACATTTTTATTGTTTTACCTTTTTGTAAGTGTTTCGAAGCAAGGTAAGCACAGTGTTTAATGATTTTGGTAGCCTTGCATTTTAGTTGACAGCAGCAAAAATTGCGACCTATAGCCTAAATACAGTTGCAACAAATGTAGCCTATGCTATTATCACCTGAGTCTTTCAGGTTATATTTAAATATTTCATTGTGTAAGTTACAACTATTTTTCAGTAAAACTAGTGTAAAGGAGCATTAGTTACAACTACTAAATATTAGTATTTATTTATTTAACTGCAAAAAACTGCAGTTACTGTTATGTTGTGGATTTTTTCTGTTATGTTTTGCTTGGCATCCGCTCTGTGAAGTCAAAAGTATAAATTATTATAATATTATTTATTTATATTCATTTAAACAATTATCAAACCATTGCATTCATTTAGTAACAAATTAAATATATATGAAAAACATGAGGGAAAAAAAACCCTTAGTGGGTGGGATATAGTAGGCAGCAAGTGAACATTTTGTCCTCAAATTTATGTGTTAGAAGCAGGAAAAATAGGCAAGTGTAAGGATTTGACCAAGTTTCATGGAAACGGTATTACCTGGTGGCTGTGGCCTCTTTCAGCAGGATAATGTGCCCTGCCACAAAGCAAAAACGGTTCAAGAATGCTTTGAGAAGTACAACAACGAGTTTGATGTGTTGATGTGACTTGGCTTTAAATTCCACAGATCTCAGTCCAATGAATGACCATGACCACACTCAAAAAAAAAAAAAAAAAAAAAAATTCATATGCATCAGTCACATGTGAATGAAATAGGTAAGATTTATGTAAAAGTTCCCAGTGTTTAATAAGCACTGCTCAGTGTTCATGTGTTTCCACACTACAGAGTGTTTAAGTAGCATTGACACGGTGTTGGAGTTAAGGAGATAATTATGTGATGATTGACCATTAATGATGAACACCTGCTGTTTACAAGCACAATCACTGATGGAGAGAAAAACACAAGAACTACGACTTCAGCCACAGACAAGATGAAATCAACTGAAATAAAACAGATCTGATTAAACAACTCCACTAACAGCTTTACCAGCTTCACTCATTACGAACCAGATTGACCTTATTTCTGTCAGACTTCTAGAGAAGCTCTTATTGAGAATTAAGAAAGGTTTAGATGTTTTATTGAAAACATTTCATTTGACCTAACCATCATAACGATCACAGTTTATTTTAGTTGGGCTCTTGACCCTTGACTTCCTTATGTTACATTTTTTTTTGGCTGCTGTAATTGTGTTTGCAAAACATGTTTATTACAGAATAAAGTGGCAAAGGACAAATAAACTTGCATGTATTTGGTTATTTATTAATGATATTTAGTGTAATCGCCATCTAGTGACCTGATTCACTGATCTCATTGAGTAGCTAGTCTATTAGTTTCATGAGCTATTATGAAAGTTTATCCTATGCACAAAACCTTTAAATCTATGGCAGCGATCAGAAACACACAGACATCAAGAAACACGCTATGAATCGCTGCAAAAAGCTTCCTGCTGTAATGCATACTGGATCAGCCACTGGTTGAGATTGTGATGATTACAGCACTACTAATAATTAACCGAAAATATTAAGGTGCTTTTTTTTTTTTTGGCTATAATAAATGTGTTTCACAACAGCAGCCAAAAAATCTAATATAAGGGAGTCAAGAGCGCAACTAATGTAAACCGTGATTGCTATGATGGTTAGGTCAAATGAAATGTTTTCAATAAAACATCTAAACCTTTCTTAATTCTCAATAAGAGCTTCTCTAGAAGTCTGACAGAAATAAAGTCAATCTGGTTTGTAATGAGTGAAGCTGGTAAAGCTGTTAGTGGAGTTGTTTAATCAGATCTGTTTTATTAGGGCCCGAGCACCGCGGTGCGAGGACCCTCTTGGAATTGCTCCGTTTCTTATTATTATTCTTCTTCTCCGAAATGAATCGCATTTTAGAGGGCCTAAACACACTCGAAAACTCATGAAACTTTGCACACGCATCAGGACTGGCGAAAATTTACATCTGATATGGGTTTCAGAAGTGGGTGTGGCAAAATGGCTCTGTAGCGCACCTAGAAAACTTTAACGGAGTGCCCCTCGAGCTACGTTTCACGTACGTGTACGAAACTCGGTACATACGTGTATCACACCAATCCCTACAAAAAAGTCTCCTGGCACAACATCCCAAACCCAACAGGAAGTCCGTTATTTGTAATTTCCTGTACGATTTTTGTGCAGTTTTTGCCATTTTCAGACCTCGTATTTTAACGAACTCCTCCTACAGTTTTTATCGGATCATCTTCAGATTTGGTGAGTGTGTTCATAAGGCCTTTGTGACGCTAAATTGCGAAGCTTTTGAGTTTTCGTCGAAGGGCATGTCTCTGGCGGCCTCACAAACTTTGATGTTTCGCCATGAAACAGGAAGTTGCTGTAACTCAGGCAAACAATATCCAATCTGCCCCAAACTTCACACGTTTATTAACATTCATGTCCTGAACACATGTCCATGCCAATATTTAGTCATAGTCATAGCGCTACCTGCTGGCAACAGGAAGTAACATGTTTAACACTGTTATGGTCTCCTAGCAGCATATTAAAAAGCATCAGCAAGTGTAAAAAAGGCTAGCAACGTGTTATACACATTCTAAAACATGCTAGCAATACTTAGCTAAGTGCTAAAGGCTGCTATTAATGCAATGAAACAGGAAGTTACTGTAACTCAGGCAGGCAGTGTCTGATCTGCACCAAACTTCACATGTATGATAAGAGTCCTGACTTGAACACATCTAAAGGCCAATACTCTGTTACAATCATAGCGCCACCTGCTGGAAACAAGAAATTGCTATTTTTACACATGCAGTGTCTGATCTGCCCCAAACTTCACTTGTTTGATAAGAGTCCTGACTTGAACACATCTAAAGGCCAATACTCTGTTACAATCATAGCGCCACCTGCTGGTAACATGAAAATCACTCAATAACTCAACCATACAAGGTTCAATCTGCACCAAACTTCATATGTCTGATGACAGTGCCGACCTGATGATATCTACATGCCAATATCAAGTGATAGTGATAGTGCCACCATCTGGCAGCAGGAAGTTTGGTACATATAGAAGGAATATTTCAATCATTTTTTAATTTACCCCATTAAATGCATGAATTGGTCAATGTTTGCTGTGTTTCTAAAGCCACCGGTCGGCGTGAGCCCGGGTGCGAGGGCCCTTTCATCGCTGCTTGCAGCTTTAATTTCAGTTGATTTCATCTTGTAGTTCTTGTGTTTTTCTTTCCATTGTGCTTGTAAACAGCAGGTGTTCATCATTAATGATCAATCATCACATAATTAACTCCAACACTGTGTCAATGCTACTTAAACACTCTGTAGTGTGGAAACACATGAACACTGAGCAGTGCTTATTAAACACTGGGAACTTTTACATAAATCTTACCCATTTCATTCACATATGACTGATGCATATGAATCACATTAAGTTTATTGATTTGTTTATATTAAAACTATGTAATCTAAATGGATGGAAATTTTGCATATAATTTAATTACATAAAGTTTATGTTTAGACTGATTTTTTTTTTTTTTTTGAGTGCATGCTAAGCATTTTTTTTTGTAACTTCTGCTTCATCATTTCTAAGCCAGACCACAGATGCCCAAAGTTTAACACGTGAGGACTCAGATTGCGCAAACAGTTAGGAACAAGAAATGTCTGCAGCAGATACCAGTAAAGAAAAAAGTAACAATGAAACACATGGTTAATATTTTATTTAAAGTCATTTTGATGGATCTGATGCAGAAAAGAATCAAAGCACCAGCAAATAATGTTTATTTCAATATTAACACAAATATGAATCAGCAAAAATAATAAGACATACAATGACTAAATGTGGGTTAAATGTGGTCCTTTTTATGGAGATTGTACAATTGGACTGTAACTTTTTTAGCTCTTGCACCACTGGTCGAGGTGGCGGCATGGTCTCCTTTTTAATAAGAAATGTATCTGTCAAAGCTTAGTTTTAAGGTGGAGGTTATGCAAATTAACTCAATTAATTAAGAGTTCACAGAAATTCTAAGAGGAATTATGACGAAGTATGATAGACCTTTGATCCTTGGGGTCTGCAGTGGTCAGTATCTATCAAAAGTGGTCCAAGGAAAGAACAGTGGTGAATCAGCGACAAGGTCATGGGCGACCAAAGCTCATTAATGCACGTAGGGAGCAAAGCCTGGCCCGTGTGGTCTGATTCAACAGATGAAATTGCAATTTGCAAAAGAGGTTAATGCTGGTTCTGATGGAAAGGTGTCAGAACACACAATGCATCACAGTCCAGACTAGTCAGGGTGCCCATGCTGACCCCGGTCCACCGCTGAAAGCGTCAACAGTGGGCACGTGAGCCTCAGAACTGGACCACGGAGCAATGGAAGAAGGTGACCTGGTCTGATGAATCACATTTTCTTTTACAACACGTGGATGGCTGGGTGCGTGTGCGTCGCTTACCAGGGGAACACATGGCATTAGGATGCACTATGAGAAGAAGGCAAGTCGGTGGAGGCAGTGATGCTTTGGGCAATGTTCTGCTGGGAAAACCTGAGATCCACGTGGAAGTTATTATATATTATATTGGAAGTTTGACACGTATCACCTTCTAACTAACAACTGTTGCAGACCATGTACACAGTAAAATCCCCAGAGTAAAATCAACTCTGCTCAGAGTACATTTGGTCCCACTCCAAAAAGAGTTAAAATAACACTGAAGCAGAGTTAAAGTTAATGAGATAATTAAGTGATTAATTAAGTGCTGATTGATCATTAGTGATGAACACCTGCTGTTAACAATCAGAATCACTAAAAGAGAAAATCAACATTTTTATGTGATCATCACAGCGGTCAGTGTTTACTTTAGTTGGACTCTCAACCCTTGACTTTTTAGATTTCAGGTTTTATTTGGCAGCTGTTATTGAATTATAACAGCCTGACAAACAAATAACAAAAATCATTCAGAGTTGATGATTGGGTTTTGATTTATTTATTGTGTGGAGACCTCAATAATTGAATTAAAACTACTTTGTTGGCTACACAAACACTGTGAACAATATACAATTTGAAATTTTCAGCATAATCAGACAGATGTCTTTGAAACATATCTTGGTCAAAAGTTTAGAAAACCTGTAAGTTAGACACAAAGACATCAAGAACCAGCGTGACATTCACAACAATGGTGACCAATGTTGTAGCCAATTAAAACTCATCCATGGCTCCCATTATGCACTGCAGCATCAATAAATTATTCTATTTGTCACCGTTGTTGAGATTCATGCGCTGATAATGGTGACTTTAAAAATGTTGATTTTCTCTTTTAGTGATTCTGATTGTTAACAGCAGGTGTTCATCACTAATGATCAATCAGCACTTAATTAATCACTTAATTATCTCATTAACTTTAACTCTGCTTCAGTGTTATTTTAACTCTTTTTGGAGTGGGACCAAATGTACAGGATAATGCGCCCTGCCACAAAACAAAAACGGCTTAGGAATGGTTTGAGAAGTACAACAACGAGTTTGAGGTCTTGATTTGACCTCCAAATTCCCCAGGTCTCAATCCAATCTGTGGGATATACTGAACAATCAAGTCTGATCAATGGAGGCCCCACCTCACAGCTTACAGGACTTAAAGAATCTGCTGCTATCATCTTGGTGACAGATACCACAACGCACCTTCATGTGTCTAGTAGAGTTCATGCCTCGACGGGTTAGGGCTGTTTTGGCAGCAAAATGGGGACCAACACAATATTAGAAAGGTGGTCATGTTATGCCTGATTTATGTTCAAACATAAATTTACAAAAATGATCTAAAACCTTTAAAACATTTTCTGTAGGGTTTACTGTTTTTTTTTCTTCTTTTAATTATTGTTTTACACTTTTCTGACAGATGCAAAGCAAGATAAGCACATAATTTATTAGTTTCTGTATGCACTATACAGCAAAACTTAAAAATGTACTATAAACAGGTTGTGTTTACTTTTAACAACCTTATAGTTTTGGGTCTGTTGTGTGTTTTCTGTGTTCTTTAGAGAAACACTTCCTCCACTACAAGTTTACTGCTCTTTCCAAAGCAAACGCTTTCCCAGTGTTTAGCGCTGTGGTTGTGTCTGATGACAGACAGATCGAACACTACAGTGATAAAAAAAGACTCTGGATAAAATCAAATTTGTCTGAAGAAGACTGGACTGAAGCACCTCTAGAAGCACCTGATTCTAGAGAGTGGTTCATGCATCAGATAAGGGTTCTGTCAAAGGACACAAACCCAAAGTCTTCTGGTGAGTTTAGTGTTTTTCTCTTATTATCAGACATGTTATAAAAAAAAAAGTACTCTAATTTTCTCATGAATGTTGTTCTGTGATTGTAGAGCTCCATGTTCTTCAGAGAATAATTGGCTGTGAACTGGAGAAATTTCCTGATGGAACAGTGAGTCTGAGAGCATTTGATGAATATGGATTTGATGGAGAGGATTTTTTGGCTTTTAATTCTGACACTCTGCAGTGGATTGATAAAAACCCCAAAGCCAAAGAAATCAAAATGACATGGGACCTTCAAACAGAACGCAACCAATTCCTCAAGCAATACCTCAAGACCTGTACTGACTGGATTTCCACATTTCGCAACACAAAAACAAGTAAACTTAACTTAAGCTTAACTTTTTTTTTTTTTTTTTTTTTTTTTTTTTTTTGCATTTCAGCATTTGTGAGTAGCATTCGACTTTCAGTATCTCTGTCACTGGAAAAAATCTGTTTTTTTTTTTTGTTTTTTTTGTTTTGTTTGTTTTGTTTTTTTTTGTCAAAAGACTCTAAACTACGTAGACCACTACATTTTTATTCTCAGAAACAAAATGTTGTGGTATGTTTCTTGGGCTTTTCACACTGTGTTTAAGCTCAGGTTATTGTTTGCTTAACCCCGATATTTCAGGAGCAGCTGGGTTAGCTTTAGTTTTTTTAATCCTACTTCTTGGAAACCTGTTAACTAAAGTGAAGAATATATATCATTTTAGTCCCACTTTTATGTGCTCTAAACTGCTGTGTTTTCTTCAAGATATCTCAATCACTTAGTCTCAGTCCAGTGACTGAGAAAGTAAGAAGTATTGTGGAAGAGTTAATGTTAGATTTCCAGAAGAAACACACAGTGTCTTTGTTCAAAACAAACAAAGGCCCCGTGTCTTGATGCAGCAGATAATGTTAATGTTCATCTGGACTGCAGGAATAAGATGCATCAGTTCAATGCTTAAAGTTAAAATTCAGATTATCACACTGGATTATCAAAACAGAATCAGGCACAGAAAGCACTGAGAAGCAAATTCATTGTAAATGTTTATTTGTTAATTGCATTTGTTTCTGCTCCAGGTAAACCAGTTGTTCATGTCTTTGCAATGAATGCTTCTAATGATCACAGTAAGCTGGTTCTGATCTGTCTAGCCACTGGTTTCTACCCTAGAGATATTCAGATGAACATCAGATTGGACAGAACTATCATTAAGAACCAAATATCATCTGGAATCAGACCAAATGCTGATGGATCCTTTCAGATGAGATCCAGTGTGGAGATTGACATAAACCACATAGAGCATTATGAATGTCTGATCATTCACAGCAGTCTGAAACGACAGGTTGCAATTAAATGGGGTAAACATCACCATAAATTCAGTCTTGATTGAATACATGCAGAATGACCATAATAAACTAATAGTGCTTTGGCACTGATAAGATTTAAAATGATTTTAATCACTCTCTGTTTGCTTTAAGAGAACTGTTTTAAATGGATTATTGTCCCAGTTAAATGCATTTATAATGTTTTTTTTATTCCTTCTTTATTCCACAGATGGTATACATTTGGACTCTGAAACATCTCCATTGCTTCTAGCATTCACAGCTGCAGTTGTAATTCTAACTGTACTTGTCAATATTTGTGTTCACTTAAGAAGGTTAGATGGTGAGTTCTACATTTTAAAGATAATCATTCACTTAATACAGTATATGTGAAATGTATGAACTAGAGCAGTACAGTGTGACAGCATATATATCTTGTGGAAATATGTAAACTGATTTTGATGATGATGAAATTTGATGATGATTTTTTGATGATCTTAAAATTTACTCTGAAGCTTACTATGCAAGACATTATTATAGTAATGCCATGTGCACTAAATTTTACATTTACCAAAACAGGATATACTGTATTTGTATGCACTCATGCTAAGGATTTTTTTTTACTTCTGTTTATCATTTCTAGGCCAGACCACAGATGCCCAAAGTTTAACACGTGAGGACTCTGTGTTCACAGAATCAGATTGCGCAAACAGTTAGGAACAAGAAATGTCTGCAACAGATACCAGTAAAGAACAATGAACAATGACAATGAAATGCATGATTAAAGTCATTTTGATGGATCTGATGCAGAAAAGAATCAAAGCACCAGTAAATAGTGTTTCTTTCAATATTAATAGCACAAATATGAATAAGCAAAAACACCGTGTAGACACGATGTAATTCTTCAGCAAATAAAACATCAACATCTAAGTTCAGCACTTAAAAGTATATTAAGAAAATCACTGTTTTGCCAAGCATATACAATCATTCTTTATTTGTGAATGGTGTGTATTTTTATACTGTATACACACTAAATACGCTGCCTTAATCAATGTGAAATTCAATCAATGTTTTAATTCAATTTACTTTAATAATGCATTTTTCTGTTACTGTGAAAATGATTCTTTATTGCAAAAAAAAACAAATTGTTTTTGAATGGAGAGACTGTAATATCTGTACTTTTGTAACAAAATAAAGAAGCAGACATGGACTAACATCTAGTGGCTACACAATATGTTTGCAGACAACTTTTCCCCTTTTCTTTGAAGCATATTCATTGAGGTACTGTCTTGAAACATTACAAAATAATATCTTACTCTATTAGGAACACCCTACAGTATGTAACAAAGAATTACAGAATTGCTTTAAGAAAACATTTCACCTGATTATACAAAACAAGTAACTTAACGGAACAATTACAGAATTACTGAAATCCTGTAACTACTCCTTACACAAAAGAATACTTTCTTTAAAGAGGGTCTTCATAACCTATTGACCAATCACAGCAAATAAACAAAATTACCATAACTGATACTGAACCCTGAACTATTTCAGCATTACTGTGTCTATTACTTTTTTAACACAAAATCTCGCAGGAACTCTCGCACTTCGTCTATAGGACTTGTTTACTGTTCCATCCCATGAGCTGAGGCTGTAAGCTTGGTTCCCCTTCTGACGTTTTTTCCAAATTTGTCAGCACCCCTTTCGGAACTCCATCAAGACGAGACACATTACATTTCTTCCCATTATCCGACAAGAAAAAGAATTTGGGCCAACTCTCCTTTTCACCAAATGCAGAACAGGATACCTTGGGGATCCTTTGTGAACATGCTCTGGTTTACTAATGTGCACCCAGTCTGTCTCCTTGAATTTGGGTACCTTGGCTCCCCTCATATTGTAAGTATCCTCTTTACATTTCTGCTATTTGCGTGTCACAGTGTTTTTGATCTCTGCATATCTTCATGTCTGTGCTGCCTGGCAGGACATTCAATTTAGTGTGCATCTCGCAGCCGCAGCAGCTCAAAAGGCGTAGCCCCCGTGGTAGCATGTGGTGTTGTCCGGAAGCTATGCAAAAACTGTCACAGCTGATTTCTAAAGCTGCTTCTCCTGACTTGCAGATTGGATGCATTGCTTTAACACTCTATTAAATAATTCGACTGCCCCATTGGCTTGAGGATAATATACACCGGAGTATGTATGTTAAATGTCACATCCCATGTCCCAAGATATCGGTAGCTGTCTTTTCCCATGGGCCGCTAGTTAGTTTTACAAGTATGAGAGGTGCAGGTGCAGGCCATTTTGTCATTCAACTGACATGTCACACAGAACCCTGACAGCAAATTTCATCCGGCCTGATTCTGGCCCACACTCCTGCAAATCCGCAAAACGGACTTGGGCCAGTGTCTTTTGGCACAACGGGCCAATACCGGCACGCATCTGGTTTTCCGCTCATCTGGGCCAGCACTGGGCCAGCTCCGTACCAGACTCGGCCCGGATCCGCTCTGCGATAGTAGACCGTGCCCACTGAAACCAGACACGGGCCGGATCCGTCTAGGACTGTGATACAGCACTGAAACGGATGTGACTGTAACGCGGATTTGCCGGTTGAAAACGAATCTGGCACAGAGTCAGATGCTGTCTGGGAAGGCAATCAGTGTTTCTACACTTCTGCCGAAAATTTGTAATTTGTAATTTCGTTTTCAGAATTGTGTTTTGTTGTGCACTTCTCGGCCACCGTACCTTATTGATGATGTATATTTTGTACAGGCAAGCAGATGAACCTGGAATATAAGCGCAATGTGCAAAGTTTCATGTTAAACTGGTGCAGGTGCAGGCCATTTTGTCATTCAACTGACATGTCACACAGAAGGCAATCAGTGTTTATACACTTCTGCCCATTTTCGGCCACCAGTAGAGTTCACAAAGCCTTTGCTTTGTTCTTACAATGCCTTAATTGGTGTCCTTTGTGTGCTAAATGTATGAGTCTTGTACGCAGTGAAACTGGGACTACTAAGCAGTGGTTACCCCGCATCATTAACGGAAAGCTCATGTCGGATATGAAAGTAGGGTTCCAGTTCTTGTGTCACTGACCTTTTGTTCTTAGGCCAACCTTTTTCTATCTGTGCACGAAGTTGGGCTAACTGGGGGCAGCTCTCTAATGCAGAAGTGAACTCAGAGACAGACAAGGCCAGCGAGACACAGTGACAACCATTTCTGGTTCATCTATTGGATCACCCATGTCAGGTAAAGGGAGTTAAGAGAGACAGTCTGCTGTCATGTTGTACTTCCCAGGACAGAATGCAACCTCATAAGAATAGCATAACAGGTGGGCTGACCACCTAGCAATTTGCATGCCAGCTCTCCCTGTGCCTTTAGACATGTAGGTTTGTTAGCCAGATGAACGGTAGCATGAACGCCGCATTCTGTTGAAGAGGAAGGTAGTGGCTTTCTGTCCCGTATTGGTTGTTTTGTATTCCGATGACTCTGTATGTCCCACACTTGTAAAGTATCTGAAAGTATCTCTGAGTTCTTTAATGCAGTCTCCATTTGCATTGCAACTGAAATGGTTTTATTCAGAGTGTGTCCCGGACGCATGAACTAGCCGCCCGCTGCATAAACTGATCGCATATCATTTGCTCTTCCATCATGCCTCCAAAATCACATGCAGCCGAAAGCTCCCGTAAAGCAGCCAGGAACTGGTTAATAGATTCATCAGTCCACTGTATCCTTTGCTTAAATTTGACAGATATGGCATGGCAGAAACTGAGCCGGTAAGGGATTGTAATCGACATCCTCATCACCAAATGTAATATCTGTACTTTTGTAACAAAATTAAGAAGCAAATACACGCATGGTTTCTATCCTACTCTATCTTACTTTTTACTCTCCTTTTTTCGTTACTTGCTGCCATCTTGTGGCTACACAATACCATTGCAGGCACAACAGAGATTTTTTTTTGTTTGTTTTAAATAAAAAACTATACACACTCCTGGTGAGAGTATGAAATGTGTTTTTAAATAGATACTGTTGACAATGATTTAAAATGAGGAAAAAAACCTTTCAAGCAAGTATTTTGATTTAACGTAGACATACAGGATGGCCATCTGAAATATAAAGGACAAAAGTGGTTCATATGCTCTCGTTTAAATATGTTTGAAGTAGACATAATAATGGTTTTGCCTGTTTTTGTTTTCCCCTGTTTTCCCCCTAAGCAATGCACAGTAAGCACACTTTATTAGTTTCATAGCCTAACTTCTGATCGACAGAGGCTAGTTACAGACAAATGTAGACAATTCTCTGTGGAGCACCTAAGAAAAGAAAATGGGATGAGAGAAACAAGAAAACAACAGAAATTTTTTTGCATTCTTCCGAGGATTTTTGTGAGAAAATCCAAAAACATTAAAATATTTTTTTTCTCCCATCTTGCATTTTTACACAACCATGGTTTTGATTTGGTCAGCTTAACCTTGGTCGCATAACACCTATATTGAAGACACTAAAAACAATATTTTACTGATTGTTATTATTGACACTATCAATAATTTAAACAAATAATTTGTAGATTTAGCACATCAACTTTTCATCATTACATTTTCAGTAGGCTATAGGCCAGTGATACTATGCTGCCCAATACTGCTTAAGTTTGTGCCTAGTAATCATACATGATCTCCATCTGTCACACACAACTCTGTTTTCGCAATAAAAATATGAAACAAAATATTATACAAAATAAAATACACCAATATTATATTTCAAAGTGGAAATCCAAAAACCTTCAACTTGAGAGAAAAGTCCTTGAACTGAAATGTCAGCAGTATGCAGCAGACACGTGCACCTTAATGATTGCAATATATTGTTTATCCTAATTAAGCAATCAATTGCATACAAATATCTTCAAATTAAACCTGTACAACTGATACACTGCTAATCGGGTGATTCAACACAATGAGCAATTCAGTCATTTATTTATATAGATCAGTGCTAGCAGGATAAAAATGTCTTTGTCATGTGTCTTTTTATTTTTCGCAGAGAAGCAGTACCTCCACTACACATTTACAGTTATGATAGAAGCAGTGCTTTGGGTGGGTCTGATGACATACAGAGCCCTCACTACAGTACTTAAGAAAAAGTTTGGATAAGAGAGAATCTGACTGAAGATGAGTGGAACAAAGCTCCTGAAAGACTGCCTGAAACGTAACACTGGTAGGCCTATCTAGATCTGATCAACATTCTGTCAAACTTCTGGTGAGTTTAAAGCATTCTCTTCTTCATTATCAGACATGCTATGAAACTTTTTTTCGGCCTTTTTCACAATGTGTCATGCATTGAATGAAAAAGTTGTAAATGCATTGAGCAGCCAAAATGTGTCCTGCTCACATCAGTATAAATGTGCTGATATTTAAGTTACTCATCATTAATGTTGAGAATTGCAAGCTGGATCTTCCCATTTAACAACAACAAAAAGAGATCTGATTAAATTAATGAGCTCCTGTTATATGTTTGATTTTTGAACTTTAGAATCATGAGGCTGTTGATTTATCATTATTAAATGAAAGCCAGTGGTAATGAAGAGTTGCAAATGTAACAGTTGAGGACAGGTTTGTCAGCATTATTCTCATTTGAGTAATTGAGGTATTATTTTCTGGATCTTAGTTAAATTATGAAAATATATGAAAGTGTTTGATCATACACTCGAGTTTTTACTAGATGTGTGTGCAATAATCTGATACGTCATTTTGCAGGGACTTTGTCAGCTAACTAAGATATTATTATTATTATATATATATATACAGGTCCTTCTCAGAAAATTAGCATATTGTGATAAAGTTCATTATTTTCTGTAATGTACTGATAAACATTAGACTTTCATATATTTTAGATTCATTACACACAACTCGAAGTAGTTTAAGCCTTTTATTGTTTTAATATTGATGATTTTGGCATACAGCTCATGAAAACCCAAAATTCCTATCTCAAAAAATTAGCATATTTCATCCGACCAATAAAAGAAAAGTGTTTTTAATACAAAAAAAGTCAACCTTCAAATAATTATGTTCAGTTATGCACTCAATACTTGGTCGGGAATCCTTTTGCAGAAATGACTGCTTCAATGCGGCGTGGCATGGAGGCAATCAGCCTGTGGCACTGCTGAGGTGTTATGGAGGCCCAGGATGCTTCGATAGCGGCCTTAAGCTCATCCAGAGTGTTGGGTCTTGCGTCTCTCAACTTTCTCTTCACAATATCCCACAGATTCTCTATGGGGTTCAGGTCAGGAGAGTTGGCAGGCCAATTGAGCACAGTAATACCATGGTCAGTAAACCATTTACCAGTGGTTTTGGCACTGTGAGCAGGTGCCAGGTCGTGCTGAAAAATGAAATCTTCATCTCCATAAAGCTTTTCAGCAGATGAAAGCATGAAGTGCTCCAAAATCTCCTGATAGCTAGCTGCATTGACCCTGCCCTTGATAAAACACAGTGGACCAACACCAGCAGCTGACATGGCACCCCAGACCATCAGTGACTGTGGGTACTTGACACTGGACTTCAGGCATTTTGGCATTTCCCTCTCCCCAGTCTTCCTCCAGACTCTGGCACCTTGATTTCCGAATGACATGCAAAATTTGCTTTCATCCGAAAAAAGTACTTTGGACCACTGAGCAACAGTCCAGTGCTGCTTCTCTGTAGCCCAGGTCAGGCGCTTCTGCCGCTGTTTCTGGTTCAAAAGTGGCTTGACCTGGGGAATGCGGCACCTGTAGCCCATTTCCTGCACACGCCTGTACACGGTGGCTCTGGATGTTTCTACTCCAGACTCAGTCCACTGCTTCCACAGGTCCCCCAAGGTCTGGAATCGGTCCTTCTCCACAATCTTCCTCAGGGTCCGGTCACCTCTTCTCGTTGTGCAGCGTTTTCTGCCACACTTTTTCCTTCCCACAGACCTCTTGCTTGAGGGTGTCAATGATGGCCTTCTGGACAGCAGTCAGGTCGGCAGTCTTACCCATGATTGCGGTTTTGAGTAATGAACCAGGCTGGGAGTTTTTAAAAGCCTCAGGAATCTTTTGCAGGTGTTTAGAGTTAATTAGTTGATTCAGATGATTAGGTTAATAGCTCGTTTAGAGAACCTTTTCATGATATGCTAATTTTTTGAGATAGGAATTTTGGGTTTTCATGAGCTGTATGCCAAAATCATCAATATTAAAACAATAAAAGGCTTGAACTACTTCGAGTTGTGTGTAATGAATCTAAAATATATGAAAGTCTAATGTTTATCAGTACATTACAGAAAATAATGAACTTTATCACAATATGCTAATTTTTTGAGAAGGACCTGTATATATATATATATATATATATATATATATATATATATATATATATATATATATATATAAATCGTCCGGTTTGTCTGATTTGTCGCTGTGTTTTCTGACTTGTTCTTTTGTTTTTTAAATTTGCCATTGTGTTTTCTGACTAGTTATGATGTTTTCTGAATTGTTATTTGTTTTTTTTAGATTAGCGTCATTTCGTTTTCAGAATTGTGTTTTGTTTTTCACTTCTTGGCCACCGTACCTTTTGTACAGGCAAGCAGATGAACCTGGAATATAAACGCAATGTGCAAAAGTGTTAAACGGTTTCCCTTAGAAAAACATTAAAATCTACAGTTCTTCCAATTAATTGTTCTTTCCAGAACTCGTCCACTCCACTGCAATCTGGAAATATTAAATATTTAGGTATTAATGTTTCACCTAGGCTGGCAGATTTAATTAAATTAAATCATATCCCACTTTTAAAGACGGTAGAAGAAGATCTAGCTAGATGGAAGTCTCTACCCATATCACTCATGGGAAGAGTCGCCTCAATAAAAATGATGGTTTTGCCAAGAATTAATTATCTATTTGCAATGATCCCGAGCAAACCATCACCTGACTGGTTTAGATCTCTGGACTCCTCCATCTCTAAATTCCTTTGGAAAGGTAAACCACCGCGAATTAGCTTAAAAACGTTGCAAAAGACCAAAGATAAAGGAGGACTAGATCTGCCTAACTTTCACCATTATTTCCTAGCCAACAGGCTTCAACACATTTTAGGTTAGGGTTAGGGTTAAAACACACCCTCTTCGATGAAATTTGGCTAGATGTAGAACAGGCATTATGCAATAATATAGAAATTTGGGATCTGCCATTCATTAGCTTGATCATCAAACGACACATATGCTTCAAAAGCATCAGTATCAGCTCTTCTCTGACAGCATGGTGGGAGTTTCTAAAAATGACTTCTTGAGTCTTCACTAATCCCATGCAAACGTACTCCCGTCTGTAACAACCCTGACATATTAATAAACAATAATGTGATAAACTTCACAGACTGGAGTAGAAAAGGTATTAAATACCTGGAACATATATTCGAAGGGACAGACTTTATTCCCTTTGACACATTAGTTAAACAATATGGGATTAATAAGAACAGATTTTTAGAATATCAACAAATTAAATCTATAGTAAAAAAGAAATTTAAGCCTAATCATATTAAATTACAAATACCAGCAAGTGTGGCAGATTTTCTTGATCTCAAAACCCCCAAATTAGTGTCTAAAATATACAGGACACTTTCTAAAATAGATGAATCAGTATCGCTTCCTATTGCAAAATGGGAGGCAGATCTATCAGTCAGCTGGGACCATAATTTCTGGTCTCAGATATGTTTAAAAACCTTTGAACTGCTTAGGAATCCCGGTTTACAATTAATACAATACAAAATCCTGCATAGAGTACATTACACAGGTCATCGGATGTTCAGGATGGGTTTTACAGATTCTAACAACTGCTCACACTGTCAAGACAATACACCTGACAATTATATCCACGCTCTATGGTTCTGTCCGCCTGTTCAGAGGTTCTGGTATGGGATTTGTGAAGACTTAACAAAGTGTCTTAAATGTTCAATTCCAGCTTCTCCGTCAGTCTGCCTGTTAGGTGACCTTGATGGTATCACTACAGAAGGTAACACAATCCTCATGGCTTTCACCGCCTTATGCATTGCCAAGAAGACGGTCCTTATGAACTGGAAAAATAAAAATAATCTTAATATCAACGAATATAGAGATCGCTTGTTGGACTATATTAATCTTGACACAGCTTCTGCTGCCACATTAGATCATTCTCTCTGGGCTGCTTTGATCAGCTCCATCACCTAGTGTGGGTGGGGGGTCCTGATTCTGTCCGGCTTTGATTTTTGTTGTTGGCGTGGGGGGCCAAATGGGCTTGGGGCGTCTGGGGGTTCTCTGGGGGGTGGGTTCTTGGGGGATTCGGTGCTGGGGCTGCGGTCCTGGCCTGGATGGGGTACTGGTGGCTCTCGGGTGTTGTTTTTTCTGGCGACTGCATGCGGCGCTGCTGGGGAGGCCTGTGTCGGCAGATGTAGGTTGCCGGCCTGGCGGCTGTGTTGCTCCGGGGTAGGTCCGGGGGGGGTTTGGGGTTCTGGGGGTGCTCTGCCTCCGGGCTGGGATTCCGGCTTGCCCTGGGGGGCTTGGGTCCTGGTGGGTGTGCCGCCGGGGGCGTGGGTGGATGCATGCACTTGGGCCCGGCCCTTGTGCGGGGGCCTCCGATGCATCGGTGGGGCCGGGGGGCGTCTTTAGCTGGTGGGGACGTCGTTACCATCTGTCAGTATTCACTCTGCATGGAGGGGGGGACCCAATAGGGGCGGAGGACTGGTTTAACCTGGGTGTCTATTGTCTTCGGTAGTCTGGGAGTTGACTGAATGATGGGGTGGGGGTAGTTTTTCCTCTGCTGTGGGTTCTGGTGGGCCACCCCGGGCTGCCGTGGGCCCTGGTCTGGATGAGCCTGGGCCCCCCGCCCGGGACGGTTTTGGGGCAACGGGGGTGCCTATGGGGGTCAGCGGGGGGGTCAGCGGGAGAGCTCCTCTGTCTCCCCGCTGGAGCCAGCTCCCCCGCTGACCCCCATAGGCACCCCCTTTGCCCCAATGTTTTCCTCCCCATCCCTAATGCTTCCCCTCTCCCGCCCCATCACACCAACATACAGGTAGGGTTTTTGGGGTGCGGGTGTGTCGCTGGGATGCAGGGGAGTTGGGACTCCTCTGTCTCCTCGTGGCCTCCCGCATCCCAATCATACATCACTACTTAGACACTCTCATTACTTACTTTCACATGACACATACATATAGGGCCTTGGGGGTGGGCACTCTGAACGGCGTCCAGAGGGTTGTTTGTTCATTCAGCCTTCCCTCTGGTGCCGATGCCCACTTCTCAATTTTAAGTGGCACATAGACATTGAGGGCTCTTGGGAGGGGCCGAGCTGACACGAGCTGACGTGTCTTAGTGTCTTGCCCCTCCCCTGTTTTGGTGGTCTTTTGAAGCACTTTAGAACAACATACACCAACACTACATTTGAGCGGGTGAGGTGAAGCATGGGGTCTTCCTTTTTTTTTTTTTTTTCTCACACCCCTGTTCTCTGTTCTTTGTCCGGGGCCGGGGGCTGTGAGGAGGAGCTGGCCGTCCGGTCGGGGTCTGGGCTGGTGGTCTTCTCTGCTGCTGCAGGGACGGGGGTGGTCTTCCTGTCTCCACACCGGAGTGAAGGGGATTCAGCTCCGGGGTCTGGCGCTGACTGCCCTTCTGGGGGTAGTGGTGCCTGGTCCCAGGAGTATAGAGTACAAATGGGGAGTGTGAGTGTGGGTACAGTGTCCATTTTTATTTTTTATTTTTTGTGTGTGTCTACATGTGGGGTGAGTGTGTGAATTTTTGTTTGCGTGCATGGGGGTGGGAATAGATGCTTGTGTATGTGTGTGCTTGTTTGTCTATGTCCATGTGTCAGGTCAGGCCTTTGACTCCGCCTCACTCATCATCGAGGAACCTTATGAATACAAGTGCGCTCACACACACAGATGTGCACACAGGTGTACACACAAGCATTCACATTGGTGTAAAGACACTCACTGTCCTAAAATGCTGTTGCTTCAAACATATTTTGTAATATTAGTTATGTGTGCTGCAGAATACCATTTAACATTTAGTATTTACTGTGATTCATACGGTCATTGGATGTTGCTGTAGTTTCTCTGCTGTTGTCTTTTGTTGTTTTCTCTCTTTGTCAGCAGGTATGGAAGCAGATTAACTGTTTTTGTTCTCTCTCTCTTTCTCTATCCTCTCTCTCTTTTTTTTTTTTTTTTTTCTCTTTTCTTCTTTCTTTCTCCTCTCCTGTTTTCTCTATCCCCCGGTCTTGTCGGTCATAGTATGGTTAAATAAATAAAATATAAAAATTAATAAAAAAAAAAAAAAAAGGGCTGTGAATGATGATAGCATAGCTACACATACACACTGTTATGTGTTATCTGTGTTACTGACAGGCCGGGAAAAAAAAAAAAGAAAAAAAAAGAAAAACATTATAAGAAAAACACTAAACAATTAAGCGGATTGCGTTCATATGCCGACCTCATCTGCTTGCCTGTGCAAACTATGAATCATTAATATAGTGATTATTTGATCTTGTTGTTATGCTTCTCAGAGCCTATTAAATGTTATAAATAGTGGCTTTTAATTAAACTGTAATGTTGAAAGTTGAGGGGAAATGCATTTGATAGAGACACCAGTAGCAGTATTGGTATCAATTATTCATTAATAATAGGATACTTAGTAAAAGGATGCCATGAAACACATATTTAAATTAATTAGTAGGCTATATGTAGACATTTAAGTAAGCAAAGATTAAAAAATAAATACATAAAACTATTGTCCAGTCTTAGTTAACTATTGAGTAATATTTTATCTTTTTTTAGTATTAATGGGTATTTTACAGTTCTACGTGCTGAATCAAAGAACCATTGAGGAAAGTTTATTTTAAGAATGAATAGCAGAAATATGAATAAACAAATAATTAGTATTTCTTAGTATTTCTTAACAGATATTACAAAACATGAAAAAATAAAAATGTAATCATTTCTATTTAATGCTGAGTGCACTTCAGACCACTGTAGTTTGTGATAGTTGTTCTCTTTAGTAAATCAGTTTATGTTGTAAATGCAATATCTCCAATTTTGTTTTTTTATTGTAAACATTTGAGAGTACTGGCACCTTTTCCCCACTTCAAGCACTGTGTAGGAGCCATAAAGGTGTTAATATTGTTGTAGATCTTTCTATAGTCTATGTCTATTTGATTGCATGTTGTATGTATTTTCTGTTCTCCTCCTTGTGGTGAATTAGATTAATTGCACCTCTTTGGCATTTCCTATAGGTAACCATCTTAAACAGGATATGATGTGTCAATGGGGGGAATGGAGACAGTTTTTTATTTTTTATTTTTTTGACCTGCACAGCAACTATCTTTCTCTTCACAGTTTTTGTCTTATTTTTTCAAGTATTTATGCTTTTGTTACAATAAAAACAATGCTGGATCAAACAGGCGCAGCGTCAGTTTTACTTTTCCTCGCAGAAGTGGCTAAATGTTTAGTAGGAAGCCACTACACACTGGATAACAGCATATTTGTTTGGTAGATGATTCATTTACTTGTCCTGCAACATATAGTACTGAATGACTAAAGGAATGAAGACAAACTTGTTTTTGACTTCATCAAGCAAGTAACAAGTTAACTTTAAGTTTCTCATTTAATGTAGATGTATGGGGAGCTCGCCTGCAATATAAATGGCAAAAATGGTTGATAGGCTGTTGTTTAAAACATTTTCTATAGCAATAAGAATGATTTTGTTTATTTTATTATTGTTTTGCCCTTTTTTATCTGATGCACAGCAAGGTAAGAACATGGTTAATTAGTTTCGCTCTTCCTTCTGATCAACAGATACTTACTTACAATTGGTTTACAGACAATTTGAGATTGTTTTCAGGATATATTTTTACGATTTTCTTCCACCAAACATTATTTCACCTGTCATTTTTACATACTGTGTGTTGTGTTTTCGTTGTTGTTTGTGTTTTCTCTGTTCCTCAGAGAAACACTTTCTTCACTACAAGTTTACAGCCTTTTTTTTAGATTAGATTAGATTCAACTTTATTGTCATTACACATGTACAAGTACAATGCAACGAAATGCAGTTTAGGTCTAACCAGAAGTGCAATAAGCAGTAGAGTGCAGGATATAAGTTAAATAAATAAATAAATTAAGTGTATAATGAAGCATGGTAAAGATATACAAATGGGTATATACTATGAACATATATACTGATGGCAATTTGCTATAAACAGAAATTTACAATGGAGTATGTACTATAAACATAATATACAGTATTTACTATAAACAGAAATTTACAAATTGTGCATTGAGGTGCAATAAATAATGCAATTAAGCATTAATTGAAAGTGTAACCAGGTAGTGCAAATGAGCAATGGAGCAGACCTGTAGTGCATATGGGTGATGCTGTAGTGCGAATATAGGTGAATAGTGCAAATAAGTGTAACAGTTCTGGTTAATTAAGAGGTGTTGGGGAGGATGAGGGGAGTAAAGATATGGAGGAGATGCAGTGGAATCAGTGAGGAGCAGAGTTCAGTGAGGGGCAGAGTTCAATAAGGAGACAGCTCTGGGAAAGAAGCTGTTCCTCAGTCTGCTGGTTTTGGTCCGGAGGTTCCTGAAGCGCCTGCCGGAGGGCAGCAGAGAAAACAGTCTGTGGGCAGGGTGAGAGGAGTCTTTAAGGATACTGCGTGCTCGACGCATGCAGTTTTTCCTCTGAATGTCTTTTATGGCTGGAAGTGGAGTCCTAGTGATGCGTTGAGCAGTTTTCACCACCCGCTGCAGTGACTTTTGCTCCGCAACAGAGCAGTTTCCGTACCAGACTGTGACACAGTTGGTAAGTATGTTCTCTATTGTGCAGCGGTAAAAGTTCACCAGGATGGTTGAGGACATCTGATTTTTCTTCAGTGTCCTCAAGAAGAAGAGTCGCTGATGGGCCTTCTTGACCAGGCTGGAGGTGTTGGTGGACCAGGACAGGTTTTCAGAGATGTGGGTCCCCAGGAGACACGCTCAACAGCCATCCCGTTAATGTGGATGGGATCGTGTGTGCCTCCGCTCTCCTTCCTGAAGTCTACGATCAACTCCTTCGTTTTGTTGGTGTTGAGGAGCAGGTTATTTTCTGTGCACCATGTGGCCAGGTGCTGGACCTCCTCCCTGTAGGCGGTCTCATCGTTGTTGCTGATGAGACCGATCACCGTAGTATCGTCTGCAAACTTGATGATGGTGTTAGATCCACTCAAGGCTCTGCAGTCATGGGTGAAGAGGGAGTAGAGGAAAGGGCTCAGCACACAGCCTTGGGGTACACCAGTGTTAAGCGTGATGGTAGTGGAGCACATGAGGCCTGACCTAACATGCTGAGGTCTGTTGGTCAGAAAGTCCATAATCCAGTTGCACAGTGAGGTGTTAATTCCCAGGTCTCCAAGTTTAGTGATTAACTTGGAGGGAATTACAGTATTGAACGCTGAGCTGAAATCAACAAACAGCATCCGTGCGTAAGTGTTCTTATTGTCCAAGTGTGTGAGTACAGAGTGCAGTGCTAGTGAGACTGCATCCTCTGTGCACCTATTGTTACGGTATGCAAACTGGTATGGGTCCAGTGTAGATGGGAGACAGTTTTTCAGATGTGCCAGGACCAGCCGTTCAAAGCACTTCATAACAATGGGTGTGAGTGCTACAGGACGGTAGTCATTCAGGCATGTTGGTATGGAGTGTTTTGGCACCGGCACAATGGAGGTGGATTTGAAGCAAGTAGGCACAGCCGCTTGAGCAAGGGACATGTTAAAGATGTCTGTAAATACCCCAGCGAGCTGCTCTGCACATGCTCCAAGCACGCGTCCGGGGATGCCGTCTGGTCCAGCAGCCTTCCGCACATTGATCTGGCTCAGTGCGGTAAACACATCAGTGGAGGTCAGTGTAATGGGCTGTTGGTTATTTGATGGTGTGAACTTGGTGATAGGTCCATTATTTTCTCTCTCAAAGCGAGCATAAAAGTTGTTTAGCTCGTTAGGAAAGAGGCATTTGTGTCTGTTGGGGTGGGATGGCTGTGTTTGTAGTTGCTGATGGCCTGGATGCCCTGCCACATGCGTCGAGGGTCAGAGTTGGAAAAGTGATCCTCTATCTTTAGCTTGTAGCAGTGCTTGGCCTTTTTGATGCCCCTCTTCAGATCTGCCCTGGATGTGCTGTAGGCCTGTGCATCACCTGATCTAAAGGCTTTGTTGCGTGCCTTCAGCAGGAGGCGCACCTCCTTGTTCATCCATGGCTTCTGATTTGGGTATGTTGTGATCTGCTTCTGGGTTGTAACACTGTCTATAGTGGTGTTAATGTAGTCCAAAACAGAGGAGGTATAGGTGTCTATGTCCGTATGATGGCCACTTGTGGCCTGAGAAGCAAACATACTCCAGTCAGTATTTTGAAACCTGTCCTGAAGTGTGAGGTCTGCCCCCGCTGGCCACACTTTGATGGTCTTCACTGATGGCTTCACACGGTTGATGAGGGGTGAATACTTGGGGGTGAGGAACAAAGAGAGGTGGTCTGACTGTCCCAGGTGGGGGAGGGGGGTCACAGCATAGGCTTCAGCCATGTTTGTGTATACATGGTCCAAAGTTTTGTTGCCTCTAGTGTGACAGTCAACATGTTGGTGAAATTTTGGGAGCACTGTCTTTAAGTTTGAGTGATTAAAATCCCCGGCAACAATAAATGCAGCCTCCGGGTGAATAGTCTGTTGTTTACTGATGGTGCAATGAAGTTCGTTCATTGCAAGCTTGGCATCAGCATCGGGAGTAATGTAAGCAGCAGTTATAATGGTGGATGTAAACTCCCGTGGCAGATAAAACGGTCTGCACTTAACCATGAGAAACTCTAGGTTAGCTGAGCAGTGTCTGACAACAATAGCAGAGTTCGTGCACCAAGCTTTGTTAATATAAATGCATAATCCTCCGCCTCTGGTCTTACCGGTGTCATCAGCCGTTCTGTCTGCACGAAATATGTTGTGTCCAGCTAAGTCAATAGCATTGTCCGGTATGCCGCTGTTTAGCCATGTTTCGGTGAAAATCATGACATTGCAGTTTAAAAGCCTTATGCTGTGGCTAATACGGAGTCGAATCTCGTCCATTTTGTTCGCCAAAGACCTTACATTGGCGAGGAAAATGCTGGGAAGAGAGAGCCGGTGTGGTGTTAGCTTTAGCTTAGCTCTTAGTCCTCCACGCTTCCCCCTCCTTTGTTTACGGTCGCGCCGCCGCCTTCGAGCACTTCCGCCCGGCCGGGTAGGGTGCACAGCCTCGGTTGTTCTGGCGATCTCGGGGGCGAGACGAAGATTGCTGATAAAATCGTCTGAGGTGTGCAAACTAATATCCAAAAGCTCCTGTCGGGTGTACGATGTTAAGGCACAACTGTTCTGTACGAACAGACCCGAGAGGAGTAAGAAAAATACTGCAAAACTGCAGAAACTGGAGAGACGCTGAGCCTCGCGTTGTGCACGCGCCGCCATCTTGGCGGACACAATTCCAGACACAATTCCAGAGTTCAGTGCTGTGGTTGTGGCTGATGACAGACAGATCAAACACAAAAGAGTCGTCTGGATTCTGACTGAAGATGACTGGACTGAAGCTACTCCAGAGCCACCTGATTCTAGAGACTGGTTTCTACTTCAGTTTAACACACTGTCAGCCTGCACAAATGCAAAGTGTTCTGGTGAGTTTAATGCTTTCTCTTATTAATTATCAGACATGATAATATACTGCATAAATTTCAATATATTTTGCATATCTAAAGCATGCACTGTAGGCTATATATATAGTTCCCCCTGAGTAGAGTAGAGTGACGTATTTGGGGTCTCACTTGGGAGCCCAATCACCTCTGAGCTTTAGAAGAAAACACCAATAAACATTGGCGAGTTGAATTTTTATGCCAAGCCAACATAAGGGTGTCGTGCATCTCATTTAGATTTTAGAAGAAAAGAAGATAAATGAAAAAGAAATCTGCTATTGGCTGTGTAAAAGATTATTTCTCACCTGCAATCCAGCAAAGTTCCTGCCTGAGTGCACCGTTGTGCCGCGGTCCTTCCCTGGGCAACCAGCCTAAAAGAGCAATTTCTTACACAGTCATTGAGAGCATCTTTCGGGATGACTTTCTGACCATGTGCTTCTGGGTCCTCCCCTTAGGGCTGTCCCTGTCTCCTTGTGTTTTATCACACTTGCGGAGGGTGCCTTTACCCCTCTATGGGTGAAGGGCATCCAGTTACTCAACTATCTCTGACAACTGGCTTGTATTATCTCACTTGTGAGATCTGTTGTGCGAGCGTAGGGACTTGGTGCTGCAGCACCTCAGCCTTCCGGGATTCGGGTCAACTGGGAAAAGAGCTATCTCTCCTATGTGCAGAGCTCTCTTTTTTTCAGTATGGAGCTGGATTCGGTTAACACGACTGCGCACCTCATGAGCAAGCGCACACATTCAGCGACGAGTGGCCTGAATCTTTTTTTTTCAGACAGTAGTTCCTCTAAAAAAAAATTCAGAGGCTCCTGGGGCATATGGCAGTCGCAGCCACGTTCACACTGCTCAGCTTGCTCCATATGAGACTGCTTTAGCGCTGGATACACGATCTGGAGATGGGCATGGCACCATGGCACACTTGAGTGTCACCACCTCTTCAGCCCTGGTCAGACCCAGCCTTTCTACGAACAGAAGTGCCCTTAGGACAGGTATCAACGCATGTGGTAATCAACAAAGATGTCTCCAAGATGGCCAGGCAGCCTCAGACTCCTGGACAGGGCCTCGACTGCAGTGGCATATCAGTTGCCTCAAGTTGATGGCAACTTGTGCTTCTCATTGTGGAGTATGACCATCACGGAGTTGCGGACTGCCAGTTCCTCTGCTCAAATCTACCGTTCCCCCTGGCAATGCTGGGTGGACTCTACCTCTGGGTGTAGAGCCCATGTCCTCCCATATGTTAAGGTAACATCAGGTAATTTGCGGGAGGATGGCTCAGTGTGTCAGCTGGATCCATGTGGTATTCCCCAGTTGTTCCCCCTACGTAAACTCTTGGTCCTCCGTGCCATTACGACGTTACATCCTCTTGCCACAATCCTGAACTGTGCTGAATGCCGGGTTGTGGCTCGGCTCCTCAGCACAAACCTGAATGAGTGGATGCACGCCGCCATCTTATATACCCTATATGTACGGGGGAGTGGCTTGGCATGCAAATTCCACTCACCAATGTTCACTGGCCTTTTTTTCTAAAGTTCAGAGGTGATTGGGCTCCCAAGTGAGACCCCAAATACGTCACTCGACGTAACATCTCCGCTCCCTCCTTTAGGGAATGAGGGTTACAGACGTAACCTAGACATTTCTCATGAGTGTTGTTCTGTGATTGTAGAGCTCCATATTCTTCAGAGAATAATTGGTTGTGAAATGGAGAAATTTCCTGATGGAACAGTGAATCTGACTGCATATGATGAATATGGATTTGATGGAGAGGATTTTATGGCTTTTAATTCTGATACAATGCAGTGGATTGATAAAAACCCCAAAGCCAAAGAAACCAAAATGAAATGGGACCTTCAAACAGAACGGAATCAATTCCTCAAATATTTCCTCAGTACCTGCATGAACTGGATTTCAACATTTAATAATGCAAAAAAGAGTAAGTTCTGATCAGATCATGCTGATCTTGCTTCTGTGTATTTGTATTTTACTTTATTTTTTCTGCTACAGGTTCACCAGAGGTTCACATCTTTGCAACAGAATATAGTTCAAGTAAGCTGGATCTGACCTGTCTGGCCACTGGTTTTTACCCCAGAGATGCTGAGGTATACATCAGATTGTACGGAACTGTCCTTGAAGATCAAATATCATCTGAAATCCGACCAAATGCTGATGGATCTTTTCAGCTGAAAACCAGTGTGAAGATTGAGAGAAACCAAGAGTCTTATGACTGTATTGTCATTCACAGCAGTCTGACAGAACCAATTATAGTAAAATGGGGTAAATATCAAGTTAATATTAAGTTTTGGGTGATTATGAGCAGAATTAACTTTATACATTAAAGGTGCTTCTGCATTAATTAAACATGTGAAACTTCATTAATATGAGTTACTCAAATTTGTAACAGGAGAACAGGATAATGCTGAAACTGATGCTTTTGTTGCTTACCACAATTACAGTTAAAGTGTCTCAACTAATTTCAACAGTTTATAATGTGTGTATCTGTGTGTGTGTGTGTGTGTGTGTGTGTGTGTGTGTGTGTGTGTGTGTGTGTGTGCGTATATATATATATATATATATATGTACTGAGGAAAAAAATTATTTTATCCCCTGCTGATTTTATACATTTGCCCACTGACAAAAAATCATCTATAATTGTAATGGTAGGTTTATTTGAACAGTGAGAGACAGATTAACAACCAAAAAATCCATAAAAACTCAGTTCAAAATGTTATAAATTGATTTGCATTTTATTAAGTGAAATACATATTAGATCCCCTATCAATCAGCAAGATTTCTGGATCCCAGGTGTCTTTTATACAGCTAAAAAGCTCTCTTAAAGGGAGTGCTCCTAATCTCAGTTTGTTACTTGTATAAAGCACACCTGTAAACAGAAGTAATCAATCAATCAGATTCCAAACTCTCCACCATGGACAAGACCAAAGAGCTGTCCAAAGATGTCAGGGACAAGATTGTAGACCTACACAAGACTGGAATGGGCTACAAGACCATCGCCAAGCAGCTTGGTGAGAAGTGACAACAGTTGCGATTTTTCGCAAATTAAACAAACACAAAATAACTGTCAGTCTCCTTCGGCCTGGGGCTCCATGCAAGATCTCACCTCATGGAGTTTCAGTGATTATGAGAACGGTGAGGAATCAGCTCAGAACTACACGGGAGGATCTTGTCAATGTTCTCAAGGTAGCTAGGACCATAGTCACCAAGAAAACAATTGGTAACACACTATGTCGTGAAGGACTGAAATCCTGCAGCCCCCGCAAGTTCCCAAAACACATGACCAAGGGAACAAAAGACTGGCTCAAGAAGAAGCACATTAAGGTCCTGGAGTAGCCTAGCCAGTCTCCAGACCTTAATCCCATAGAAAATCTGTGGAGGGAGCTGAAGGTTTGAGTTGCCAAATGTCAGCCTTGAAACCTTAATGACTTGGAGAGGAAAAGAGGAGTGGAAGAAAATCCCTCCTAAGATGTGTGCAAACCTGGTGGCCAACTACAAGAAACGTCCGACTTCTGTGATCGCCAACAAGGGTTTTGCCACCAAGTACTAAGTCATCTTTTGCAAAGGGGTCAAATAATAATGTCACTCATTAAAATGCATATCAAGTTATAACTTTTGTGAAATGCTTATTCTGCCTCTCACTCTCACTTCAAAGTTATTTTCAATAGTAAACTTTTTTAAAAACTTTTGACGGGTAGTGTATACACACACATACATATTTATATTATATAATAAAATGATATATAATTCATAAACACAATAATAATCACATAAACACAATAATGTAATTAAAAAACAATCAATATAACTAAAAAAATATTAACTGATATAACTGAATCAGACATGTATTAGTAAAATGCTGAAATTAACATAAACTAAGAATAATAAATGCTGTAGAAATATTTTTCGTGATTAATTCAGGTAAACTAACATACTACACGTTAACTAACTGCTTTTAAGAATTTTTAATGAATTTTTTAATGGTTACCAGCTATGCATGTTTATAAAATGACAAGTAGATGTCTGAAAAAGAGCAAAGATCTGTCAGAAGTCTCACCTTTTTCTACGCACTGGTTTTGAGTTTGAGTAAATAATATTAGAGTTCTAAATGTAATTTCTTTGGTTACAGACAGATACAATTCAGATAATAATATGTATATTTATCTCTCTGTGTGTTTTTGCAGTGTCTGCGTCAGACAGAAAAGAAGTGTTCAGGCTCCCTCAGCTTTGTAGGTTCTGTGACATTGAATCTACAGAGTGTAATGCCATCGGCATCTGCGAATCCCTGTGCAACCTCACCTCCATCTGCGAGAAACCCAACGAAGTGTGCGTCAGCGCCTGGTACGTGTCACTTTTCCGTATTACACATCTGTGTTTTTGTTTACAGTCTCAATCTGCAAATCTAAATCTCAATGATATTTAAATAACACTGCTGAGAAGCAGAATCTCCATTCAGTATCACTGCTGTCTAGACATTCGTGTTTGCGATTTTGATCACTATGTGAACTCTCTGTGTTCATTCAGTCTGAATGACTGTACCAACTGAGCAAAGTTATGTCCAAAAGACGTCTTTTTGACGTCTTTGTCGGACGTTGAAATGACATCCCCTGAGGAGCCAGAATGAAAGTTTTTAAGACGTCTTTTTCTGACGTGTTCTGGACGTCCAATATAGACGTTCAGTGAACCTCTGTACAAGGTTAAAAACTAGTTCAAATGAGGTTAGTAGACATATTTCAACATCAGTTAAGATTCATTTTGACATCATTTATACTGTTTCTGGAACAAATAAACACTCTCAGGATACATTAGATTTCAAATGTTACTGCAATGTCATTTCCATTTATAATTGCAAAGCAACTCACAGACACTGTCCAAAAATGATGAAAATAAAGAAATCTTCACTGAAACAGTGTTTATGAGATAATTAAATGATTACAGCATGAGCTTCACTCATTACTGACTTTAATTCTGTCAGACATCTATAGCTTTAATTAATAATCACCAGAGGTTTAAATGTTGGTATTAGTTTCATTTGAAGTTACCATTGTTGTGGACAGTGGTTGCTTTAGCTGGGATCTTGATCCTTGTACTTCTTATATTATTATTTTTTTTTTTTTTGACTGTTGTGACAGTGTTTGTGAAACACAAGCGTTATGACAGAGAAAGCTGAAATCAAGTGTTGACGTCTTTTAGTTAATGATGGTAAACATGTAATAAGATGAGCGTCTGATATTCAATTTTGCTGGTTGCACTTATTTATGGACGAAAAAGCATATATACTAAATACTTTTAGAAAATGTGTCATGAAGCCACACACTGACATCAAGATTTTGCACAGGACTCACAACAACGGTGACAATCAGAACAAAAAAGCTTGGGAATTAAGAATGAGTTTGTACTATGAAGCTTTTTTGTTTGTCACCATTGTTGTGATTCATGTGCAAAATCTTGATGTCTGTGTGTCTCAATGCTCCGTTTCCTTAAATATCCATAAAAATATGCATTTTGTCCATCTTCAGATCAAGTGATTATGTCTCTACACTCTGCACCTGTACTGCAGACTCACAATGTTTAATGGTTTTAAACACAGTACTAAAATCATAACATCAGATACTCGTTTCCTGATGATTTTATTTATCACCAGCATGAAGCTGAGATCAGTTGTGCTTTTCTCAAACACAGTTATAACTGCCAAACAACAAGCTAATGCAAGATCCCAGCTAAAGCAAACACTATCCACAACAATGGTGACTTCAAATGAAACTAATACCAACATCTAAACCTCTGGTGATTATTAATAAAAGCTATAGATGTCTGACAGAATTAAAGTCAGTAATGAGTGAAGCTCATGCTGTGATCATTTAATTATCTCATAAACACTGTTTCAGTGAAGATTTCTTTATTTTCATCATTTTTGGACAGTGTCTGTGAGTTGCTTTGTGATTATAAATGGAAATGACATTGCAGTAACATTTGAAATCTAATGTATCCTGAGAGTGTTTATTTGTTCCAGAAACAGTCTAAATGATGTCAAAATGAATCTTAACTTAACTACTAACCTCATTTGAACTAGTTTTTAACCTTGTACAGAGGTTCACTGAACGTCTATATCGGACGTCCAGAACACGTCAGAAAAAGACGTCTTAAAAACTTTCATTCTGGCTCCTCAGTGGACGTCTTTTCAACGTCTGTAAAGACATAAAAAGACGTTCGCTGGATGTAACTTTGCTCAGTGGGTATGTTGACCACGACTGCGTTAATCAGGAAATGTCACTGTGATACAGGAAATCCTGTCTGACTTCCAGACAATCCCGCAGGAAATAGTTTAGTTCAGACAAACTCTGAGAGTGAAAATAAACGGAGTGGTCATAATGTGACAGAAAGGAGAAGTTCAGCCAAAAATTCTCCAATTTATACGACCGACGTAAGTCGTTTTCACAAATCCTCAAATACGTCTCTATAGAGCGTATTCAACATTTGCTCCCTTATCAGTAACAGGTATCTAATTCAACCTTAGCATTATGTGTAGCGGAATTAGTAGCACGTTGCTCTGCGAAGTGGTATAATCATATGAATGCAGGTTCGATACCAGGGAACGCATATGTTTTCATTGTATGTTTTTTTTGGAATATGCACTAGAAATCATGATTTTGCACTATTTCTGTAAGGGGTAGGTTTAGGGTGGGGTTAGGTGTGGTCATTTATACAAATTACACCTAGTAAAACACATTTAAATTACCGTGAAATCGGTATAAAAACTCATACGTCATTCCATGACGTCAGATCCAACGAGACACTGTCATTATTTTTATGACCGCTAGAGAGCGCTTAACTTTAAAACGTAAACATGGGTCGTATTTGGGCGATTCAAAAACGTACAACTGGGTCGTATTTTCTTTGAGGACAGTCTCAAATGAACATTTGCTGAAAAAAGTTCAGAAAAAAAAAAGTTTTGTTTTCTCAGATTTGGAGAATTGTAGCATTCCGTCACTTGTTCACCAGTGGATTCTCTGCAGTAAATGGGTGCCATCAGAATGAGAGTCCAAACAGCTGATAAAAACATCACAATAATCCACATCACTCCAGTCCACCAGCTGACGTCTTGGGAAAAGAGAAGCTGAAACAAACCCATCATGAAGACATTTTTACTCCAGAACATTGCTTCCATTTAATGATATATATATATATATATATATATATATATATATATATAGCTGCATTTATTTGATAAAAAATACAGTAAAATCTGTAAAATTGTGAAATATTACAACAATTTAAAATAGATGTTTTCCTTGTGAATATCTGTTATAATGTAATTTATTTCTGTGATCAAAGCTGAATTTTCAGCCAAATTACTCCAGTCTTCAGTGGCACATGATCCTTCAGAAATCATTCTAATATATCTAAGTTTGAACTTCCAAAATGCAGTTTAAATCCAGGTTCAAAGGGCTCTAAATGATCCCAGCCGAGGAAGAAGGGTCTTTTCCAGCGAAATGATCGGTTATTTTCGAAACAAATTGACAATTTATATACTTTTTTCATTTTTATATGCTCATCTTGTGTCATCTCTGTGACAATGCTGTTTTACCTTTATTTATAAAGGGCATTTGATCTTCTTTGTATGTTCACTTTGTAAACACTGGGTTGGTACTTCGGCAGTGATGAAAGACGATTTTGAAGTTGGGAAAGAAAACGAGATGGGAGTTTTTTGACATACTCTAACTGTCTTGACCTGCGCATCACAGAGATGATACAAGACGAGCATTTGAGGTTAAAAAGTATATAAATTGTCAATTTGTTTCGATAATAACCGATCGTTTCGCTAGATAAGACCCTTCTTCATCGGCTGGAATCTTACATCTATGCCACAAATGCAGACTGTCCTAAATTTATGACAAAAAGAATTTGCATATTTAGCCGACATAACACAGAATTTGGAATAATTGCAGGAGACTTGTAGTACGGACAGCAGTCTAGATAAATCTTCACACTTGCTTCTAATCCCAATGCAGCAAAAGCTTTAAAAGTGGCATCTGGCAATGCAGGTCTTGTTGATGTATGAAGAGAGTTTAACCCCTTGGTGAAAGATTGTACCTTTTACTCGGTGAGACATAAAACATACTCTCAGCTAGACTTTTTCCTCTTACCCCATCTTCTGTTATTTCTTGTAGTATAGGTTCCATTCTTTTCAGATCATCTATCTGTCTCCCTTCGGCTATCGACAGATGCATCCAACTAGGTTAAAGGAGCCATTTTAACGTAATGTGTGTTTTGTCCATGTGGAAGCATTGTGACACTTTTATATTAAAAGCACCGGACTAATTGGAAGGTATGTTTGTGGCAGGAAAGCACTAGTTTACTGTTAACTGGCTATATTGCGTTGGACTGAGCTTAATGCATAATCGTGCAAGGAATAATATGGACTATGGACAATGGGTTTGCTCTGTTTGCAAGGTATGAACTTCACATTTGTATGCCATGAAGTAAAAGGAGAGCTCACAGGAAGCTAACTGATTACTGGTTGAAGCACATTACAGGACACTTAGCATTTTAACATCAGTGCGCGTGGATTCAATTTGAACACGTCATTGATCTATCACTAAGCCCCGCCCCTAGAATGCAGATGAGCCAATGGCAGTTGAGTATCAGCTGCACAGAGATAGAACTCAGACACCTGTAGGTTGCAGCGCCATAGAGAAACATTGGAAGATCCGAAGCTCTCGTCATTTTGTTGGTGTTTATGCTACAAAAATAATAAAACAATGTGCCTGAGGTATCTGTAACACTGATTCCAGATATCCTGAGAGGATTGGCAATGGAATTTGGAATTGATTTTATTACTCAATGTTTATTTTCTGGTTGTCATACTCTGATTAAGTGACCTTTTTCATCTGCTCAAGCAGTGTCTGTAAATATGGTTAATATCTCTGGATAAAACTAGCTAACATTAAAGTGAGTGAGTCCATGCTAACGTACAAACCTCTGCTAACTATTACAGTGTAGGTCAAAAACACATAAACAAAGGTCTACATTTCAGTGCCTCTCCATATTAAACTGGTTAAATGTAAAATAATGAATCTTACACTGCGGTACATGAACAGTGTTGATCCTGGATGTTGTCATTTGCGATCGTGACGACTGTAACATGAGATTTCTTCCGTTTGAATTGTGAACTGTAAACCCTCGATTTCAAATTAATCATGTTACACACCATATTTATTTTCAAATCATTTATATATCTCTCCATATATTAAAGCCCTACTTGAATGCTCCTCGATGAGAGGTGGTCCTTCTGTGTTCAAAATGTATCAAAAACTTATTCGACAAGGTTTTTACACTGCTGTCATTGTAAGTCAGTGGGAAACTCTGTTTGTTTGTCCGAGGCAGCAACAGTAACTAAGGGGTGGGGCTTAGCGATAGGTCAGTCAGTTGCTCACTTCTACCATCAACATCGGCGGCTTTGTGGAAGGCCATAATAAGGCACTATAAATTTAATTCTTCGCTTCTTATGAACACGGAAGCCTTACAAATACAGCCAAGCTTTTGCAAATTCCATTGGACAATACGCCAGCACAATATCTCTTTGGTACGGAATTGGACAGGACACTATATCTGTGAAGAGGCTTGGCCTCCAACATTTGAACTGTTTAAACAACTTTTGAATGAAACATTATGATTAGAACAGTACACCTATAATTTAATAAACAAGTGATGCTATTCAAAGAATATGGATGCCTCTTATAGACCTCTGACCTTTTGGCCACCTTAGATATAAATGTATGACCATATTTAAAACTTCAGCTTGACATTTGATGTGATTGAGTTTGTTTTTCTTTCTTCAGTGCATCTGTACTGTATTCTCAGTTTATTTTTAAATACTGCTTCTCTTATTATTTAATTTTACTGTAGTTGACATTTGTTACTGATTGTTTCTGTTGTTATTTTTGTTTTATGACTCTTTCATGTATCTAAAAAAAAAAAAAAACATTTCTGATTATTATCAATGTTGAAAACAGTTGTGCTGCCCAATTGTTGTGAAAACCATGATGCATTTTTATTTTTCAGGATTCACAAATGAATAGAAAATAGAGCAGCATTTATCGTAGTATAAATTTGATTGATTTTCAAGTGGACACACTTCTGGTAATCTCAGATTGACTGAATAAAAGTTAATCATGAGATAAAATACGTATGTTGTGTTTCAGGAGGAGAAATAAAGGGAATGCCACCATTGAGACCGTGTGTCACGATCCAGCACTCCCGTTTTATGGTCAGTATCTGACTGACTACAACAATACCATCTGTCAGATGAAGCAGGTGAAGGGGATGGAGGACGATTTCTACATCTGCTCCTGCAATCTGGAAGAGTGTAACGATCAGCTATACTTCACTGACGGTAAGACACTCAAAAAATTAATACTTTTTTCCTCAAGGAAGCATTATATTGATCAAAAGTGCTAGTAAAGACATTTACAATGTTAAAAAATATTTATATTTTGCTTGTGCTGGCCTTTTGAGCTTTCTATTCATCAGAGAATCCTGAAAAATAAAATATATCACCGTTTCTACAAAAGTATTGGGCAGCACACCTGTTTTCAACATAATTATGCTGAAAATTCAGCTTTGATCACAGGAATAAAATACATTTTACACTATATTCACATAGGGAACAGTTATTTTAAATTGTAAAAATATTTTACAATTTTATTGATTTTACTGTATTTTTAAATCAAATAAATGCAGCCTTTGATATGCGATCAAAATGTCTGTCTGTCTGTCCAAATATAAACACTACAAAAGTGATGGTCAGCCTCTGTATTTTTGTCTTGTGTTCCAGTACAAATATCGAAAATCGAGACGTTTACATAAAACGCAGCATTTTTTTTTTTCAAAAGTTTTCTGAGAAATTAAAGTGACAAACTGAAGTGTCAAGAAAAAAAGAGGAATAACATCACTTTCTGCATTTACAGACTATGCAATAAAATTGCATAACTATTGCAAAATATGAAAACTAAGCAAAATGTTATTTCTGTTTTTATCTCTAGTTAAGTTGCCACTAAACAAAACTCTGCACAAAACTTTGACCATGTTTTAAGGGATTAATGCTACTAACCTTACTAGTTTGGTGATTAGTTACACTGTAAACAAATGGCTGTGAATTTAACTGTAAAAGACTGTAAAAATGCTACAGTAAAAAATGATTTCAGAATGATTTCAGAAGGACCATGTGGCGATGAAGACTCCGCTTTGAAATCACAGCAATAAAATGCATTTTAAAATATATTCAAATAAAACAGTTTTTTAATAGTAAAACTATTTCAAAATGTTAGTGTTTTTGCACTACTTTGGATCAAATAAATGCAATAAATGCAGGCTTGTGAGCAGAAGAGACTTCTTTAAAAAATATAAAAAGGGGTGGGGGGGAGGGAAGACACTACTGAGATCACACCCTACCCGAAGGGGAGGTAATATGAATAATGCTTAAGGACTCACAGCAGGGAGTGCAGCATAAAGAAGACTTTGAGGAATACATATAGGTCACATAAGGAGAGACTACCAGAACTCAAAATCTAGAGACAGACCCTGTCTCAGGGGAAACACTGCATCTTAGAGAATGTAAGGGGGAAAATACACACGAGAGAGGAGCCACTACATATAAAGCACCAACCCAATACAAGAGTCTGCATGAGGTGATCTACCTTGTATTGGGTTCTTATAGCCAGCTCCTCTGCTGAACTTGGCTAAGTGTAATGTGCTTGAAGTGATGGAAGGAGTAGTTCAGGGTTCACATGAGAAAACTGACTGTAAAAAAAAGCAAGCTCTACACCATACCAGTCTTCTGAGTCACAGTGGCCTGCGTCTAAGACTCCGGAAATACTTGTTCCATTCGCAGACATCCAACCTGGCAAAAGTGTTAGGTGTAGCCCAACCTGCAGCTCTACAGATGTCTGTAAGAGAGGTCCCATTTGACAGCTGCTGAAGCTGAGACTGCCCTTTCCTGGTGAAAGAATACCTCTGGCCTGGTAGGCCATATGGACTGCATCCACAATTTAGTGGGAAATTTGTGCTTGGAGACAGCGTTCCCCTACTGTTGTCCTCCAAAACAGACAAGAGCTGCTCAGAATGTCTGAATTCGGAGAACGTTCAGTAAGCGTTGGGTACGGTCTTGGTGCAGAGAGGTTGGGGTCCCCTTCCCCTTCCCCAAGGGATAGCTTGCAAGGTCACCACCTGACCTCTGAAGGGAGTGGTGGAAACCTTGAACACGTATCCATACCGGGTTCTCAAGATGACGTGAGTCTGCTAGCCCATATTCTAGGCACAAGTTGTAAGGAGAGGGCTTGAAAGTCTCCCACTTGAGCTTAGTCAGGAGGCCAGTTAACAGGGAGGGCACTAAGATCGACTGAGTGGCTCAGATGGATCTCTCTGCAGGGTCTGTCTGAAGATTCCCAAGAGTGGGATAAGGTGCAGCCTGGTAGGGCTCACCTCCGGGTGCTTAAGGGATAACTAAATCGTGCCCGCAGAGCGCAGTCACGTAGCTTAATGTAGAAGCAGAAAGGTGCTTATCCAGGCCGCCTTGGAAGAAGGATAGCACTGATTTGATGCCACATCTCCGTGGTTTCCTCTGTAGGGGGAACACAGTGCGCCATTCCAGTTCGTACAGCTGCCTAGTAGAGGGGACCCTGGTCTGTGTAAGTGCTTACCATCATGGGTGGAAAGTCTCAGTTTCCTCTTGGTCAAATTCAGGGACCATAAAAGAGGTTTCAGAGAAGTAGGTGCAGGTGCCAGATTGTGCCCTTCCTCTGGGAGAGGAGGTCTGGAAAAGGACTACCTTGTGAAGCTCTCCCAAGTGTTTGAATCGACTTTACTTGACAGTATTCTCAAGCTTGCGGTTATCCCTGTTGCTTGCCTACCCAATTTCGTCCTTCCAGTCAACTTTGCATTTAATATGCTTTGATACATCACTCTGTAAACAGCAATGTACAGCTCAGTAATGACCTTCTGTGACTTACTCTGTTTGTTGTCAATTAATGTCTCCTAATTTATACTGTAGGGATGGTCATTTAATGAAACTCAAATGTAAATATTCTAATATTTTGAGATACTGGATTTTTGACTTTCATTAGCTGTATGATCTAATCATCAAAATAATAAAAAAATATATATATATTTTTAGCTGCACCTGTAAATGACAGCTTAAACAAATTATTCAATGATAAATATTAAGAATGTTTTTCTCATAAAGCTTCATTGACAGTAGGAATAGTAATCAGTGTCATTTTAATTATTATTATTATTATAGTAATCAGTTTTTTTGTATGCTATCATAGTTTTATTAATATTTAGATTTTTTTTTGTTCATTTTATTAATTAGTGTAATTTTTAGTAATTTGTGCTTTTGTCATTTTTGTATATATATATATATATATATATATATATATAATTACTATTTAAGTTGAATTGATTATAACTATTATAATATATAACTATTAATATCAACTCCTCCAGGAGATGCTAAGAAGGATCTCCTGCCGGTGCTGTTGGTCAGTTTGGTTCCTGCGTTGATCACTGCTATTGTTCTCCTCTCGACTGTCTACTGCTACCACTTGTTCCGCAAGCAGAATCTCAAAGCGGCCAAAAGCAACGGCATTGACATCGAGACCTGCGCAATTATCATGAGTGACGACGACCAATTCGACAGCAGCTCGGCAAACGGCAACAGCTTAAACCACAACACAGAGTTACTCCCGATCCAGCTGGACGTTATAGTCGGGAAAGGCCGCTTCGCTGAAGTCCACAGAGCCAAACTAAAGCAGGGAGCGACGGACGAATCCTTCCAGATGGTTGCGGTGAAGATATTTCCCTATGAAGAATACGCCTCGTGGAAAAATGAATGGGAGATTTTCTCAGACGCTGAGCTTCACCACGAAAACGTGGTTCAGTTTCTGACCGCTGAGGACCGGAAGTTCGAGCAATGCTTTTGGCTGATAACGGCCTATCACGAGAGAGGAAACCTGCAGGAGTTTCTGACGCAGCATGTGATTTCCTGGGACGAGCTGTGCCGATTGGGTGGGTCTCTGGTGAGGGGCGTGGCTCATCTCCACGCTGACCAGATGCAATGTGGGCGTGCCAAAGTGCCCATTGTGCACCGGGATATAAAGAGCGCAAACGTCCTGGTGAAAGCGGATCTCACCTGCTGCCTGTGCGACTTCGGTCTCAGTCTGAGACTCGATAACATGTCTCCTAAAGAACTGGCCAACAGCGGACAGGTGAGAGTGTGTCGTACACTTAATTTTCATATTATTGATTATATATCTTAATAATTATTTATAATTCTATGCTAATACTATAAACTAAATATTTCAATTAGTGTGTGTATCACACCCCTGTGAACTGTCTGTTTTGGTTTCTCCCTTATGTGCCCATATTTGCTTTTTTCCTGTCATCACCTGTTTGTAATTAATTAGTGTCTTTATAAGTTATCTTTAAGTGTCTTTAAAAGTTTATAAGTGTCTTTAAAATGTTTGAGTTCATGTCTCTTTGTCCGGCAACAAGGTTACCTACTGTGTGCGCGTGTGTGTCTATCTGCCATTCCTGTCTGTGGATTACCCTGTGGATTACCATTAAAGAACTTTTGTGTTTGATTCTCGACGTATTGGGAGAGTGGGAATCAACGTGGAGCGAGAGGAGGCTATGGAAAGCCTCGCCCACTGCACCACCGCTGAGGATGAGCCTGAGCAGGACACTAGAGATCTAATAGACTTTTAATCAGAGGTCATCACTGAGATAACAGGGCTCGCAAAATTACAAAATCTCTGGTACTCTTTAGATTTTGGTAGCCCGAAAATAATTTAACTAGCCCAAATGAAAAAATATGTTTTTTCTTTAGAAAATCAGATAGGAGTCTAAATGTCAATCAAAAATATTTTCAATCCACAAATATCAAAGAAGGAATTTCATTTCACTATTTACAGGGTATCTGCAGAATTTTTAAATATCAATTTAAGCCAATTTATGACCCTTTTAAGAGCTGCACAAGTAAAATGAATGCAATATGAGTGGGGTTGGACAATGAACGGTAGCATATTAAACCATTAAATTATGATTTACAGTTACAACTCTTTGTGTTTGCTGCATAAACACATGGGTCGATATTTGCAATAATCTGACCATAAACAGCTGAAAAATGTATTGGAAATGTAAAGTCATTCTTTGCCACGAGGTGGAGCTTTAGGAGTCCTGAAGTATTACGGTTTCCATAGAAACGGCTGTACACAAAGCAGCACCGCACTCATTAACACTGTTTTATCAGGCATTATAGGTAAGATGACAATGCCAACGACACGTTTCTGAGGACAGTCGGTTCCATTCAGACACATTCATATAAAGACATTCGTGCTGCGTTTTGACTTTGAAACGGGCAGCGCGCATATTTATTCAGTGACATCATTGCCTTTTAAAGTTCAATCCAGCCCTATCGCAATTCTTGTCTTTCCGTCCCCAACTGTAAGACCTCTTAAAATTATAATTAAGACTTTTCTTATACTATCTAACATATTGAAAACTTTTTATTGCCTTACATTTTATACAACTAAATTGAGGAGAATTTAAGGACCTGCAGGAGCCCTTTACTTTAAGATAGCCCATCGGGCAGGGCTGTGAAACATTTTGGTAGCCCGACTGGAAAACACAATAGCCCCGGGACGTCGGGCTAGGGATTTTTGCGAGCCCTGGATAGACCAAGTTTTCCCGCCCACCCTCCCCATCTTGGGCATAGACTTTGCCACCGACCTACCGCCATCAAAGGGGTACACCACGATCTTTGTAGTTGTTGACCGCTTCTCCAAGGCCTGCAAACTGATACCCCTGAGTGGACTACCTACCACATTGAAAACTGCTGAGGCCCTTTTCCAGCATGTGTTTCGCAACGTCGGACCACCTGAGGATGTAGTCTCGGATTGTGGACCACAATTCATATCCAGGGTCTGGCGAGGATTCTTCCAGCTGCTAGGGGTCTCAGTCAGTTTGTCATAGGGATACCACCCTCAGACGAATGGCCAGACCAGACAGAAGATCCTGGAGATCGAATGGTATCTCTGGGCCTCCTGTCTTAAACATCAGGACACCTGGAGCCAGTTTCTACCCTGGGCGGAGTACGCCCAGAATTCCCTTTTGGAAAGACACCACAGGCCTTACTCTCTTCCAGTGTGTCGTGGGATTCCAGCCACCTTTGTTTCCTTGGTCCGGGAAACTTTCAGAAGTCCCAGGGGTAGATTACTGGTTCAAGGAGAGTGAGAGGGTATGGGACTCAGCACACATCCATCTCCAGAAGGCAGTCCGGAGGCACAAGGACAACGCAGATGCGTCATTCTGTCAATCCCATCTACCAACCAGTTGACAGTGTCTGGTTGTCCACCCGGGACATCTGCCTCCGGCTGCCCAGTAGGAAGCTCCCCCGTACATTGGTCCTTTTCCCATCACATGCCAGATAAACGATGTCACCTATCAGCTGCACTTACCAGAACACTACCACATTTCACCAACCTTCCACGTGTCCTTGCTTAAACCATTCACTAATCCTGTTCTTCCTACATCCACAGAGCATGTGGCGGCCCCTCCTCCACATCCGCCCGAGATCATACCCGACAACATTTACCGAGTTAAGGAGATCCTCTACTGCGACGAGGCTGCCGCCTCCAGTACCTCATAGACTGGGAGGGGTACGGTCCCAAGGAGAGATCGTGGGCAGATAAGGATGATATCTTGGTCCTGTCTCTCCTCTCTGACTTCCACCTGGCCCATCCGGAACGTCCCGCTCCCAGGAGGTGTGGTCATCCTTGTCGTCGGTCTCGGGTGTCGGGGTAATGTCACACAGTCACCTGCCTCACCAGCCTCCTTCACACGCTCTCAATCCCCAGTCTACTGATTACACTCACCTGCAACCACTTACCGATACAGCTACAAAAGCACATGCACTTCAGTCACTCGTCGGCTGGTCTCAAGGTCTCTTACCTAGTTGGAACTTACCTGTTTCTGCCTGCCTGCCGAAGTCTGGAAATTGCTCACCCTGTGGAAGGAAAAGAGGATTAATCATCGATTAGATACGATTTTTTGAATCCAGCTTCCGTTTGGAACTCACCTTTGTTTGATCATTTGCTTTGGAACCTCCTCAGTTCTTCAATAAAGACTCTTGTTTAACCTTACCCTAAAGTATTATATTTAAAGAGGAAATGACACGGCGCAACACTGAAATGAAACGCAGCAGAAAGACAAACTTTATACAATGATGTATAGTTGGAAGCATTTCAAAATATAAGTCTGTAGTGTGATTTATATTAAAAAGTAATTGCATTACACACAAAACAATCTCATAGACAACGTATCTAAGTTCAGTGTAAATTCATTATTTGAACTGGAGCTCACAAACCACTGTGTTTTTTGCTGCTGATGCTCTTCTAGGATATATTTTCATTCTGTGGGTCTTTCTCAGGTGGGAACGGCACGATATATGTCCCCTGAGGTGCTGGAGTCCAGCATGCACCTCGAGAACATTGAGTCCTTCAAACAGGCCGACGTTTACTCCATGGCTCTGGTTCTGTGGGAAATCACGTCCAGATGCATTGTCATCGGAGGTGAGGAACAGTCTTGAGTTTGCTAAAATAGGGATAAATATTACTAAAAGCAATATATAATATAAATATTATATGATACTGATAATATAAAAATGTTTAATAATATTTATTTTTATTTAATAAATGACAATTATAAATAAGAGGGATCATACTATATGTATTTTATTGTTTATTTAGTACTGACCTAAATAAGATATTTCACATAAAAGATGTTTACATATAGTCCACAAGAGAAAATAATAGTTGAATGTATAAAAATGACCCCGTTCAAAAGTTTACATCCCCTTCATTTTTAATACTGTTTTGTTACCTGAATGATTCACAACCCTTTCCATCAATGGCTGTATGATTTTGAGATCCATCTTTTGACACTGAGGACAACTGAGGGACTCATATGCAACTATTACACAAGGTTCAAACACTCACTGATGTTCCAAAAGGAAACACAATGCATTAAGAGCCGGGGGGTGAAATATTTCTGAATTTGAAGATCAGGGTAAATTTAACTTATTTTGTCTTCTGAGAAGTATCTGTAGCCTCTGAAGGACAGTACAATGAAATGAAAAAAAAGAAAAGATATTAAGACAAAATAAGAACATTGCACACAACTCCATTCTGTTCAAAAGTTTTCACCCCAGCTCTTACTGCATAATTTTTTCCTTCTGAAGCATCAGTGAACGTTTGAAACTTATGTAATAGTTGCATATGAGTCCCTCAGTTGTCCTCAGTGTGAAAAAATTGTGGGACCTGAAGGATTTTTCTGAACAACAGCAGGAAGTTTAACTGTTCAGGACAAACAAACGACTCATGAACAACTATTATTTACCACAAAAACACAGCTGTGGATCTTTCAGGTAACAACACAGTATTAAGAATTAACCTTTGAACAAGGTCATTTTTATAAATTCAACTATTATTTTGTCTTGTGGACTATATGTAAACATCTTTTATGTGAAATATCTTATTCAGGTCAGTACAAAATAACATGCATTTTGTATGATCCCTCTTATTTTGATAAAATGATTAACATTTTGCAGATTCTGAACGAGGATGTAAACTTCTGACCTCTACTGTATATATATTAGCATTAGGCTAACTGAGACTTGTCATAGCACTTGCATATCATTGCTCTTTTGTTGATTTTGATTGCTTCCATTGTCCTCATTTGTAAGTCGCTTTGGATAAAAGCGTCTACTAAATGACTAAATGTCATTGTAATTATAGAAAAGCTTAAATCTGGCTTTGTTCTGAAGTTCTCAGGAAATGTATGTGTCAAAAACATGAAACCTCACTGTCATGTCACACTGCCCACTTCCTGTCCTTGGGCCGTGCACTTCCACTTTAGCTGTGTTCTTGTTTTTAAATAAAGGGTCTTTATTTCAGATTCAAGAGTAGTTGCGGCAGGAAGTAGCCAGATTTGTTTCGCTTGTTGTGAATGGCTGGTTTAAACCCTGATGACGCATTTTCCACAATGCCATTCTCCAGTGATTGTGCACAGAGCTGTCAGTCTCATTCTGATGTTTTTGTGTGTGCAGATGTGCGGGAATATGAGCCTCCGTTCGGGAGGCTGAAGGATCATCTGTGTGTGGAGAGCATGAAGGACAGCGTCATCAGAGACCGATTAAGACCCGAGATACCTGTCAGCTGGACTAACCACACGGTAACTATCTAAACTAGTCTCACAGGGACTGGTAGTTCACTAAACCAGCGCTTCTCAACCTTTTTAACTTAAAAGCCCCTCATTATCAAAGACAATATTCATAGATCCCAAGATATATGTACTTTTGGTGTTTCTGTAATGACAAAGCTGTTCATATTCAAACTTATTTTTTATATTTTTTATATTATTTACAGCAAGCTTATTATAATGTTCTTAAACTTGAAATGAAATAAATGTTAGCTAAAATAAATTGTTTTAGTTAATCTAGTTTCCAAGTAACATTTATCATTTTCATTTAGTTTAACTTATAAACTAATAAATAACTAAAATAACTAAAAACATAAAAAAATAAACAATATAGACATATTTAAAAATAACAAAATTAATCAAACTAAATTATACTAATAAATCTAATAAAACTAAAATCAACATGAAAGCAAATAATATTTTTACAAATCTACAGTGCAGTGCCGGTAGATGTAATATATAGAAATATATTGAATTACTTAAATGGAAATTTTATTTATTTTAATCTATTTTCATTTATTTTAATTCTTTATTTATTTTAATGATTTGGATTTTTTTATTACTCACTTTAATTATTCAATTATTTATTTCACTGAAATGTTGAATCATGTGTTTATGTATTTAGTTTCATCTTTCTTTTTTCTCTTAACTTCTCCATAACATTATTACTCATTTTACTCATTATTACTTATTTATTTAAATCTATGTTCATTTTATTATAATATGTTTTACTTATATTTTATTATACTTTTATCTTATTTTTATTTTTATTTGTATTTGTATTTATTTATTTATTTATTATTTAACTTTGTTTCACTAATTTTTACTCATTTATCATGTGTTTATATATTTAGTTTCATCTTATTTTTATTATTTATTATTTTGACCTTTTTTTCTCTTAACTTCTCCATATTATTATATACTGGTAGATTATTATTTATTTATTAATCGATTTATTTATTGATTTGAATGCATGTTTATGTATTTTTATTTATTTATTTGCATCTATTTTCATTTATTATGATACATTTTACTTATACTTTATTATGCTTTTATCTTATTTTTGTTTATTTATATTAATTTATTTGTATTGATATTTGTTTTACTCATTTTTATAATTTACTTTATTTTAATTTAAATCCATTTTTATTATTTATTTTAATAATTAAATTTGAATCATGTATTTATGTACCTAGTTTCGGATTTTTAATATTTATTCTTTTGACCTTTTTTTTTACACTGTTTTTCTCTAACGTTCTCCATATCTTCATCTCATCTCTCTCTCTCTCAGGGCATTCAGCTGCTGAGCTCCACAATAGAGGAGTGTTGGGATCATGACCCTGAGGCGCGTCTGACGGCGCAGTGCGTCGTGGAGCGATTCGGTGAAATCAGCAACGCTGTGATTCTGCCCATCATCTCTGACACCAAGAGCACACAGGATTCTGGGAACGATGAGAAGTAGATCCAAACCGCAGACAGCCATCCGTCTAATCACCTGATAAAAGCCGTTTCAGACCTGTGCATTTTACAGGAACAACTAAACATGCCAAATCCACGCATGCATACAGCACAGGTGATCTTAGCTATGAACTCATACTCTATATCCAGAGCGCGTGTATGACGCCAGTCGCTCGTTAGCAATCGTTATAAGCTTCAGGGAAAATCTGCTTTGCTGACCTGAAACAGTAAAAAACAGGAGTTCTGGGACATGTGAGATTGATTTAGATGAATGTTGATGATCAGTTCATGAGGATCTGATTCTTCAGCAGATGAAACATCAACATTCAGGTTCAGCAAAGAAAAGAACACTTTTTACATATATGCATTTATAACCGTTGTGTATATTTGTTTAAAAACTTTATAAAATATTGTTTTTGAATGTTGTGTTTTTATAGGGTGCATACACACTGCAGCTGAATGAAATCAAGTTTAACTTCATTTAGTCTCTTAATTCATGTTTCTGGTATTATTGTGAATGATTCAGTTTAAGCTAGTCTAGGGGTGGGGAAAAAACTAATTTCTTTAAAAGTAAATCAGTATATCAAATTACATAGGTAACATGATTTGCAGACACTGTTTTTAATGTCTATTTTTAATAGAGAGTTTGGTTCACGGTGATGAGCACATTCATGGCTAAAAATCAACCAAAAAATATGCTTTTCTGTTTGTGTCTTTCTGGTCCTGTGTTTTTAAAGCGCTTTTATGTCAGGAAATATTTCTCTGTAACATATATAACTACGTCTATAAATAAACTGCATTTTGTAAGGACCATATGAGGCTTAGTCATGTGTTTGTCACGTGATGGAGGCCCATCTGAGTGTGATTAAATCATATACTGCCCCCTGCTGGAGAGACTCAACATAAAACAAATACAGAGCTCAGACTGCTCCAATTATGGAAGGCATTTTCTGGCAATTTTAAATAAATCAATTTAATTCTATAAATGAAAATGAAAACCAGATTAACAATTTCATTATAAAAAGCTATACGCAAAATGTGCCAAAATTTACAATTAAGCGAAATTATTTCATTTTCACTGTGACGGCAAATGAAGGATACAACAGATGAATCCTTCAAAGCCTACCCTATCCCAAAATTCATGGCGCACTGGTGACAACAGGACTTTTATTCAAACAAAATAGAAGGAGATAGTTCTGTGGTGGCTGTCGAATACACTTAAATGTAAGTATTGTGTTTTAATTGTATTGTTTTAATGTATTTTTATTTTAGTTTTTTATTGTAGTGCTATCAAGCAAGATAGTCCACAATTGTTGTAGGCAAACTTGATCCAGAAATATGATTTCTTGAGTATTTTGCATGCAAGTCCTGCTGTGTCATGTTTTCTAACCAAGATTGCAGCCCTGTCTTAATCATTTTCATAAATCTTCACTTTTCTCTTCTTTTAGGACAGTTCTGGAAAAAAATGGAGCTGCTGGGAAACATATAAATTAAATGAATGAAGTTGTTCTGTGCATTACTTTTGTAATTTAAGTTATTTGCAAATTAAGCAAAGTAGTTTTATTTTTGCATTGTAAATTGCAACTTAATAAAATAAAAGACAAGTAGTTCTGTAAATTATTTTTGCAATTCTTCTATACATTTTTTGTTTGCTTCTAAATAACATTTGAAAATGAAAAGAAACTGTACTAAAAGTACTTTTTACCACTAATTACAAAACTTACACATTTAATTAACTACACAGCCATGTATTTTGTAGTGTTGCTGTCCTGTGAGTTTTTTTAATATTTGCTTTTTTCTCTGCATTTTTGCCTTTTGTTGATGAGTAGTGAGGCAGGAAATGAAGTGGAAGAGAGGGGGGATTCGAACACGGTATGCCCGAAGCGCAACTGCGCTGCATATAGACACATTACCCACGAGGCTATAGTGCCAACCATTGGTAAAATATTAACAAATAGTTGTTTGCTAAATATGGGTTAGGGCAGTATCGAGGCGCTTCCAAAATCTGTCCGTTCATCATGGTCCATTTATGTCCATAATAATCAATAATAGAATAAACAACATAAAATTACATTTTGGTAATTTAACTTTATATGGTAATATATACATTTTGGTAATTTCCACTATTTTGTATTTTTCATATCATTAAACCTAAATCAGTATAAGCCTAGCACTTACTTTTAAAGTGTAATTTGTTAATTAAAAGTAAAAAAAAAAAAAACGAACAATCCAGGCTCCAGTTATTTTCATTTTCATAAATATCATCTGTCAGCTCTCTTCTTCTTCCATTGTTACGCAGCAATCGGTAACACCTGGTGGCGCAATTAGAAAATCCTGCGAAAGGACTCCGAGCGGCTTTCATAGGCCAAGTCGGCCACAAAGGACTGTCCTCCGAAGGCTGCAGTCTTTATATTGGGACTGCACTAGTTCAATTCTGAAAGGAAAGTACTCTCTTCTTTCAATTTTGAGTTTGCAAAATCTTGTAATTCTGACATTTTTCCTCAAAATTGCAAGTTTACCTTTTTTTTTTCCTCAGAAATGCATGATCTAAACTCTCAGAATTGCAAGATATGAGATAAAAAAAAAAAGTCACAATTACATAGATTTTTTTTATTCAGTGGTGAAAACAGGCTTCCATTGTTTAGTCCCCCCATTAGCATGAAAAGATCCACCACTGGTAACTGCTGAGGTCAGAGGAAGCGTAGGTGACTGCAGAGTTTGAGAGCACAACTGCAAGTCTGCAGCTGCATGGGCCCTTCATATAGACATACAGGGTATTCATCTAAAATATTTCAGGTCAAAATGTTTGATAAACTCTCATTTTCTATAGACATAAGAATAGTCTTGTTCATCTTTTTGTTGCCTTGCAACCATGCAACGCAAGGCTCATTCATTCATTCATTCACTTCCGCATACATTACTTCCACTACTTACAGATGACAGCTACATTGAAACTGTTATAAACAGTTTTAAGTTCATATTTAAGACGTTTTTATCAAACATAATTTTGCCCCTCATTTTCATATTATGTGTCATGTTTTTTATTGTTTGTGTTTTCCGTGTTCCTCAGGGAAACATTTCCTCCACTACAAGTTTACAGCATTTTGCAAAGCAAACACATTTCCTGATGTCCTGTGTGATGACAGGCAGATTGTTCAATACAATAATGAGGAAAGAATTTGGATAGGATCGTGTCTGATTGAAGGTGACTGGACTGAAACTCCTGCAGAGTGGTTCCATCAGTTAAACACTGTCTTGTTTGTGTTGCGGTGTATTCACTGATCTCACATACACTATGGCTGTTTCTCACTAAAACCAATAAAAATTGATTGACAGGCTATAGTCACTTTAAAGGCATAAATTAAATCATACTAATATTCATTTCATTAATTAACATCAGTGTTCATAAAACATCACCATTAGAATTTGTAGCTCTATATTTAGCTTTGAAATGCTTCTACAAATACAACTGTTCCTGCTGATTATCCTTCAAGACCTGATTCAATTTTTTAAAAATCCTGTGTTCTGCAACTCTGAAGGATCTTCAAAATAACTTTGAATATTATAATTTGATAGTCTTAACTTTATAATAGGTGCAAGTTGATGAGGCTACACTCTAAGAATGTTGGGTTAAATATAACCCAAGATTGGGTTAAAAAAAGAACAAACTATTGGGTTGTTTTGACCCAGAGTTGGGTTGTTCTGACCCAACCATCATGTCTCTCTTATGTGTTAATTGTGACTGGTTGATCAGGGACCGATCAGTGACCAGGCATTGCTCATATGAGCAATGTTGCTTCAAACTTTTCTTTTGTGGAACATAAAATGAAGTATTTTGAAGACTCTTGGTAACAAAGCTGTGTTAAGCTTTGGTTACCATGACTTTCATGATATGAACAAAAATACTGAGATGTTTCTCAAATTACAAAATTATAATTTATTATAATATATAATTTACGTTGAATCAAATAAAATATTTCTTTCCAAAGCTACAATTTAACACATTAATTAATTAATTAGAACAAATTTGAATCAACTGATAACACTATGTGTGTGTGTGTGTGTGTGTGTGTATATATATATAAATATATATATATATATATATATATAGTTAGGTTGGACTTTTTTTCTGTTTTTGCATTAAAATTACTTTAGAGATTTAAACCGAAAGTGTACTTTCCTCCGCCTGCACTACTTGGCAGGAGCCATTACACGTTAAATTCATGCGGAAGAGACAGAGCCAAAAAGGCAGGCGTCTAAAAAACTAAAATGCTGAGACTTTCGATTTAAACGATTTCTGTATAGACCAAATAATGATTTTGCTATTTTTAGTTTTATTGTACCCTTTTCTAAGTGATGCGCGACAAGGTAAGGAGATTTAATTACTTTCTATATAGGCTATTTTCTAATAGACAGCAGCAATGTAAAAGTTGCCTAGACAGTTCACACAATGTAAAAACGGTTTTAGTTTGTTTTAGGTTATATATTCAGTGTTGTAATTGAATAATAGTAGCCTATGTACACATTTACATTAACCCAATAAAGGCTGTAAATTTGTTCATTGTCAGAGACCCATGTTAACAATCGTTAGACTAATGTATAATGCATAACAGTTGGAGAAGGGAACTACTGAAGCGATGTGACATTGTTGAATGTGACTTGAATGTGTTACCGCACATTTCCGGAGTAGACAATGCTTTGTTGCGACCACAAAACGGTCCACTGAACTCCAAAAAAGAAGACTAAATTCGCAACATCGTGTTTTCCAAACAAAATCGAACATTAAGTTTTACATTTCAGAAAGCTCACAATGCACAATGACACCGTCATTTTGCTGTTGTAGTATGAGGGACTTGAACTTGTTTAATTGTAATCATACCAGAACAAACTCACCCCGTATTTATTTGTATTAATACGATGTTTTAATCTGTATTTGAAAAGCCTCGTACACTCACTAGTTACCCAAATGATCACATTGACCAACAGTGAGCATTATTGTCATGAGAAATGTAACAAGAAGCTGTGACTATACTTGTGTAGTTTTGCTTGTTTCAAAAAATATATATCAAAATGTTAGCACAAAAACATTTACGCATTATTTATGGAACGTTTTATTTTTCTGAAACATTTGTGCTGGATGTTCAGCTAACATTTTTTAAATGCAACAAATTCTTTACTAATTTTTATTGTTTAGAGAACATGCGGGTTAAGAAATGAAGCCCGTTTTTCCCCACTTCCTGATAATAGTTTTGGTTTGGTGTGACATTTCAGAGAACCACCATCTCTACTACATGTTTTCAACTTTAAGGGCCAAAGCACAAACTTCCCCCTGGTTTACTGCTGTGGCTGTTTGTGATAAAAGACTGATTGCTCACTACAGTAATGATGAACAAATCTGGATAGGAGAGAGTCTGACTAAAGCACCACCTGATTCTAGAGACTGGTTTCTACATCAGTTAAATACAGTGTCAAATTGCACAGACTCACAGTGTTCTGGTGAGTTTTGTGCTTTTCGTTTATTAATGATCATACTTGTTATGAAATTTTACAGCATACAGTTGAAGACAAAATTATTAGCCCCTTAAAAAAATATTTAATTATTTTTCAAGTAACTCCCAAGTGTTGTTTAACAGAAATACAATTTTATCAAAAACAGCATTTTTAAACATAATACTTTTTTCAGAAAGCGTTTAGGGTTTGTGATACAAATAGAAATAAATGTATAACCAAGAATTTTGAAAAGTCTACTGGTCAAAATGATTAGCCCTGTGATGTTAATAGTCAATAGTGTATCCCTTTTGCTTGATAACAACCTTTAGTCGTTTGCTGTAGTTCTCAACACGTTTCAAACATGTCTCCTGAGGAATAACAGCCCATTCTTTTTCTAGAATAAAAAAATAATAGGAATTAATGTGAAAACAATGTCTTGCTCTGTTAAACATCACTTGGGAAATATTGTAAAAAACAAAAAAAAGTCAAATTTAACAGGAGGGCTAATAATTTTGTCTTCAACTGTAAGTATCTTTTTATTGTAATCGTCTCATGAGTGTTGCTCTGTGATTGTAGAGCTCCATGTTCTTCAGAGAATCATTGGTTGTGAGTTGGAGAAATTTCCTAATGGAACAGTGAATCTGAGAGCATTTGATAAATATGGATTTGATGGAGAGGATTTTATTGCCTATGATTCTGACACTCTGCAGTGGATTGATAAAAACCCCAAAGCCAAAGAAACCAAAATGACATGGGATCGGCAAACAGGACGAAACCATTACATCAAGCAATACCTGAGGACCTGCATAAGCTGGATCTTAACATTTAACAACACTAAAACGAGTATGCTTTAATCAGTTCATTTGATTAGCTCTTGTATTAGTGTTTAATGCAAATGGCGTTACCGGATCTTCTGGTGAATTGACAGACTTCTGTCTGGTGACATGCAGGATTTCTCTAATAATTTATTCTGCGAGTTTAATTTCATTTTTTGTCATCATTTACTGAACCTCATGTTGTTCCTGTCATGTGGATCAGAAACCACTGAGAAAGGCAAATTCTATGTAAATATGTTTGTTAATCACATTATTATCTTCTGCTCCAGATTCACCAGGTGTTTACATCTTTACAAGGCAAGCTCCTGATGATCAAAATAAGCTGGTTCTGACCTGTCTGACCACTGCTTTCTACCCCAGAGAAATTGAGATGAACATCAGATTGGACAGAATTAACATTGAGAACCACATATCATCTGGAATCAGACCAAATGATGACAAAACTTTTCAGATGAGAATCAGTGTTAAGATTGACAGAAATCACAAAGGATCTTATGACTGTCTGGTCATTCACAGCAGTCTGACAGAACCAGTTTCAGTAGAATGGGGTAAATAACACTATATATAAATGATATCTTAAATGAATTTGGGCAGAATGAGTCTTCTACATTAAAATTATGAAATGTAAATAAAAGTAGTCATATACAGTAATTACACTGTAGCACGAGAACTGATAATGCTGTAATGGATTAATGTTTCTGGTTACAAATGATTACAGTACAGTTATTGCCTCAATTTAGTTTATAATATCGATGAAAAAATTGGAATATTTTGCTTTTATTTTTTGTTTATTTTTTCATTTTGCAGATGGAACATGTATTGACTGCGAAACAGAATTTCTATGGCTTCTTATTGCAGGAGCAGTATTTCTAGTTCTAGTTCTCACTGTGATCGGTTACTGCACCTACAAAAAGAGGAAGTCAAATGGTGAGTTATAAATACACAACAGGAAAAATATTCATTGTGGTTTTAGGAAAAACCCTGTGAAAATGTAACTAATAGTTATCACCATACCTCCCGAGCTGATTGGCTGTATTAAGATTTTTTTGTATTCCAGTTTTACTGAAATTATATTTTTAAATATATAAATGACACAATCTAATTTTGTTGACATCAGAGGATAAAAGCGTCTGCTTTTTTTTGTGTAGAAGTATAAATGTTTTATATAATCTGTGTCTTTCTTGATCACATATACATGTCTGGATATGAAGGTGAAGTGAAGTACAGTTCTGAGCAGTTCTCTTATGGAGAAGGCTTAGCTCAACACAGGTATCGCAATATAACATTTATTGTCTTCTTTGAGCAGAATGTTGTAAAAATCTAATTCAGTCCAAAGCATCATACATTCAATTCTGTAGGTACACCAGTCCACTGATGTTTTTTTTTTTTTTTTGTGCTGACTTCAGTGGATGTTCAATGGATCTACGGACTGATTAGATTAAAAAAGCACTGATTAAACATAAAATGACACTCTGTTCTTACTTTCTAGATTTACAAAAAGTAAAGTTAACACTTCAAAGAATCAAAAACATACCTATAATGTGTAACATAATTTTCTGTTGTTGTTTCAGGCTAATGGAGCTTGGCACGATATGAAATGCAATTAAATTATAATATCAGGATTTATAAGAAGGATAAATATCATCAGTTGACTCAAACACATCAGTCTCACACGGTTACACGTTTTAAGGGGTCAAACTTCTAGTGACTTCTAGTTGAAAATGAAGGCACACGAAGAATACGTTCATCATTTTTATGGACTAACCCTGTTTCTCGATTTTGGTGATTTTGAAATGTGCACTTTCTGAAAATCACTTCATGTACATTTCAGGTGATTCATTTGTACTTTCACAGAGTAATGTGTAATTTTACATAAAATGTTATTTAATATTTACAGATTATTCCGTTAAAAATAGAAATCATTCAGTCAAAGTATTTTTATTAGCCTATCACTTAATCATGTGATGGTTACCGTGAGGTTTTTGAGTTTAAATAATAGTATTTACTATAAATTATGCCTTGTTTCTTTTATTACTATGTTAACCTTGGCTGTGTTTGAAATGCCATATTATCATACTACTATTTCTGCAGTATCTAATTATGTATTCTGTGCCTAGTATGCAAATTTTCTGTATGCATGGAATACCAGGATGACCTACTATATTTGCCAGAATCTGCTAAATATAACTCCAGTACACTGAAATCATTATATAAAAACTGTGTTCTACCATATAACTCTACACTGTAAAAAATTGCACTGTAAAATAACAGTAATCTACTGGCAGCTGGGGTGCCAGCAGTGTACTGTTAATTTACAGCTTTCTACCGTTAATTTACAGCTCTTCATTGTTACAGTATGTTACTGTTATTATACCATGTGGTAACTCATTTCATTTTGGAAACCGATTGCTTCAAACCGTGGGTTTTCAAAGAAGTAGTGCTTATATGGTGTTAGTACAGTGATTTTTTCTCATTTGAGTCCATTATAAAATAAATAAATCTTAATTTAAAAGAGCAAACACTTAAAGTGTAATAAGAAAACCAACCATGACATGACTTTTACTGAAATCTTTGTTGATCATCATTAGCACACATGTACTAAAGTGACTATCACTGCATCAGCAAACACACAGTTACTGTCTTTAAGTAAAGCAGCAAAACATCAGTGTTTGTGGCTCATCATTGACTGAAGCACAGACTCTACTCTCCAGCACAATGGTGACCCACAAAACTAAATTAAACTAACAGATCTCTCTTGTGCAAAAACATATCAATACAGTACAGTTAAATATGTACTCTCCTTACCAGTTTAAGACTTTGCATAACTGTTTTTCTATTAACATTCAATAATATTTGAGTGAAATTAACTTGTTTTGTTGGCTAAATCTGACTGTTACAGTTTACAGTATATCACTGTTTTTCCTTGAATTAACGGTAATTTACTGGCAGCTTGGTTGCCAGCAAGATACTGTTTTTCTACAGCGCTTTGCCGTAAATTAATTACAGTTTATTACTGTTAAATTACATTTAATGCTGTTTTTTCCCATCTTACATCTTTAACCCTTTAAATTCCACAGCAAAATCCTTAGTTTTAAGTGAACAAATAATGTGTCCACACTAGAGAGCATTTGAGTAACACTGAAGTTAATGAGATAATTCTGTGATTAATTAAGTGATGGTTGAGCATTAATAATGAACACCTGCTGTTAACAAACAGAATCACTGAATGAAAGAGAAACACAAGAACTACAACTGACTTTAGCCACAGACTTAGATGAAATCAACTGAAATAAAAGAAGTAATGAAATCTCTCAAGATCTCAATAAACAACTCCTAAAACAGCATTACCAGCTTCACTTATCACTAGACTGACTTTATTTCTGTCAGAAGTCTACAGAAGATCTTATTGAAAAGGAAAAGAAAAGGAAAGTCTGATTCTGACGTTTATGAGTTTGTTTTAACAACCTTATTCTTGATTCACTAGTTCTTATCAGCATCTTCTCTTTTATTGAATATCGATAATAAAAGCAAAATTACCTGAGGAGAACTGTTATAAAAGGAAATTTATGAAAAAAAAAAAAAAAATCGCTCTTGTGATTTGAACACACACATCAAGAATCAACATATGAATCTCAACAATGGTGATAATCCTCAAAATAAAGAAACTGATATTTTCTGAAAATTACAAAACACAATACTAAAATGCAACGCAAAAGAAAAACCAGTAAGAATTCAAGAAAATAAATAGACAATTCATCAGCATAATTTATTCATGCTGCAATGCATGCTGGGAGTCATGAATGAGCGTTGTAATGTGCTGGTACCCAGCATGCATTGCAGCATGAAGCTTTTGATTGTCACCATTGTTGAGATTCATATGCTGATTCTTGATGTCTATTTTTGAGTGTTTTTGAAACAGTAGTTCAAATTGATTTAAACCTGCACTGTTATTAAATCCTGCTTTTCTGATTGTTACCACACTGGTTAAGCTCATAATATAAAGCCCTGGGGAAAAATAAACCAAGACTAATGAGTCCACACTGTTAACAGTATTTCAAATGACCAGCAAAGGTCAAAGTCAGACTACAATATGATGTTTGTAGCCAACATCTCACACACACACACACTACCATAACTAAATCATTGGAAGATACAGTTACAGCAAAGTAATGTTCAAAAGCCAAAGGTCAGGAACCCAACTAAAGCAAACACTGATCTCCACAATGGTAATGTCAAGCAAAACTAAAACATCATCATCTAAACCTTCATTCTCAATAAGATCATCTGTAGATGTCTGACAGAAATAAAGTCAGTCTGATTAGAAATGCGTAAAGCTGGTAAAGCTATGTGTTGTTTAAATATTCAGTTGATTTCATTTAAATCTGTGACTGAAGTCAGTTGTAGTCCTTGTGTTTGTCTTGTTTCTCTTTCAATCAGTAGATCTGCTCATTAACAGCAGCTGTTCATCAGTGTCTGAATTCACTCATTAGTTTTCACTGTCTCTGTCAGGTGGACTGTATTAGTAAACTCATGAAGGGAATAGTGAATGAGGGTGTAGGGTGTGATTTGAAACACAGACTCTGAGTGACGATTTTGAACGCCATTAATTCACGATATAGCAGCAGGCTACTTTCTCGAAAATGACAAATATTATCCAGAATGCACTGTTTTAATGGAAAACAGCATGTTACTGTCAAAATTTGGCCGTTTTTTTACAGCAATTTTTAACAGTGTACATATGCATGTAGATAATTTGTGTAGAAGGGTGAAACAAAAAATTGACTTTTTACGGAGGCTCAGACTTTATGGAGTTGCCTGGAGGGTCATGTTGTTTTATCATGCCTGTATTGAATCCATCTTACTGTATGGTATAGCGGCTTGGTTTGGTAATCTGAAAGTTAATCTTAGATCTCAGTTGCATCGTGTGGTGCATACGGCAATGAAGGTGGTTGGTATGGGAGTTTACCCAAATCTTCAGTCCACCTTTAACAAAATTATTTTTAAACAGGCAAGGAAAATAACTCTGGACCCTTGTCATGTACTTTGAATTATTTTCATCTGGTCGACACTTACATACTCCATACTACAAGGTTTAGATACAATTGTTAAAAAAATTATTTTGTTCCTTTGGCCATAAGGCTGCTAAACTCTGACTCAATGGACACGATTGTGTGATTGTTATTTGTTTGTGTTGCAATTGTTGATGTTGGTACTTTGGTTGTGCAGCTCTATATCTATGTGTAATGCCCAAAACAAATGTCCCTTAATGAGGGACAAATAATAATAAAAAAAAAATAATATATATATATATTAAAGTATGCTATGTGTATACTGTGAACATGTTAAAATTCACTTTCACCGACCTTTACGTTGACTCTTTGTTGCTGATATGATAAACTGCCTAATTCTGCCCATTTTCAAGAAATGGCTAAAAATGCATTTTTTTTCCATGAACACTTGACCAGTCAAAGGGATAGTTAACCCAGAAATAATACTGACCCCATGATTACTAGAAAAGAAGGATTAATCCTTTACAAATATGTGCTTACTGCATTTTTATAATTTCTTTCTTTCTTTCTTTCTTTCTTTCTTTCTAACTAATTAAAATGTTAAAATTATGGTGATTAACCTGAAAGTTGATTTGTTTTTCTATGTATTTATTTGCATATTTTATCAATTTTTCCATAGTTTAAAAATATATTATCAACTGTAAGAACTGTAATAATTACTGCAATTTAATGAGTTTTGACTGTAAATTATATTCTGTATTTTTACATTTTTGCTTGTAATTTTGAGAAATTGTTATTTTCTGTAATTTAACAGAATATGTCTGGAAGGCCTACTGCTTTTTTACCATATTTTTTTCACAATGCTTCCAACCACTTTTCCAACCACTTTAAAGTGATTTTTACCTTTTATGGGCATTTTTTACCTTTATAAAGCCCTTATTTTTTCTGAAAGTGCATGTGCATTATCTTTTGTATCAAATTCTTACATTTAATCAGTAAAGTCACTTAGAATAATAAGACATTTTAGACTGTTACCACACAAATAAAATCATTATCAACAAAATTCACCTTTTCAGTGCAGAGAAAAAACAGATGCTGCATCTGAATTGGCATTTAGATGTATTTACAGACTGTTTAATGCAGGGCAACCTGCAGTTACAAATGCATAAAGAAAGTTTTGATATTTTAATCCTAAAACATTGAATGCTGATATCTGAAATTATTAAAAAAAAAAAAAAAATAGATGTGAAATTTAACCGCCAGTAGTAAGATCTCATTAGTTAACCTTAATTAATGCATTAATATTATCAATGTGCAAAAGCTACATTTGCTACAGAAGTTATTAATCTTTGTTAAAAAAAAAATCACACAACTCTTAGTTCATGTTAGCTTGGGTTTATTAAAAAAAGTTTATAACTTTTGATTTTAACATGTTATTATTATTATTATTGTTATTATATTGGAATTACCTATGATTAATGAATGCTTAGAATAATATTTTATTGAGAGTTTATGTTAACTAATTAATTAACCATTGTTAACTAATTAAGCCCTAATGTAAAAATGTGACGAACAATAACTAGGGCATGTTCAAACAATATCTAGGGCATGTTGTAGTCCAGATAAAAATGTAAAAAAAAAAAAAAAAAAAGGTAAAAATAAATAGCCTATTGAGTCTAAATTTTAAAGTATTTGGCGCTGTGATGATACATGTTGTACATTTAACCATTTAATGGGAAAAGTATTATTAAAATGCATTCAAAATTCGGAATAATTTGTAATAATTATTTTTAGTATTTTGAAGTGCCCACGATAACAATACAGTGCATATTCACTATTGTGATATATCGCATTACCGAATAACGGCACATGTCTAGGATTGATAGTTCAAATGCTAAAGAAACTAAAATCAAGACCCTTCATTTGTTTAAATTATGAAAATAGTTGATCAAAAGTGTTGATCATATACAGTTATGTGTGTGCACGTCAGAAAATCTGATGTTTCAATTTGCAGTCACTAAGTACCAGTAGAAGTTCAGACTGTCGCAATGGATCACATACCAGCTTAAGTTATTAGATTAATAATTATAAAGACAACATTTGTTCACACATTGGGAGAGAATTGCTGGTAAATTTGTTAATTGAATTACTTTGTCTGCTCCAGATTTACCAGATGTGTGTGTCTTTGCCAGGAAAGCTCCTGCATGATCAACGCAAGCTGGTCCTCACATGTCTACACTGTAAAAAATAAAACACACAATTTGCTGAGTCAATTTAAAATGATCTGTTACCTGGCTGTCTTAAAATTTTAAGTTGAATCAACTCAAATATCTATGTTGCCACTTAGTACAACTTAACATTTCAAGTTGACTGAACTTAAAATGTTAAGGCAGCCAGGTAACACTTTATTTTAAGTTACCTAATGAACATTAATTTGGACAGAATCAACACTGAAAACTAAATATCATCTGAAATCAGACCAAATGATAATGAAACCTTTCAGATGAGAAGTAGTGTGGAGATTAACAGAAACCACAAAGGATCTTATGACTGTTTTGTCATTCACAGCAGCATGGCAGAACCAGTTTCAACAGAATAGGATAAATATGACCACAAATACAGATATGATGAGCGATGAGTTTTAGTTCATGTTAATACTGTGTGATGTTAGTGTATACACAACCTTACTGCAGTGGTATAGATACATTAAATAAAAAGCAATGATACAAATATTCCATGAATAGACTAATCTTCCTATTTAATTATATTTATTTATATGAAACATTTTGCAACACACCATTACAGTGTAAAAAAAACAATTTGTTGAGTTAACTTAAAATAATTTGTAACCTGGCTGCCTTAAAATTTGAAGTTCAGTCAACTCAAAGAAGTTTAGTCAACTTGAAATGTTAAGATTATTCAATATGCTGTTAAACAAATTAAAAGTGTGACATCTGTGCAGCATGGCATATGTCCTCAAGATGACTGCTACTGTATAATCTGCTGTATCTTCCCCAGGTCTGAAAAGAAGTTATGCTTATATTATGGATGAACAGCTTCAGATCAGCATCTGATGAAGTGTCTGATCAAGAGTTCAATGCAGACCACACTGAGATGAGTTTACAAGTTTACAGGTATGGAATGTTCCCTTAACATTTGTGTAATCAGGAGTAAAAAAGGTATTTAAAACTGGATGTTTTGAACATTCAGAGAACATTCAGAAATATTGTTTTTAAACCTTAATGGGAATGTCTTACTGGTTTCACTTCAGTATAATTTTATCATAATTTCTACTAAGAAAATCCATGTCATCGATCATAAAAGGATTACAATTCTATAGAGAGACATTGATATATCAGTAGTCCACACATTGTGAAATTCATTTGCTGTAATATGTATCATCTGTTGCTAAAATACTGACAGGTGAGTGAGGAGTGAGATTATTATGGGGTGCAGAATTTGAATCTTCAGATCAGATAAAATGTTTTAGCTTTTTACATTTATAGTTTATTAGCATTAATCAGTTATTAAACAATAAACAAATACAATTTTGACATGTTAAAATGTGTTAAACCTGGTGTCAACTGCAATAGTGTTTGCTGCTAAAACTAACATAATTAAGCCTTTTTGTAATAATTTATTTAGAGAGCATTGTCTCTGGTCTAATACATGATCTACTATATAAGTCTTGTTTTTGTGGTTTTAATTAATCCTTTATTATTAAAGTGTACCAGTTAATTTTAAAATCCTGCCTGGAGACTATTTTTTTTCTTTTTGGTTTTTAAATCAGTGTAAAACACATTTTGTGTGTGTGAATCTTTATCTTTGTGTGCATTTGTAATGTTTACTTTATCATGCTCCATCATGACTAAGCTACAGAAACACAATATACAGGTGTCCTGTAACTTGAAAAATTATGATCATTGTGTTGGCAATTCAAAGGTAATTAAAGCTGCAAGCAGTGATGAAAGGGCCCTCGCACCCGGGCTCACCGCCGACCGGTGGCTTTAGAAACACAGCAAACATTGACCAATTCATGCATTTAATGGGGTAAATTAAAAAATGATTGAAATATTCCTTCTATATGTACCAAACTTCCTGCTGCCAGATGGTGGCGCTATCACTATCACTTGATATTGGCATGTAGATATCTTCAGGTCGGCACTGTCATCAGACATATGAAGTTTGGTGCAGATTGAACCTTGTATGGTTGAGTTATTGGGTGATTTTCATGTTACCAGCAGGTGGCGCTATGATTGTAACAGAGTATTGGCCTTTAGATGTGTTCAAGTCAGGACTCTTATCAAACAAGTGAAGTTTGGGGCAGATCAGACACTGCATGTGTAAAAATAGCAATTTCCTGTTTCCAGCAGGTGGCGCTATGATTGTAACAGAGTATTGGCCTTTAGATGTGTTCAAGTCAGGACTCTTATCATACATGTGAAGTTTGGTGCAGATCAGACACTGCCTGCCTAAGTTACAGTAACTTCCTGTTTCATTGCATTAGCATCCTTTAGCACTTAGCTAAGTATTGCTAGCATGTTTTAGAATGTGTATAACACGTTGCTAGCCTTTTTTACACTTGCTGATGCTTTTTAATATGCTGCTAGGAGACCATAACAGTGTTAAACATGTTACTTCCTGTTGCCAGCAGGTGGCGCTATGACTATGACTAAATATTGGCATGGACATGTGTTCAGGACATGAATGTTAATAAACGTGTGAAGTTTGGGGCAGATTGGATATTGTTTGCCTGAGTTACAGCAACTTCCTGTTTCATGGCGAAACATCAAAGTTTGTGAGGCCGCCAGAGACACGCCCTTCGACGAAAACTCAAAAGCTTCGCAATTTAGCGTCCGATAAAAACTGTAGGAGGAGTTCGTTAAAATACGAGGTCTGAAAATGGCAAAAACTGCACAAAAACCGTACAGGAAATTACAAATAACGGACTTCCTGTTGGGTTTGGGATGTTGTGCCAGGAGACTTTTTTGTAGGGATTGGTGTGATACACGTATGTACCGAGTTTCGTACACGTACGTGAAACGTAGCTTGAGGGGCACTCCGTTAAAGTTTTCTAGGTGGCGCTACAGAGACATTTTGCCACACCCACTTCTGAAACCCATATCAGATGTAAATTTTCGCCAGTCCTGATGCGTGTGCAAAGTTTAATGAGTTTTCGAGCGTGTTTAGGCCCTCTAAAATGCGATTCATTTCGGAGAAGAAGAAGAAGAAGAAGAATCGGAAGAAGAAGAATAATAAGAAACGGAGCAATTCCAATAGGGTCCTCGCACCGCGGTGCTCGGGCCCTAATTATGGGTGTGATTCAGGGATCAAATATAAGTCAATGTAATCAAAATGTGCCTGTTTGGACAATGTGTTTATGTCCTGTATGCAATATAAGAAATAAATGTCTTAAGTGTGAGTGTATGTTAATGTACTGGACATTGTGCAGCATCTTCACCGATTTCAGACATTTCTCTTAGCACATATGAATGCAAAGTGTTAGTCAAAGGAGATCAAATATTAGGCTAACTTTCAAACATTTGAGGTGCAGCCCAGTCTGAAATATAAAGGACAGAAATAACGGACACGCTTTCCTTTAAAACTTTTTTTTTTTTTTATAGAGAAATAAGAATGGCTTTGATTATATTTTTATTGTTTCACCTTTTTGTAAACTGTTCAAAGCAAGGTAAGCACATTGTTTAATGATTTCGGTACTTTCTTTCTAGTCAACAGCAGCAAAAAATGAATAAATACAGTTCCCCGTCTGTCGTTCACGTTCGACGTTGTGTCGAAGTGACGACTAGGGGTCGCTCTTGAGAGCCCGAACACCTCTGACAGCTTTGAGAAAAGGCCAATGAAATTGGTACGCAGTATTTGCATAGCCCGCTCCGCCCCGGAGATCCGGGCATAAGAGGGGGGGGCTAGGCAACACTCATTGTTCTGTTTCTTCGGAGCCGAATGCAGTATTCTCTTAGGGGAAAACAGCATTACTCACCTCTTCGTCGTTGGATCTATGGCACGAGCAGCGGTCTCTCCCTTTAACCCTTCTCTTGGTAAGCGAGAATACCCCTGGGTGCTTCGACGACGATCTCTAAAGAGCTTTTCCTCCTGAAAAGGAGTAATTTCTCTGAAAGAGCCGACACGGATGGATTGTGTTTACATTTGCCTTTCCGTCCGTGTCTTCCTGGTTGCGGTTTCCTCGTAAACAATAACAATCGGCACGATCGTTGTGCTCAGGGTTGAGCTAGTCTCACGCTGATACATCGCTTCGTTGATAGTTTGTGTTCTGCTTGCGGAAGGGAACATAACTATGGGTTGCTGCTCACGAGCCGCGAAGCCGCGGCTCACCGCGACCGCTTCCGTTCGGCCCTTCTACTTCCGGGTACGAGGGCCGCTGCGATGTGCGTCGATGGCGAGCAATAGGAAATGAGTTAGTTCCGCCGGGTTTCCCCCCGCGGATCGCTCGTTCCTCGCGACCCCCGTTTAGGTTTTTGGACAGATTATTAGTTCTTTTTACAACTTTACTCTGTTCAAAACCTTAAAAGCTGGTTGAGAGGTTGGCTGCAGCATCGGAGGGAGGACTTAAACCATGGGAAGCTGATGCTTCGACTGAGCAAGCTGGGGAGCGAGTCTCAGTTTGAGCAGACGCTGAAGTGGTGGGCGTGCTTGAACAAGATAACCGAAACACATCAGGTTTGAGTGAGAAAAAAAAAAAACCCTCCGCCTCATCCTGTGTGTTCATGGCTTCGGTAACGTACAAGATTGACTATATCGTGATAGGCCTTTTTTTTCGGCTGAAACACGATATATCAGGTCCTCCTCCCTCATTTCCCTCGATGGCGGTCCAGCGCGAGAGGCTTCGTGGATTCTCCAGGCGGGTGGGCGCTTCAGTACAGCGCCTGCATATCTGATGCCCTGCCCCCTGGTGGGACCACGTAGGCTCTCGTCCAGAGCGTGAAGGGGTTCACGTCTTCTGGACAGGCTGTGTCCACCACGCACACTTTTGCCATCCTGCTGGCTGCCAGGCAAAGTGTTATAAGATCTGCACGAGGGAGATCTCGCCTCAGAGTGTCGCAGGAACTGCGTTCAGTTCTGTGTATGCTTCCGAGCATCAAATGTCGCAACGCAGGCTCTGGGTAGAGCGATGTCCACTACGGTGGTCCAGGAGCGCCACCTTTGGCTAAATCTGGCGGAAATGAAGGACACTGAGAAAGTTCGCTTTCTTGACGCCCCCATTTCTCCAGACTGGTTCAGGGCCCGCCTCAGGCTGGTCCTGCACCCAAACCAGCCTTGCCGTCGAGTTCTCGCAAGAAGGTGGCGCCGTTAGCTCATTTTCAGGCCGCTAGGAACCCTCATCAGGCTTCGAAGCGCTCCTGAAGTGAGCCGCCCAGGGGAGAGAGATCTGCTGACCTGTCTAGATCCACACTCGGCGAGGGGACGAGTGTGGGCTTCGGCTCCATCCTGGCTGTCTGCCTCACGGCGGACAGCCACCACATGGTCAATTTAAGAGCAATTTCTTTCTTCTCTGGGCGTAAAAACCAGTGCGACTGCGTCCCTCCGGGGTACCCAGCCACCAGAACACATCAAAGCATGCTCAACCGCAGGGCCTGCGCTTCGGCATGCTTTGACGAATCAAGTGCATCCATCAGTCGATCCCCTGAGCTCAGGCGATCTTCTGATGGATCCTTGTCTGTCGGTTCCGATGGTCGATCCTTCCATGGCTGGGTCCCTCCGGGGTACCCAGCCACCAAAACACATCAAAGCATGCTCAACCGCAAAACTTGCGCTTCTGCATACTTTGACAGAGAAACAAGCGCATCCGTCAGTCGATCCCCTGAGCTCAGGCGATCTTCTCACGGATCCTTGTATGTCGGTTATGGCGATCAAAGCACCTTGTGTCCTCCGGGACAGCACGCCCCCGAACAAAGGGCTTTCACCACAACTCAGTCACACCGTACCCACCCGAGGTACGTCGGTGGTCCCCCTGAGACCGTTGGCAGAGAGTTTTACAGCTTGGCTCGAGATACCCAACCTCTCTCGCTGGCTTCTCAGAACCATCCGACTCGGCTATGCTATCCAATTCGCACGCAACCCGCCCAAGTTCAGCGGCATCTTCTCTACCGAGGTTCGGGACGAGAATGCTGCGGTTCTTCGGGCGGAGATCGCGACCCTTCTGGCGAAGGACGCGATAGAGCCGGTCCCCTCGGCCGACATGAAGAAAGGGTTCTACAGCCCCTACTTCATTGTACCCAAGAAAGGTGGCGGTTTAAGACCAATCCTGGATCTGAGGATTCTGAATCGGGCCCTTCACAAGCTCCCCTTCAGAATGCTAACGCTCAAACGCATTCTCACGTGCATCAGATTCCAGGATTGGTTTGTGGCGATAGACCTGAAAGACGCGTACTTTCATGTCTCGATTCTTCCAAGACACAGGCCCTTCCTGCGGTTTGCCTTCGAAGGTCGAGCATTTCAGTACAAAGTCCTTCCATTTGGGCTCTCCCTGTCTCCCCGCGTCTTTACGAAAGTCGCAGAGGCAGCCCTTGCCCCTCTCCGGGAGAGGGGCATCCGCATTCTCAATTACCTCGACGACTGGCTGGTCATAGCACACTCTCAGGAGTTGGTATGCAAACACAGGGATGTGGTTCTCAACCATCTGGCCCATCTGGGGTTTCGGGTCAACTGGGAAAAGAGCAAGCTCGCCCCGGTACGGAGCATCTCTTTTCTCGGTATACAACTAGACTCGGTTGCCATGAGTGCACGGCTCTCCCCGGAGCGTGCACAGTCAGTGCTGAGCTGCGTCCAGAAGCTCTCACGCAGCCCGACGGTCCCCCTCAAACAATTTCAGAGGCTCCTGGGTCACATGGCATCCGCAGCCGCCGTCACGCCGCTGGGCCTGATGCACATGAGACGGTTACAACACTGGCTGCGTTCCCGAGTCCCGAGATGGCCATGGCGCCAGGGTTCATACCGGGTGCACGTCACACCCGTATGTCTAAAAACCCTCGGTCCTTGGAAAGACATTTCGTTCCTACGGGCCGGGGTGCCCTTAGGACAAGTGTCCAGGCGCATTTTGGTTACGACAGATGCATCCAACACAGGCTGGGGCGCCGTATGCAATGGGCAAGCAGCTGCAGGGCTCTGGTCGGGCCCTCGGCTGCATTGGCATATCAATTGCCTCAAGCTGCTGACAGTGTTTTTGGCCCTGAAGAGGTTCCGACCTTTGGTTCAGGGCAAACACGTGCTGGTCCGCACAGACAGCACTGCGACTGTAGCCTACATCAATCACCAGGGCGGTGTACGCTCCTTTCGCATGTCACAGCTAGCCCGCCATCTCCTCCTTTGGTGTCGAAACAATGTCAAGTCTCTACGAGCCACCCACATACCGGGCGAACTCAATTGGGTAGCGGACGCGCTCTCCCGACAGACTTCGCTTCGGGGCGAGTGGAGACTTCACCCTCAGACGGTTCAGCTGATCTGGAGTCTTTTCGGTCAGGCCCAGGTCGACCTGTTTGCCTCGATAGAGAACACTCACTGCCAGTTGTGGTACGGTCTGTCCGAGGCGCCCCTCGGCACAGATGCACTGGCACACAGCTGGCCTCAGGGCCTCCTCAAGTATGCGTTTCCACCAGTGAGCCTAATTGCACAGACCCTGTGCAAAGTCAGGGAGAACAGAGAACAGATCCTGCTGGCGGCCCCCTACTGGCCCAACAGGGTTTGGTTCTCAGAGCTGGTGCTCCTCTCCCCCGTTCCTCCCTGGCGCATTCCCCTGAGGAAGGACCTCCTTTCACAGGGGAAGGGCACGATATGGCACCCGCGCCCAGATCTCTGGAACCTCCACGTATGGTCCCTGGACGCGACCTGGAGGATTTCAGAGATCTCCCACTGGCAGTGGTAAACACTCTGTTGCAGTCGAGAGCTCCCTCCACGAGGCGGCTGTACGACCTCAGATGGCGCAAATTCACAAACTGGTGTTCCTCCCGGGGGGAGAACCCACGGAGATGTGGCATCCGAACGGTGCTTTCCTTCCTCCAAGGAGGACTGGATAGACACCTTTCTGCTTCAACACTTAAGGTCCAGGTAGCCGCTATTGCCGCTAACCACGACCTGGTGGAAGGTAGATCGGTTGGGAAGCACAATTTGGTTATACGATTCCTTAAAGGTGCACGCAGGCTGAACCCCGTCAGACCGCGCCTTGTCCCCTCTTGGGATCTGTCTGTGGTCCTCCGGGGCCTACAGTCAGGTCCCTTTGAGCCGCTCCAGTCAGTCGAACTCAGTGCTCTCTCCCAAAAGACGGCTCTCCTGACTGCGCTCACATCGATCAAAAGAGTGGGAGACCTCCAAGCCCTCTCCGTCAGTGACTCGTGCCTCGAATTCGGGCCGGCTAACTCTCACGTTATCCTGAGACCCCGGCCCGGTTATGTGCCCAAAGTGCCCACCACTCCCTTCAGGGACTAGGTGGTCACTCTGCAAGCTATCCCTTCTCAGGAAGGCGACCCCAACCTCTCCTTGTTATGCCCAGTCCGTGCCCTGAGCATTTACTTGGAACGTACTGAAAGCTTCAGACGGTCGAGTCAGCTCTTTGTCTGTTTTGGAGGACAGCAGAAGGGGAAAGCTGTCTCCAAACAAAGAATTTCCCACTGGATTGTGGATGCGATTCGTTTGGCCTACCAGGCCACAGGGGTGCCCTGCCCGCTGGGGGTGCACGCCCACTCCACCAGGGGCGTCGCAGCGTCGGTTGCGCTGGCGAACGGGATCTCTTTAACAGACATTTGCAGAGCTGCAGGTTGGGCTACACCTAACACGTTTGCCAGGTTCTACAATCTGCGTGTAGAACCAGTCTCTTCGGGAGTCCTGAACGCAAGCCCAGTAACTCCTGAAGCTGACACGGTGTAGAAGCTTGCTGAAGCGTCGTTCCCCACGGGTGATGACGCTTCCCCAGTTCAGTAAGTTTCCTGGCGTGAACCCTGAACGACAATTTCCATCATGTTGCACCCGCAACGTAGCTATGTTCAGCGGAGGAACTAGCAGGAACTATCAGAATCTAATATGAGGTTAGGTTGCCTCTTGTGAACTCTCATATTAGGTTGGTGCCCCACATGTAGTGGCTCCTAATGCGGCCCCATGTGTGTATCTCCACCTATACTCCCAGAGATGCGGTGTTTCCCTTAAGACAAAACTTGTCTCCGACCCTGAGCTCAGCAGTCTCTCCTCATGCGGAGCCTGCCTCAGGATCGTCCCCTTGTTGTGCTCCCCTAGTGCGAGCCCTCAAGTGTATTCTCCACACAAATACCTCCCTCCAGGCAGGGTGTGGTCTCCGTAGTGCCCATCTCCCCCCGGGGAGGACGGACACTGGCCCAATGTTCTCCAAGATGTTCAACCAAAGGTGAGGAAAGGCTGGCTGAAGCTCTTGGGCATTGGAAGGTCACGTAGAGGTGAGTGACATTTATCTAACACGCAAGACCTGTTAATATTTGCACTCCATGCACTCGTGACGCGGTCCGCTGGTTGTGGCGTTTTCAACTGGGACCCCTAGTCGTCACTTCGACACAACGTCGAACGTGAACGACAGACGGGGAACGTCTTGGTTACGTATGGTAACCCTCGTTCCCTGATGGAGGGAAAGGAGACGTTGTGTCCTCCTTGCCACAACCTCGGACCGCCTCTGAGTGTAGCCGGGTGCTTCGGCTCCTCAGATCAGAACAATGAGTGTTGCCTAGCCCCCCCCTCTTATGCCCGGATCTCCGGGGCGGAGCGGGCTATGCAAATACTGCGTACCAATTTCATTGGCCTTTTCTCAAAGCTGTCAGAGGTGTTCGGGCTCTCAAGAGCGACCCCTAGTCGTCACTTCGACACAACGTCTCCGTTCCCTCCATCAGGGAACGAGGGTTACCATACGTAACCAAGACGTTACCCTTTCAGGTTATATTTAGATATTTGTAACTTACAACTTATTTTAGTGTAAAGGGGCATTAGGTTAGCCTACAACTACTAAATATTTGTGCTTACATATTAATTAATTAATTAATTAAAAGACTTTTGGAAACAAAACATCTGCTTTCACAATTAAAAATAAAGTCTTTCTTTTTCAAGAAAACTTAATTTAAAACCAGAACATGGGGTTAGTTAGGGGAAGCATTATGTTTAGGGATAAGGTTTGGTTAGAATAATATACCTATCAGTTAAATGTAACAAATTAAAATAGTAAATAATTTCTGAAAATTAATAATACACATACATAATTGAACAGTAAGTAAGAAAATAAGTATAAGTAAGTGAAATAGTTTAAACTACACTTGTAAAAAAAAAAAAAAATAGAGAATATGAAACAAATGCGGACCTACTGCACTTCCCGTTTTTTTTTTTTTTTTGACTGGCACCGCACCACGAGCATAAGCTGTCAGCGCTCATAGGGTAGATCAGTTATAGTTGGTACACTTTTTGCTTTTTCCATTACCACACATGTTCCATCTTTGCTTGTCTACTGAAATATTCATAATTATTAACATCCATACGTGTATCATATTTGCCACAATTAGCGCATAAACACAAGAAGTTTTTTTGTTCCAGCTGTACCCATTATGTCGGGTATAGATAGTTTGATCAGTACCCGAGTACAGCGGAGACATCCATCCGTAATGCTGTAAAGCTGCCTATTCATTGCAAACGTGAAATACCTTTAAAAATGAAAATTCAACAGTTTTTATTTCCATTTAATATTTTATTTGATTATTTGTTTAGCCCTCTATGGTACGGTGTTGCCATATGGCAACAATTAATTTCTACCTATTTCCTTGTTATTCTGAATAAAATACAATATATTGCAATATTCTAATTAAAAGGGCCAGCCCTAAGGTAGTCAGTGATGTGCTGTTTTTAAGTAAAATGATATTTGAATGTTCCTCCAAAACAATTTTTCCCACTGTCACCCTCACATGGAGGACACCAGTTGAAGTGCTCCAGAAATGGCTTTGTTCTTCTCACGGGGGATTTTTTTGCATCATCTTTATTTAGTAAATTACATATAGCTTAATTACATATAACTAATTGCATTAGTTACTTTTTATGATTGCATTGTAAAAAATCTAATTTTTGGCAAATATAAAAGTTCTTTCATACAAAAAGTAAACGATTAAGCCTCAGGCTGAAGGAAATGTAAATTCACTTCTGTACGGTGCCATTTTGAATTGCAGAAGAAAAAGATGCAAGAGAAGAAAGTTAAACACTCTTCAGCAACAACAACAATAATAATCTAAAGTTAGCTTTGCTTATGGCTGAATTTGATCATTGAAGGTCAGCATTGGTTAATAAAATGGGATTAAACACATAAATAATATTTGCGTTATTTAACCTTGAATTATTCCGTGTTTGCGTCATATTTTGAGTTTGTATTTCACGTTTTTTTTTCATTTTGGGGAATACTAAATCTGTTTTTGTGCAAGTGAGAGGAGTAAATGCATGTTCATATTTAATCTAGTCTAATAGTAAGCATCATGTTCACACCAAACACAACGCCTCTGCACTTACTCCTGATTTCTTTTAACATGCGGACAGGAGAGCTGTCAAAAAATGGGAAAAGTTACTGGTGTTACAGGAGAAAGGTCTCACTGCATCTTTTCATTGTGGTGTTCGTTTCCTATGTTCTTCAGAGAAACACTCCCTCCTCTACGTGTATGCAGGCTTCACCATACCAGGTCTATTTCCAGAGTTCATTGCCGAGGCAAAGTCTGATGACATACAGATTGCTTACTACAGTAATGAAAAACAAGCCTGGGTAAGAGATAATCTGACTACAGATGACTGGAGCAAAGCTCCTGCAGAACCGGCTGAAACTAGAGAATGGTTCCTAGATCATCTAATCGAATGACTATGCCGTTACTTATTATACAGAAACGAGTAATATATCATTTGGAACTAAAGGCTCTGTTTTTATTTCTGTACAAGCACAACAATGACAAAACCTATATGCTTTTTGTAAAATAAAGAAAGGCTAAGTTACATCTGCAGATGCTTCCTCTGGTTCGACATTGAGGCCTTTGAAGTTGAAAGCATTTTAACAGCTGGCAACAAATTTTGCACTGAACTTTTATATTAGCTCCCTTGTCGGATTTCAGGATGAAATTATTTTTAAATTTTCATTACTGAAATACATTTTTATCACTCGCCATGCTGCCAAATCTTGGACTGGTTGTAGCGTAAGCTTTCGACGGCAAATGTGGATTAAAGTAATTGCAGACGTGGTGCGCCGCAAATTCAAACCAAAGAACCAATCAAAAGCATAAACAAGAACAGCACCACTTGCAATTAGGGAGCACAACAAATTATTATTATTCAACATATTCTAGGTTTTTAAAGAAATGTAACCCTATTTGTAATCTTTAACATTTTCATAAGTAACTGTAATTTAATTACACATTTTTTCTCAGTAACTGTAACGGATTACTGTTACATTTATTTTGTAATTAAATTACGTAACACCGTTACATGTAACTAGTTACTCCCCAACACTGGCGATTGCAGCAAACAGATCTGCAGAACTGTTTAATATTAAATTGATTTTAGAATAGATAGAATAGCTTTGTTATTGTTACTTGGATGAAATGTGTTTCCAATAAATCACCTTCTCTATTGGTTCATAGCATACAGTTATGCATCCCATGTGTGCTAGAGAAATATCTACTACTTCTTTAAAAAAGGCAGATTTTACTATCTCTTTTATTTATTTTCTCTTTAATTTAATTCCCCAAATTGCAAATCAGGTATTTCCCTGTAATTTAAGCGTTGAAAAAAACAATAATAATAATAACAACAACAATAATAAAAAAAAATCCATATGTATTTTTTTTTTTTTTTTTTTTTTAATAATATTAAGCAATTGTGATTTTCTATGATTATGAACTGCAATGTGCTCACACTTTTTTAAATTCTAAAAATTAAACACTAAATTAACGGCAACTAAAATTTGAAACATTCAACGGCTTGATCTCTTTACTACTTTTAACATAAACTGCCAAAAGTTTAATTATGCTCTAATAGGTTACACTTTTAAAAATAAAGGTTCATTATTGGCATTGACGGTTCTATAAAAATTAACATCCATAGAAACTTTTCATTCAACAAAAGGTTCTTTATAGTGGAAAAAGACTCTTTAGATTATTAAAATATTCTATAAAAATATTATAAACTTTTATAGCATGTGCAGCATCTTATTTCTGCTACAAATAAAGTTATATCACCATCTACAGGGCAGTGAAGGTACTGTATCTTGTGCGTTTTACCTTTTCTCACCCAAACCTGAAAACATGGATACTTTACGCAAATGCGAGTGCATTATTAGGCAGTTGTGAGACCGATGTACATCAATCTATTAATTCCTTTAGATTTAGATTTCACTCATTTAACTTTTTTATTTTTTATTTGCACACCAAAATATACAAGTTTAAGGATTTGGGAGGAGCATTTACAAAAGAAAAAAACTTGACACGGACTACATTTTATGGAGTAGTAAATATTTATTAATTTACCTATGAATTTATTATCCTGTTTGGACAACACTGATGCGGTCACTAGCCTATAAAATATTTTGTTGTATGTTCACAGTTTATACTCTCAGTCTGAAAAAAAGTGATAATATTGTCAAAGACGAATTCAAATAATTTTACAGCTCAACTTTTCCTCGAGTACCTCAGAAATGAAAGCGAAAGTATCCACAGAAGTACAGCGGTGACGATAGCGATCCCATTTAACCAATCCGGCATTGAGAGAGGATAGGACCGCCCACCTTATTAACATACAGACACAGAAATACAGAAATAAATCGGTGTAGAAATGCATAAATGTAAAAATAAATAAATGTAGAAATACAGAAATAAATGCAGAAATAAATGTAGTGTAACACAAATAGTACAAAAATAGCACAATTAAAAATGCCATTTTGACAAAATTAATAATTCATTTATGTATTTCTGCATTTATTTATTTCTACATTTATTACAGCATTTATGTAGTTATTTATTTATATAGTTCTACATTTATTTTTGTATTACACACTGATGTTAAAATAAAGTATTTTGCATTGTGACATCATTAATGGACCCCTTTTTACATTTCACTTTGTTCATTTGCTCCAGCAGAAAAAATAACAATCCAGGATAGCATTTCATAATTTCACCAAACAAGAACTTTGTGTTTTTATAGACCACTTACACAATGAATCTAGTGCGAAATTTAGTCATAAATCAAGATCATGTTACCAAATCCAAATACATTGTTATATTGTGGATTTTGCTTGGGTTGTAGATGAGACTGTTACTACAGGTCCTTCTCAAAAAATTAGCATATTGTGATAAAGTTCATTATTTTCTGTAATGTACTGATAAACATTAGACTTTCATATATTTTAGATTCATTACACACAACTGAAGTAGTTCAAGCCTTTTATTGTTTTAATATTGATGATTTTGGCATACAGCTCATGAAAACCCAAAATTCCTATCTCAAAAAATTAGCATATCATGAAAAGGTTCTCTAAACGAGCTATTAACCTAATCATCTGAATCAACTAATTAACTCTAAACACCTGCAAAAGATTCCTGAGGCTTTTAAAAACTCCCAGCCTGGTTTATTACTCAAAACCGCAATCATGGGTAAGACTGCCGACCTGACTGCTGTCCAGAAGGCCATCATTGACACCCTCAAGCAAGAGGGTAAGACACAGAAAGAAATTTCTGAACGAATAGGCTGTTCCCAGAGTGCTGTATCAAGGCACCTCAGTGGGAAGTCTGTGGGAAGGAAAAAGTGTGGCAGAAAACGCTGCACAACGAGAGGGGGACCTGCGGAAGCAGTGGACTGAGTCTGGAGTAGAAACATCCAGAGCCACCGTGTACAGGCGTGTGCAGGAAATGGGCTACAGGTGCCGCATTCCCCAGGTCAAGCCACTTTTGAACCAGAAACAGCGGCAGAAGCGCCTGACCTGGGCTACAGAGAAGCAGCACTGGACTGTCGCTCAGTGGTCCAAAGTACTTTTTTCGGATGAAAGCAAATTTTGCATGTCATTCGGAAATCAAGGTGCCAGAGTCTGGAGGAAGACTGGGTATTACTGTGCTCAATTGGCCTGCCAACTCTCCTGACCTGAACCCCATAGAGAATCTGTGGGATATTGTGAAGAGAAAGTTGAGAGACGCAAGACCCAACACTCTGGATGAGCTTAAGGCCGCTATCGAAGCATCCTGGGCCTCCATAACACCTCAGCAGTGCCACAGGCTGATTGCCTCCATGCCACGCCGCATTGAAGCAGTCATTTCTGCAAAAGGATTCCCGACCAAGTATTGAGTGCATAACTGAACATAATTATTTGAAGGTTGACTTTTTTTGTATTAAAAACACTTTTCTTTTATTGGTCGGATGAAATATGCTAATTTTTTGAGATAGGAATTTTGGGTTTTCATGAGCTGTATGCCAAAATCATCAATATTAAAACAATAAAAGACTTGAACTACTTCGAGTTGTGTGTAATGAATCTAAAATATATGAAAGTCTAATGTTTATCAGTACATTACAGAAAATAATGAACTTTATCACAATATGCTAATTTTTTGAGAAGGACCTGTATTTAGCATGCAACATAGCAAATTGTTGCTAGCAAGTGATTAGCTATCCCATAGAAACCAAGAGAACACAAAAATTGGACATTAATCATGTTGGAGATGTGAACTTTTTTTTTAGTGTAGCTCTTTAGCTGGTAAAAAAAACATAACATATTATACAGTACAGTTTGTATTCATGTTTTTTTTTTTTTAAATAGAAAATTTTTGCAACAATAAACACCTCGTTTAAAGTTTGGGGTCAATAAATTGTTTCTTTCTTTCTCTCTTTGAAAGAAATTAATAATTTTATTCAGCAAGGATGTGTTAATTTGATAAAAAGTGATAGTAAAGACTTATATGGTTATAAAAGATTTATATTTTGAATAAATGCTGTTCTTTTCATCAAGGAATCCTGAGAAAAGTATCACAGGTTCCAAAAAAAAAAAAAAAATATTAAGCAGCAGAACTGGTTCCAACATTGATAATAAAAGTAACAAATCAGTATATTAGAATGGTTTCTGAAGGATCATGTGACACTGAAGACTGGAGTAATGGCTGATAAAAAAATCAGCTTTGCATCATAAATTATATTTTAAAGTGTATTAAAAAAAAAAATCATAATATTATTTTTTCTGTATTATATCTGTATAAATGGAACTTTGATGAGCATAAGAAACTTAAAAAAAAAAAAAAACATTTATAGATAGATAAAAAAACTGAACTGAACAAAACAGAGAGCGAAGTCTAACTGCTGCTTTTGCTTGTTACAAAACTAATTTTACCACAGAATATGTCATGTGCTGGATGAAATATGCAAGGAAGCCTACTTCATGATGGATTTTTTCACTTCCTTTTAATCTGTAGGTCAATAGTAATATTACGGCCCGCCTTGAACTTTTCCGTCCAATTAAAGACTTTTTGGCACTTTGACGTGTATTGCAATAGCAGATAAAGCGTTCGGCGCAACCAGAGACGCGTTCAGGGCGCGCGTCTAGAATGACAAAATGGTTCACACGCTCTCATTTAAGCACGTTTTCTTTATAGGTGTTTGGCTTTCTTGTCCTTGTCCAAGCGATGTGCATCAAGGTAAACTAGGTAAGTCCATTTGTTTAATGAGAAGTAGTCTATTTTAAATAGTAATCTGACGGTTTATAACAAACCCAAAATATATTAATATTGAAGGGCTTCGTACCCTTAAAGATAAGTATGTTTTCTTCGTCTCGGTTCACAATCTTTGCATGTGCAATGACTTTAAGGTGCGTTTGGGAACATAACTGACACCAGTTACGCATTTTCAGATTCGCATAATATCAAAAGAAAAAGCTTTTTCAGCAGTTTCTGTTCGGGTTTTATGAATTGACTGGCTCTGACAGGATAGGCACCACACAATTTCTGTGACCTGAGTGCAAATATTTTTAAATGGGACTCTTTTTCCCAGTTATCTCAATGGCAATATTGTCCCAATTAACTTGAATTTACCACATCATTTGGAATATATGAAGTAATTTAAACAGAGATTATTGATAGCTGGGCCAGAACTGTTAGACACTTGACAAAAATGAAACAGTCTTCCACTTTCTGTCAAAGTAGTTTCACCTGAACCAGATTTAAATCTAAGCTGATTAATCAAAGCTTGTTTTCTAAAAAAAAAAAGTTTAAACTTGAAGCAAGAACAAAAATCTCCCGGTGGGGTTTAAGTTTATTATTCAAGTTTATTTTTTCTCACCACATTAATATGTGTTTTTGTTTTTAGCTTACATTTGAGTAAGTCAAAAGTTGAAGTTGAAGTTTTTCAGAAACTAATATTTTAAGTCATTTTGATCTCAAGTAAATGCATCTTGATTTAAGAATGTGTAGATATTTGTACTTGTGCGAAAACAAGGCAGATATACTGAAGAAAATCATTTTCGCAGCATATCAGCTTTTAGTCTAAGGTATTGTTATGATTTCTCTTTTTTCCATTGCATTGCAGTCTATAGGCTTATAGTTTTTTTATGCACTTTCCCATGTTTATTTTGCTTTCCAAAAGTGCTTTACAATAAGAAATATAGTGAAACAGAAAATGCATACCCCAGCGCCACCCCCGTCCCTCGAAATGGTTGATTTTAATAACAGTGAAATTACAGCTAACTTTTTCTATTATCTAAACTGAAACTTAAATATTAACCTAAAATAATAATACTAATGTAGAAGCAAAAATAACAAGTTAGTGCTAACATCAGAATGAAATAGAAGTTGATGACCCATTTTTGACCCAACTTTGTCACACTTTTTGCAACTCACCTTAAACTATTTAATAGAGAAGCTCTGACACTATAGCAGTGAACTAACCATGAGACGAACCAACAGCATGGCAAAGAAACATGGCAAACAAGATGACATCAATACATGAACATGACCATTACCAAGAACAATCCACAAACAGATGGAACCAGTCAATAAACAAGAACCAATGAGAACACAACACACGTGATGACCACATGAGGGAACAGAAACTTTTTTCAACTAGAGCCTTTTTTTGTTCTGTTTATGTTGTGTTTTTTCATGTTCTCTTTAGTATTCAAAACTTTAATGTTAAAAACCTAAAACGGACGTATCAACAACAACAAAAAAAATAAAAAAATCCAGAACAAAAATGTACAGATAATGTACTCACCCCATTGTCATCCAAGATGTTCATGTATTTCTTTCATCAGTCGTAAAGAAATTATGTTTTTAGGAATTATTTCCATATAGTGGACTTCAATGGTGCCTGTGAGTTTAACTTCCAAAATGCAGTTTAAATGCAGCTTCAAAGGACTCTAAATGATCCCAGCCAAGTTCATGTGTGAAAATGATTGTTAATGCTCTCTGCACCACTCTTTCACAATTTTAATTCTGATGAATCTTGGCATTGTCATTGAATATGGCCATGATACATCTTCTTACAATTAAAAAAAAAAAAAAAAATGAAAAGCTACACATTCCATATTTTAAGGTTAAAGGAGCCGAACATATAACATGCTAGAAACATAATAATCACTGTGATAATGATCCATTCAAAGACTCTTAAGTATCTGCCTATTAAAATCCAAACAGGCACTGTTTTTTTGGCCGGGCAGTGTATTTTAGCCTACACTTCTCCTAATAACATAAAATTTGTGTAACTTTGTGTTTTGCACCACTGATTTGCCACAAACTAGAGACTGAATCTAGAACCAGAATCATAACATGGCTTAGTGCACTTATTAAACCACAAAAGGTTGCAGATTAATTAAATAATTATATTCAATATATTTGTCTCCTTATGTGAAAAGCATTTGTCCCAGTACATTTTTCTGTTTGTTTGTGTTGCTTATATTCTTCAGAGAGGCATTCCGTGCACTACATGTTTACAGCCCTGACCAAATCAGATTCATTCCCAGAGTTCACTGCTGTTGGTATGGTTGATGACAGACGGATCTCAGACTACAATAATGATGTTCCAGGCTTACTAAGACGGATTCTGATTGCAGAAGAAGAAGAGATTGATGCTGTTTTACAATCACATAACCTTAAACACTGGTACAAACATCAGCTACACATTCTGTCAAACTGCACACAGTGTTCTGGTGAGTTCAGTGCTTTTCTCCTATTAATTATCAGACATGTTGTGAAATTGTTTGTCTTTCTATTTTCCCATCGCTGTTATTCTGTGATTGTAGAGCTCCATACATTTCAGAGAATAATTGGTTGTGAAGTGGAGAAATTTCCTAATGGAACAGTGACGAGTCTGATGGCATTTGATGAATATGGATTTGATGGAGAAGATCTTATTGCCTTTGATTATGACACCATGCAGTGGATTGTTAAAAGTCCCAAAGCCAAAGATACAAAAACGAAATGGGACCATCTGATAGAACGAAACAAATACATCAAGGATTGTGTTGAGAAATGCATGGACTGGATTGCCACATTTAACAACACACAGAAGAGTATGTTTTAATCAGATTGCTTTGTTTGGACCCTGTATGTGTGATTTAGGTATACTCCCTGTTTAAGGAACAATTGATGTTGACAAAGTACATGGCTTTGCAATTGGCACTGTTCAAAGCAAAGGCAGATCTTAGAATTGGTAAATGCTCTATTCATTTGAAATGCAAGTGAATATAATCCAAACATAAAACAGAGACAGACAAACAGGGATGACAAAGTCCAAACAAGAAACATAAAACAACAACAACAAAAAAAAAAAGATGCAAAGACAACAGTCAACAAATGAAAACTGAAACACAGGCTAATAAGGAACAAATGTGGGTAATAGGTTAATACGATGACTAACCAGGGTAAAACCAGGGTAAGACAAACAGGCAAACAGGAACTTAGGCCCTTTCCACATGAATTCAAGTCAAATGCATTCTAAAAGACATGAGTTTGCATGTTTAGCCGTTGTAATTTTCTCTTTAATGATATTTCCTAACTGCTGTAATTGCATTACCTCCAGATTCACCAGATGTTTTCATCTCTGCCAAAAGAGCACATGATGACCACAATAAGCTGGTTCTGACCTGTCTGGCCACTGGTTTCTACCCCAGTGATATTGAGATGTACATCAGGTTGAATGAATCTGTTCTTGACAACCAAATGCGTTCTGAAATCAGACCAAATGCTAATGAAACATTTCAGATAAACACCAGTGTGGAGATCGACAGAAACTTCAAAGGATCTTATGACTGTTTTGTCATTCACAGCAGCTGGACAGAACCACTTTTAGTAGAATGGGGTAAATATCACCATAAATACAGTCACTTGCATATTTGTAGCAGGGGAATATTATAATGCTGAAATAAATTAATGTTGCTGGGCACAAGCACATAAAGTGCCTTAACTCAGTTTACAGTGTGTATATATATATATATATATATACATACAGTATATGTGTCTGTTTGTATTTATTATTTTTATTTTCATTTTGCAGATGGAAAATCTTCTACATTTGAAACAGGATCTGAGTGGCTTGTAGTAGTAGTAGTAGTAGTAGTAGTAGTAGTAATTTTAGTTATAGTTCTACTTGTAGTTCTAGCTCTCTTTGTGATTCGTTGGCCGTACATCAACAAAAATAAACGGTCAAATGGTGAGTTATAAATTTTCAATATTTAAAGCTCTTGTTTTAAAATATATGGACAGTGTATGATAGAAATATGTAAACATGGTGATAGAGATTTTGACGATGGTTTGATGAAGTTTAATTTCATTTAATTTGACACAGTCTACAGGGCAGTTGCCAGAAAATCTTTAATACGGGGGCATTTATAGTACATATTTTTATATACAAATTATAAAATAAATCACAATTTATAATGCCAAACAAATTTATATAAAGCTGCAGTCCGTAAATTTTTCTGTTAAAAATTGTACAAAATAAATTTTTGAGCAAGTACATAACCAGCCAGTGTTCAAAACTATCGCCTTACTTTACAACGGTTCACAACCATTCACAACGGTTAGCTTATAATATTAAATTGAGTGGTACAGGTAAGTTTTCGCAGGAAATTCAAGCATGCCACTGCGTCATTACGTCACGTCTGTAAACATAAAGAAGGCGTCCCAGCTTATAATATAATCGCATGTGAGAATGCTGCAGGTGCTGGATCGTTTTTAACTGAAATTAGATTACTCCAGTTTTAAATCTGCATTTGATTGCAGATAGCCTACGTGGGATTAAATGATTATTTGGCCCATATATTTGAATCTGTTAATCTGTGATTCCTAAATACAGTGAAAATCCACAACGGTGCGGTGACTGACAGCTACCAAAACATTAGATTCATCTGCGCTGGAGCCGAGCCAGAGCACAACCCTCGCATGCAAGATAATTCCACAATTTACTGCAATTGCAGGTTTTTAGACAGAAGATGGTGACAAAGAGGCAAAACTTACAGACTGCAGCTTTAAGAAACAGACAAATTATAAAATAAAACACAAATTATAATGGCGTTCGTTATAAACAACTTATATAAATCTAACCAAAACAAATTTATTAAAGAAACAAAAAATTATAAAACAAAACGCAAATTATTATGGCATTCGTTATAAACAACATATAAAAGTCTAACCAAAACTAATTCTCTCCAAAACTGAAACGCACCGATACATCTCTCATTTGGCACGAATAAATATTTCCCACGAGAGACTCTGGTGTGATCGCTTATTTATTTATTTTTTAGTGGAAACAACTTAAAATACTAGGCTATGTAATTATTGGTCATAGCTATAGATAAGAATGACATTATTCGTAACTGTAAAAGGTTCAGACAGAGCGCGCAGATGAAACGCAGTCATGTTAGCTTATTTTCGGTGTCTGCTGTTTGGGAACAGATCTGGGAGTTACTTATAAGGAAGCACTTTGACAAGACATTGCTCAAGCATTTTAGAATGACAAAACCAGCATTTCAGATGCTGTGCAAAGAGATCGCTGCGTTGGTTAGTCAAGTTATGCTGTCCCATCGCAAAGTCACATCTATTTTTAATGTGCATTAAGGTGTTTCCTAAAGAATTTAGCCTAGTTTAGTGCATACGCACATTTTTTAGAATATATGCACATCTTGAAGTTTCCATCCAGCGTTTTTTTATGCAGTATACCAAAATGTGCAGCAATAGCACTCCAATATCCCCCAACCAACACCCCCCCACCCCCTTGGCGACGGGCATGACAGATTACCAGTTATGGTTATCCATGAATAAATGTGGTGTAAATAAATATATAGAAATTTAAACCTGTCAACAAAAACATTGTATCTGTTTTCATACTGTAGAATCTTTCCTAGCTCTGGGAAGATATTTTCGTGGTTATGGTGCAGTAAGTCAGAAGAAAGCGATGGGCGATGCAGCTTGTGCTGATGCGTCTGATCAAGAGCTCAATGCTGATGGATCTATAGACCAGACTGAGGTGTGAACAGGGTTTTCATTTCTCTTCATCCTGAATTTGCACTCGATTCTAATTATCCAGCTCTGTTCTGCTTTTTGTTTTCTGAGTCATCTCTTATGACAGTTTCTGTTTATGATGTTGTTCATGCTCAGTTAACTATGATGTTGCTTTTCACATTTGAGTGTTTCTTGAAACATTTCGGCCCGAAATTTTCGGCTCAAGATCAGTATAAAACTCAGTCACCTTGCAGTTAATTGACTTGGCTGATAAATCGCTAGTCCACACACTGAATTCAATTCAGTGTGTTTGTCTGTGCCATTTGCTGTATCTCTGTCTGTTCAATGATACTGAAAAGAAGTGTGAGGAGTGAGATTATTATAGGGTGCAAAACTAAAACAGTGTTTTTTAGCACTGCCACAAAACTTAAAGCTTAAACTTAAGACTTAAAGCGCTGGATTGTCTTTGCTGCTAAATCTAACAAAATTAGCCTTAACTCTAATTTTTATTTTACTATATAGTGCAATACATGATCTGATGTACACTGTAAAAAAAACAACAAATAAAATAAAATTGTCGTCAACTTAAAATAATTTGCTATTCTGCTGCCTTAACATATAAATATAAGTTCAGTCAACTCAAGTTTAAGTTAAGCTTAAAGTTAGGTTTAATACGTTTATTCAAGTTGAAATGTTAAGTTGTACTAAATGACAACTTAGATATTTGAGTTTAATAATCTAAAAAAAAAAAAAAAGTTTGTTAAACTTATGTTGCTCGGCTGCCTTAAATTTTTAAAGTTGAATCAACTCAAAAATCTAAGTTGTCTTAGTAAAACACATTTCAAGTTGACTAAACTTTTTTTCAAGTTGACTGAAATTAAAATTTTAAGGCAGCCAGGTAACAAATAATTTTAAGTTGACTCAATAATTGCTTTTTACAGTTTTTTTTAGGGTCCTTTCTTTTCAAATAATGTTTTAAATCCAGTCAGGACTCTGTTTCGTTTTGTCTTATATACACTGTATGACTACCTAGACCATACAAATAACAAACAAACTCTAAAATGAGTCATTGTTTATGGGCAAGTCATTTGATTTGCAAACATACCAGTTTGGGGAAGGCTTTTAAGACCAAGCAGAAGCCTCTCCTGGCACATGACATTAAAACCCATCAAAGATGCATGACTTGCATTCTTCAGTAGAAAAAAGAAAAAAAAAAAGAAAAAAAAAAAAATCAAAGCATGCACAAGAAACCACTGAGACTGATTTTAGTTTTCATTTGTAAATGTTTGTTAAATTAGTTATTATTTTAAATCATCCTGATGATCAAAGTAAGCTGCTATTTAGCTGTCAGACCACTGCTTTCTACCCCAGATATATTGAGATGAACATTAGGTTGGTCAAATGTATTCTTGACAGCCGTACATCATCTAGAATCAGACCAAATGATGATAGATCCTTTCAGCTGAAACTAGTTGGAAGATTGACAGAAACCACAAAGGATCTTATGACTGTTTTGTTTTTCACTGCAGTCTGACAAAACCAGTATCAGAAAAATGGGGTAAATATCCTCAGAAATGCAGTCACTCACATATTTGTAACATAGAACATGATAATGCTGAAGTAGATGGTTGCTACTGGTTAAAAAAAAAACAAAGTGCCTTAACTCAATTTAACAGTTTATGATGATGGTTAAATGTAATTTGTTTTCATTTTTATTTTCTGCCTGTTATACTGTGATTGTTCTATTTTTTCCTTAATTATTTATCATTTGACAACTCAGAAATTAGGGTATAGTTATCCATAATGATTATTAAACAAGTGTGAAGTAATATATCGTCGCTGTCGGGCGGAAACCTCGTATGTCCAAATTTTGTGAATTTCATATTTTTACACAAATCGATGCTATTGGTCAGTGCCCACGTGGATCTGTCATTTTTACAAATTTTTGACCAATCTAAAGTGTTGAAAATAGCTTGAGAGCAAATCTCTTAACTCATTTGAACGCTTCAACTGTCTGAGAAGAGCTCGTATCTCCACCTTTTCTTCACTCCGCTGAGCTTCGGGGCATATGCCTATGTCCCCTTCCATCATCTTGTCACAAAGCACCGGCAAAAAGAATTAGCATTGAATGTGTCGGGGGAAACAGTAAGGAGATATTTGAATGATCCATTAATAAACTAGTGTATTCTGAGATAATGTCGCAAAGACCCTGACTCGCAATCTCTTCTTTGGACGCAACATTTGAATTACATAATAAAAGTGTTTTTTTTCCGATTTGTTTTATTTCGTTAAGTAATAATTTAAAGCTTTCTATTTATTTATTTATTTATTTATTTATTTATCATGTTTGTGAGGCATGTAGCTACTCGCCAAAGCGATTTCAGCTTCTCCTCTCCAAAAACGATATTCACCTAATAGCGCACATTTATCTAGATTTAATGTAAACTGACATTAAAACGGACATTGTTCTATAGCTACTTTAACTGTTTTAGATCTATAGATTTTATTTTATGCAAGGCGTGATGATTTAAAAGGCAAATTGATCCGACTATGAACAGTCTTCCGCTGGCCGCTGTTCGTTAGGCTACTTTAAAAAAAAAAAAACTTATATTTAACGAAAACAAAATGTTCCAAAAGTTTTTCTAAATTAACTTAATAAGAAAACGAAACGAAATATGATCACTTTGGCATTACATACAAAACATAACTATTTTAATAGCTGAAACAGTAGTATAGGCTGTTCTGGAAGAAGGGGAAAAAGACGGACTCAGTTTTTTTGTATTGCATCACTTATAGCTCTTAAACCTTTAAAATAGAGTTTAGGAAGATGTAACCACAGTCGTTAGCTTTGGTTAACTATTGAAGCCTTTTCTCTTGTCAAAAGGCTCAACGCGACCGCAGACTTTGATGAACTGCTGGCAGCAGCGACGTCTGTTTCCGTACCATTCTTATCAATGACGGCGTAATCTCGTATCTCCCGGCTCCCAAGTCATAAAACCTCGTATCTCCGATAAAACATGATTTTGGGGAAATGTTGTGTTAATGCTGGCACACAACAGTGTATGATAGCAATATAAGGTATAATACCAACTTTAACGAAAAAATGTTTAATAACTCAAAAAATATGCAGTTTTTTTCATTTCCTGAAAAATTACGGTTTTGGAGATACGAGGATTCCGCCCGACAGCGACGATATGTACATTTTAACCTATTCACAAGAACATAATATACTCTCTGGCCCTCTTCGTTTGGGAGTCACACTTACTTTCTTCGTGGTCAAAAGTGAATGAAGCCTTAAAATCTAACTTTTCTTTTTTTCAGGAAAATCAATGCAATACATTTTTGTTCAATAATATTTTTAGAATTTTGAGGAGATTTTATGATACTATGCAGTATTTATAAAATTTTTAATAAGCTATTTTTTCCATTGGAATTAATATATATTTTAGTATTATATATTATTTTTCAATAAATGTGACATTTCATATTAAAATAGAGCAAAAACATAAAAAATCAATTTTTTAAAACTAAGAATTATGCCATTGGTGGCATTAAAAATTAAAATGTGTAATGTCATGTAACCTCCTGTATAGCTCCCTATATATACAGTATTATACAAATTTAAATATAAAATATAGAGGGCCAGAGGGTTAATATTGTAGATTATTTCCTAGCTCTTTGGATCATAAATATGTAGAGTAAAACTTGTTGTCTTGGGTGTCTTTGTCTGTGTGTTTTAATAGTACTCTGTAACATTTACTTTATTACGCTCAATGATGATTAGATTTCAAACATCATCCTATAAGTTTGAGGTCCATTCCACATTTGTACAGTTAGTATGGTGGCAAAAGTCTCTGTCAGATGCATACTGTATGGCTCTTTTGAGAAAATGTGTTAAATGTGTTAATATTAAGAAATAAATTCTTGACTAAGTGTAAAGCCTTGACTAAGTGTGAGTGTATCTTTATGTACTATGATATGCTATATGCTTCTATACTTCATAGCATGAAATGTGTTTTAAGGGATTTTATTTAATGGAAACAGTTTTCACAGGACCACAGGAATGAAGACAAACTCAAGTAAGCAAGCAACTTCAAAATCAACTTTTAGTTTTCTGGCTCTCGTTTAAATTTGTTCCAAATGTGCATATTCTAAGAATGGTTTTGCTTATTTGTTTATTGTTTTACTCTGTTTTAATCCATTCACAGCAAGGTAAGCACAGTTTATTCATGTCTAACTTCTGATCAACAGATGCTAGTTAAGGACAAATGTAGATGCACTTCTATACAGAGCACCTAAAAGAGAAAAGGCAAATGAGATGAAAGAGACAACGTTAGGACCTTGACAGATGCGGTCACTAGCCAAATGTTTTCTTGTATGTTCACAGCTTATGCTCTCAAACTAGTGTGAAAACTGGGTTTTAAGAGAGTTTAAAAATGACAATACTGTTAACGACGAATTTAACCCTTGTGCGACCTTATGGACATTTTTGTCCATTTCAGTTTAGTTTTTTGTTATAAGTGTATCTGTGTTAATGCCAACTCCATAGATTTTGGCCTTCGAAAATCAATTTTACCCTCTGTACAAAAAATACTCACTCTCAGGGCCTTAAGGACAAAAATGTGCACATTGAAACCCATTAAAACTGCCATTTTTTAACCCAGGGCCATTTGACTAAAAAATGATGCAATATTTGCTAATTGGCCTTCATTCTATCTTCTATCTGCAAGGATTCAAATTTTACATTTTTACCATTTTTTACTAGATTGTGCCATTTATTCAAATTTGGCATATAAAAAGAATTATTTTTCCAATTGACTCTATAATAGACTGTAATATGCATAAGCAGAAAAACAAAGCGAGTGCTTTGTTTTTCTGCTTATGCATATTACAGTCTATTATAGAGTCAATTGGAAAAATAATGCAGCTATAATTGTGTGGGTATGTTGGTAAGGATGTCAGAGTGTGGTTTGCATGTGTTTACTGAAAATTTTATGTGTGTAATTAGTTTGAAAGAAATGATATTGTACTGGCAATCAAAAATCCTGCTCCATGTATATGAGTCACATCAGGGTCATAGGGCCATATGAAAACTATGAATAAGCTCAAAGAAGGTTAATGAGCTTTGGGGATTTTTCTTTTTCACCCAAACACACATCTTAATCCTTAATTATGAATAGAAGAGATGCTGATGTAAAAAAAAAAAAAAAAAAAAAACGTCAGTGAAATTGGAAAAAAAATATTAATATATAAAATGTCTTTGTATATAACAGTTTTTGTCCATTATGAACCTAAGAGTTAGTTTTTATAAAAAAAACAAAAAATCTGACACTACATAAAAAATTTAAATGCCTCAAAATGAATGTTGTGATTATTCACTGACACACCCAATAATCTAATATGCAAAGAAAATAAAATCTGCTTAGCATTTAGTATATGGAAATTAACTACTATTTTTAATTCTTTTATAAAAAACACCTGTGGCATTATGTAAACAAACCAGCATTTAAAGGGTTTCAATTCTGAAAATTAATGAATGTTTGGTATCTATGGATAGAACAGATACTGCTTAAAAATTAACATCGGTGAAAGTGGGGAAAAAAAAAAAAAATCATATTTTTGGACATGGACATTTTTGTCCATATTGCACCTATGTGTAACTTATTTTATTTTAAGTAATTAAGTAAGTAGTTAAGTAATTTCACGGCTCCACTTTTCCTTAAGGGACTCAGAAATGAAAGTGACAGTGTGATTTCATACAGCCGCCAGTGAGGGGCAGCAATGCGCTCAATGCAAACCGGAAGTGACGAAATTTAAACTTTCACTTTAATGTATCCGTTCAGAGCGCTTTTCGAACATGCACATTTAAAATAAAAATTGTTTGATAGGCTGTAATGTTTTCAGATATCTCCATATCACAGTCTGAACTGAGATGCAAAAGCTTGTGTATTGTAGGTCCTGCTTAGAAATTATGTTTGACACATAATATTTGCTATTTATGTAACAGTATTGTTCATCTGTTGTTGCGAGGGTTTAAAATGCTTCTGGCCAAACTGAGTACTATAACACACTGAAGTTTAAATGAAGTGGTGTGCATAAAAACTCATAACTAAGGAGAGCTTGATTACACCTAGCTGTCAGAATAGAAAAATGTCAAATTTACAACATTCTCTCAGCCGCTGCATTAGATAAGCCCATAAAACAGTGTTTTTATAATGTGGATAATATGACACAATGCTAAAGCACAAATATAACACTATAATGGTACATTTGATTAAAAAAAAAAAAAAAAAAAAAAAACTTATTCAAAAAAACTTGAAGTTTGTTGATGTTTACAGAGTTACTGACTGTGTTACACAAACCCTGACAGTTTATGAAAAACAACTGCTGTATTGTATTTAGTGTTGGTGCTCATGTTCCTAAATGAAGTGTGCGATTGCAGCAAAACTGTTTAATATTAAATTGATTTTAGAATAGATAGAATAGCTTTGTTATTGTTACTTGGATGAAATGTGTTTCCAATAAATCACCTTCTCTATTGGTTCATAGCATACAGTTATGCATCCCATGTGTGCTAGAGAAATATCTACTACTTCTTTAAAAAAGAAGATTTTACTTATCTCTTTTATTTATTTTCTCTTTAATTTAATTCCCCAAATTGCAAACCAGGTATTTCCTTGTAATTTTAGAAAGCGTTAAACAATAATAATAGTAATAATAACAACAACAATAATAATAATAAAAAAAATCCAATATGTATTATTATTATTTTTTTTTTTAATATAATATTAAGCAATTGTGATTTTCTATGATTATGAACTGCAATGGGCTCACACTTTTTTAAATAATTCTACAAATTAAACACTAAATTAACGGCAACTAAAATCTGCTTTCCATCATCAAGAAACAAAGTAGCATCATATGTTACATTATATTTATTAATAACTGATTACCAGCAACATTCAACGGCTTGATCTCTTTACTACTTTTAACATAAACTGCCAAAAGTTTAATTATGACCTAATAGGCTACACTCTTAAAAAAAAAGGTTCCTTATTGGCATTGACAGTTCTATAAAAATTTACATCCATAGAAACTTTCCATTCCACAAAAGGTTCTTTATAGTGGAAAAAGACTCTTTAGATTATTAAAATATTCTATAAAAATATTATAAACTTTTAAAGCATGTGCAGCATCTTATTTCTGCTACAAATAAAGTTATATCACCATCTACAGGGCAGTGAAGGTACTGTATCTTGTGCGTTTTACCTTTTCTCACCCAAACCTGAAAACATGGATACTTTACGCAAATGCGAGTGCATTATTAGGCAGTTGTGAGACCGATTTACATCAAATCTATTAATTCCTTTAGATTTAGATTTCACTCATTTAACGTATTTTTTATTTCTTATTTGCACACCAAAATATACAAGTTTAAGGATTTGGGAGGAGCATTTACAAAAGAAAAAAACTTGGAGTAGTAAATATTTATTAATTTACCTATGAATTTATTGTCCTGTTTGGACAACACTGATGCGGTCACTACCCTATAAAATGTTTTGTTGTATGTTCACAGTTTATGCTCTCAATCTATAGCCTGAAAAAGGTGATTATATTGTCAACGACGAATTCAAATAATTTTACAGCTCAACTTTTCCTCGAGTACCTTGAAAATAAAATGAAAGCGAAAGTATCCGCAGAAGTACAGCGGTGACGATAGCGATCCCATTTAACCAATCCGGCATTGAGACCTCTCTCAGGACCGCCCACCTTATTAACATACGGACAAAGAAATACAGAAATAAATCAGTGTAGAAATGCATAAATAAATGTAAAAATAAATGCAGAAATAAATGTAGTGTAACACAAATAGTACAAAAATAGCACAATTAAAAATGACATTTTGACAAAATTATTAATTCATTTATGCATATCTGCATTTATTTATTTCTACATTTATTACAGCATTTATGTAGTTATTTATTTATATAGTTCTAAATGTATTGTTGTATTACACACTGATGTTAAAATAAAGTATTTTGCATTGTGACATCATTAATGGACCACTTTTTACATTTCACTTTGTTAATTTGCTCCAGTAGCAAAAATAACAATCCAGGATAGCATTTCATAATTTCACCAAACAGGAACGTTGTGTTTTTATAGACCACTTACACGATGAATCTAGTGTGAAATTCAGTCATAAATCAAGTTCATGTTACCAAATCATACATTGTTATATTGTGGATTTTGCTTGGGTTGTAGATGGACTGTTACTATTTAGCATTCAACATAGCAAACTGTTGCTAGCAAGTGATTAGCTATCCCATAGAAACCAATGAGAACACAAAAATAGGACATTAATCATGTTGGAGATGTGAACTTTTTTTTTTAGTGTAGCTCTTTAGCTGGTTAAAAAAAAAAAAAGACAAGAAACATAACACATTATACAGTACAGTTTGTATTCATGATTTATTTATTTTTTATTTTTTTTAACAAGCAGCAACTATGTAAATACAAGAAAGTGACCAGTGCATATAGTATTGTTACACATAGCTGCAAAAGCAAGATGAATTATATTAAATTAATTTCTTCACCTTGATTCTATAATATCTCAACATTGCTTTATTTAACACTGGTTTAAAGTGCATAATAAAAATCACATCAGCCAGGCAAGTAACTTGTCTAAACAAATATCAGCACCTTCACCCATGCCAAAAACTGACAGGCTCGTTTAAGTATGTCAGTTAATGCTGGTTCTTTTAACGGAGAAATGCTGAAATATTTACAGCATAACCAGATGTTTGCTCACAGCTGATGCTACTGGCAATTTCAACAAGAAACCCATTTCTCATTGATCAGAGAGAAAAGAAGAAGAAGAAAAAACAAAACAAAAATATATATACATATATACACACACAGCTTTTTTTACTTGTCATTTCTACATATTCAAAGCTAAAGAGTGAATTACAGTTTTTCTCAATTGCTTTGGCACATTTTGTAAAGCAGCTTTAATTAGTAAACTAAGTGAAATTGTCACAGTTTGTGCTCAAACATCAGAACAGTATGGGATGTCTGCAAAAGCTAGTATCATCAAAAAACATGCTTAATTCATGCTTCAAAACCTAATTATTGTGTCAGTATCTTGGCCAATGCCACCAAAATATAAAGTGCTTTTTGTCAGTGTGTGAGCTAAATGGTTCAAAATGTTTAGATGGGTTTTTTTTTTCACCATGGAAATTTGCATATAACAAATATTTCATTTCTTTTTGTCTTATTAAATTTTGTTACATGTAATTTTATTTCATATTTGTTATATGCTTTTTTGTCATATTTGTGACCACAAAGCCAGTCATAAGGGTACATTTTTTGAAATTGAGATTTAGACATCATCTGAAAGCTGAATAAATAGCTTTCTATTGATGTATGGCTTGTCAGGATATTTAGTCGAGATACAACTATTTGACAATCTGGAATCTGAGGGCGCAAAAAAAAAAAAAAAACGAAATATTAAGAAAATCGCCTTTAAAGTTGTCCAAATGAAGTTCTTAGCAATGCATATTACTAATCAAAAATTAAGTTTTGATACATTTACGGTAGGAAATTTACAAAATATCATCATGGACCATGATTTTTAATTAATATCCTAATGATTTGTGCCATTAAAAATTGGTAATTTTGTCCCACACCATGTATTGTTGGCTATAGCTACAAATACAACCGTGCGACTTGGGACTGGTTTTGTGTTCCAGGGTCACATTTGTATAGGGGTGGGCAATATAGCCTCAAAATTATATCACGATATTTCAATAATATTTGCGATGATATTTATGATGATATAGAAAAAATTATGGACGTAACGTTTTATTGGTTGATTGCAGCTGGCAGGCAGCACCATTCATTAGTGCAAACGAAACGAAGGGCATTTTTCATCCCTTTCCAGTGAGCTACTGTCACTGATTAGACTAAACACTGCTTTTAAAAATAAAATAACAGTTGCAACTTTTTTGGATTGCAATCAAATGAGGTAGACTATCAGTGATGAAACTTGCATTTCCTCCAATTCTTTGTGCAAACATGAAACGGATATAAAATGAAATGATGGAACTGTGCAAGTAAACACTTTAGAAGTTAACTCTCTTAATATTCAAAGTGTAAACAGAGACTGACTTTTTCCAAGCATAATACAGCACTATAGACAACTACGCAACCTGTTATAGCCTGCATACTCATAACAGCCTAGATATGTTAGGTAGCCTGATTTGCGCATTGGGGAGTCGCTCTCTAAACACGGGGTATTAAAATGGCTTTTGAACGGGCGTGCACGTGGCTCACACGACGAAAGAATGTTTAGAAGTTGTAGCAATTTCACTGGGAATCAACTTGTCAGTTTTGATCAACAGGCCATGTGCATTTAGTTATTGTGCAAATTTTAGACACTCTTTGCACTCATTTTGCAAATCTGATGTGGACAAGAAACTAATTGTTCATACATCTGAACTTCCTGTTTTGAGAAAAATAACTCATTTGAGAACTGAGCCAAAGCAATTGAGAAAAACTAAGTAATCTGAGGTAATAAAGCTTTGATGTATTCCCTGGAGAGGGAACATTAGAAATTCAGCAATGTGTTAATGACAAGACAGCACATAAAATTTAAGCAAGAAATTATAAGTGATCTGTAGAATGTTATACATTCTCAATATCCAAAATGTCAAAATAATTTCTTCTGTAAATTTTAGGTTGACCTTCAAGCCAAATAAAAACCACAAAAAAGCCTAATAATACTGCAAAAACAGATAATGGGCTGTTTTTGTTTTTCTGTGGTTTCTGCAAAGTGAGTGTGATAGTGTCATTAAAACAACATGGTATTGTAAATGACACATCCCGGATCCAGTTTTTCACTGAAAAACACTAATATCAATGGACATCTGTTCAATCATCTGATTCACTGCTCTCATGTGAATCAAATGCAACTAGGAGATCCGCTGACTCTCGCGATGTTCTGTGGTGGAACCATTATAGTTCATCTGACCTAGAGATGATACAATATATTAGAAATCTTTAGGATTATCTCATGCTAATTTCTATTAGTATATGCTTCACTTGATAAACCCCATTTGTGAGCATATTAAACTCCTAAGCCTTTAAGATACTAGATTTTACAGCATGGTCTCCATATTTAAATGCTGAATAAATATTTCATTCCATAATTCATCTCAGGTTAAAGACAAATGAGAATCATTTGAAACATGCTATTTTAGTGTGTTATACATGATGTTATAGTTCATCAGAAATGTCTATTTTGTTGTGTATAATATGGATTAGTATGAGGGCGAGTAAACAATGGCAATTTTCAGTTCTGGGTCAATTATTACTTTAATTAATATAAACTCACCTTTTTTCCTTCTGAAGATGCAGAGAACCGCAACTGCGAAAAAAGCACCTGCAGCTGCTATCCAAATATGACTTCTAGATTCAAGACTGCCATCTGCAAGAAACAAATTAAACATAATGGTGTAACTATTCTATAAATTCATGTAACAAGTAAATACTATGTCTTGAGAAATTCTGAGCAGCCAGTAACAATTTTGCACACAATATTACCTTCTGACAGTTAATATGGTCATATTTACCCCGTGATTTTGTAAACGTCTGACCGCTGTGAAGGACATGACACTCATAACTCTGTTTCTCATCTCTGTGTATCTCCACACTGGTTCTAATCTGAAAGCTTTGGTTATTGTTGGGTCTGACTCCAGTAGAGCTGAAGGGTTGCAGTGTGATGTTGTTTAGTGTGATGTTCATCTGTATGAGTTTGGGGTAGAAACCAGTGGACAGACAGGTCAGAATCAGCTTGCTTTGGTCATGAGGAGCTGCAGATGTAAACATGTAAAGAGCTGGTGGATCTGCAATAAGAAGCACATCACGAATAAAGGATATTGGAACCACTCAAACCTGATTCTGGACAAAATGACAAATGATTGAGTTCAAAAACTGCAGTCATTAGAGCAACACATACTGCTTATCGAAGCATTAAATGTGGAGATCCAGTCCATGCATTTGTTGAGATATGACTGGAGATCCTGATTGCGAAATCTGTAAGTGTCCCATGTCTTTTTGGTTTCTTTTGCCTTTGGACTTTTATCCTTCCACTGCATTGCGTCAATATCAAAGGCAATAAAATCCTCTCCATCATATCCATACTCATCAAATGCATTCACAATCTTCACTGATCCATCTGGATGTTTATCCACCTCACAGCCGATTCTCCTCTGCAGAGTATGGAGGCCTAAACATGTACATTAATAAATAAAAAAACAACAACTTACTACAAGTTAGAAAATAGGTTGTAATTAAAAAAAAAAAAAAAAACAGTAGCCCATAAAAGCATTTGGACACTTAAATATACATCTTCACATTCCAAAATAAACCCAATGAAATCACCTTCACATCTGGAGCTTGTGCAGTTCGCCAGAGCGTTAACCAGATTTATAAACCAGACTCTAGGATCGTGCGGTTTTTCATGATCTCTCCAGTTTTCTGCATCCAAACAGTCTATATTCCAAGTTTGTTCTTCATTGCTGTAGTGAGAGATCTGTCTGTCGTCATACAGACCCACTGCACTGAACACAGGACCAGAGAACCAATCAGGTTTGGTGAGGATGGTGTAAACAAACTGGAGATGGTGTCTCTCTGAGAAAATATAAATGCAAGACAATAAGTGTTAAGGACATGTCAACAACACAAACTGCCTGAGAGTCTTCCAAATCATATTTAAATGCCTATCTAAGACAGGTCAGTTGACTCTGCAGCTTAAACACCTCGGGCTTACCGTGGATTTACTGTAGTAACTGTAACCACCATATTGTGGCAGAAATGTGGAACATTCGTATCAACTTTTATTATGTTATCACGCAAGCATGAATTAAACTTATTAAAAGACTGATGGGATGGAAGGTCTACTGCAGTTTTTGTCTATTTGTACAGGTGTATAGGTGTGTTGAAAGGCCTTTGGTTATTGGTCACTTTATTACTTTTGCTAAGGGATGTTCAATTCCACGATTCCAGGTTTTTCACAAAACATTTTATTCTTGTTTATTATGTGAGTTTTTAATGATTTATGGTTAGTTTAATGATTGAACACAAATAGGTTAAAACTAGAGATGCACTAATCGACTGGCCAGGAACCAGAATTAGCCGATGATTCCCCGATCCATTTTAACGTTACACTTAAGACAACTTCAAATATGTTGTTGCAGATTTGGCTTGTGCAGCCTGAGTTAGTTGTCAAAATCAAAACAAATTAGTAATTTTTATGTTAAAATATGTTCTTTAATCTACGGTTTGTTTATGGGCAGGTTATAGACTCAGTCAAGGCAGATGCTACAAGTGCTGCATTCACCCTGATAAATTCAATTTGTCTAATATTTTTGTCCACGGGTGTTCTTTGTGTGTTATTTTTAATTCCCAGACCATTTTAAGACAGCAATATAATATTTATATATAATAATGTAAAAACATTTAACCCAACAACCTGGGTCAAAATAACCCATAATGCGTTCTGTACCAATATTTGCCCAGCGCTGGGTTGCCATATAACCCAGGATGGCTTGTTTTTAACCCAGCATTTTTTTTAGTGTAGTGACAACTTTTCGGTTTCTTATTATTCTAACTAAATTAATTGACACAATAAAATAAGTTGATGTGAAAGATGACACATTTAATAAGATTATGGGAAATTGCCATTTATAACAGTGGGAAATGACATCCGTTTTGTTATATAGGCTAAAGCAACTCATTTTCAGTTAATTATTTCTACCTCTTTAGTCACAGAGCACTTTATTTCGAGAGTTGTTTAAGTGAGAGAACATCTTAGATTGGGAGAATTGTAATGTTTAATCATCTCCTTTATTATGTCATTTATTTATTTTTTGCATTGAAAAAAATCTTTTTTTGTTTGTTTTTCAGTTAAAGTTCTTGGGAAGAAAACTGGAATTGTTGCATCTCTAAACATAGAAAAACAAAAAGTATATTCACCGCAATAAACAAAACATCGATTAAACTACAAAGCCACAGAAGCATGTAAATTACAATCCAAATTCACTGATTTAAGTTGCATTGCAGCAGCAGTTTCGGCTGTGATGGATTTGACAAATTGGGGCGAATTGATCATGGTAAAAATGTATTGATGCGAAATGTATCAAATAGGCTACACCACAAATGGACATGATCCAGTCTGTCTATTCAGAAAGAAGTCTGTCTTTCAGAGCCAACACATGAGTTTTTAGTAGTGCTGTCAAACGCCAAAATGTTTGTGTACTGTGTATATTTATTATGCGTATATAAATACACACACATGCATGTATATATTAAGGAAAAATATTTTAGATTTATAATATTTATATTAATGTATAATCTAAATTGTATACAGGTATATATATATATATATATATATATATATATATATATATATATATATATATACACACACACACATATAAATATTTAGTTTTAATATATACATGCATGTGTGTGTATTTATATGTACATAATAAATATACAAAGTAAACACACATAGTATGCAAACACAAACTTTTATTTTTAATTAACAATTTTAGATAAAATACGTAGGGACAATGTACGACACGTTTCTTCCAATAGTAAGCTTTAATTGAAAATGTTTGATAAAACCTATTAAAGTGAGAAAAGCAGACTATAGGCTGAATATAAGCCTGAAGGATCACGTGCATTTATTAGGGCTGAATTTCTCCAGGGCTGTGAGTTTGACGCCCTTTATGTACATGCTTTGCCACATGCTTAAACATCTTAATAGCTATATACACATATATACAGACGCAAAATGCATTTAATAATATTTTTGCATTCGGTTTACAGTGTTCGTTCGGATTTAAAAATCAAAGTAATGGTGGTTTAACCACATTATGTGAAAGCACTGTGCTGCCACTCAACTGCAACAGGGATTTTCAATCAGTGAAGATATCCCCAGATGTCCCCATCACTAATTTTAGCCAGTTTGGCGTTTAAAAATTCTCATACTCAAATCACAATGAATGCAATGGCAGCGTGATTTCTACAACATTCGCAGGGAAAAAAAAAACAAACCAAACCAAACCAAACCAAACAACAGAATTAACAACAGAATTATTAAGTTTAGTTCAGCTGCCAGAAAAAAGCATAGATTAAAACATATTCAGTTACTTACCGGAATAAACGTAGTGTAGTATGTATGTAAACTGTACAATGCACCGAGAGAACTTCAATTCCATTTTAAAGTTTAGAGGAAAATACACCAACCACGTCGAAGCATGTTCAAGTATAGTGTTTGCAAGCTATAGCAGCACCTGGAACATCGAAAACCACAAGAAGTCAGAATGACACACCCACATTTGTTCTGCAAAAAATGTCTGCTCAGAGGCAAGTGGTTCAGGCTAAATGTGTTGTTTTTTTTTTTCACCAGTCATTCATTCATTCACCTTTAGCGTGGTTCAGCCTAGCGGTCAAAAAACTGTGCAACTTCCCTCCAGAAGCACCTGCTACCTGAGGGAAGGTTCCCACCTATATTCTGTGCCCTCTACTGGACATAAACACAAATAATGCAACGTAAAGACCAAAACAACCGGCTCTTACCAATATCATTCATAATTTTAAACAGAACTTCCTGTAGAAAGCTTGGAGCCACCTCCACTTAAAGTCCCTATGAAAGTAAATTTAAAGTTTTTTGGCTTTTGTTATGAATATATTAGCCTTAAGGTTATTTACAGTGTTGGGGAAAGTTACTTTTAAAAGTAATGCATTACAATATTGCCTTTCTCCCTAAAAAAGTAAGTAATTACGTTACTTAGTTACTTTCTATGGAAAGTAATGCGTTATATTACTTTTTAAATCTGGGCAGGGCTTGCTTGTTTGTTTTTAATATAAAAACGGTGATTCTTAGCAAATGTAAAAGACTTTTCACACCAAAATGAAATTAAGTGAACAAGCCTAAGGCTAAAGGAAATGTACAGTAGAACTGTTAGAAAAGAAAGTTCAACACTCTTCAGCAATGAGAAACCCCATAAAGAGGCTAATCATAAAGACGTAAGGAGCATGTCATGTTACATAAATCTTTTATTGACATTTGCTTTTGAACATTATCATAAAAATGAAAACAAAATTATAATAATACAAAAATAGTATAGATAAAGCATGTATTTAAATTTTGAACCTTACATCATGGTAGTATTTGCTGTACTGATTTTTTTTTTACAAAATACAAAAAAAAAAAATATTATAATAATAAATAAAAAATAATAATAATCATAAATAATAATAATAATAATATAATAAAAAATAGGCAATATTTCATCTCAAATACATAAAAAATGAAAACAAACTAATAACAATAAAAAAGAACAGATAAAGGATGTATTTAAATTGTCAACCTTACATTGTGTAAGGTTCACATCAAAGCTTACATCAAAAAAAAATTAAAAAAAAAAAAAATATATATATATATATATATATATTAAAAATTATTTAGATTGTGAACTATATACATAGTAGTACTGAATTAGATTTTATAAAGTAGAAAAATAAAATTAATACTTTAATAAAATAAAATAAATATTTTTTGTCTGGATGGACATTTTATTACATTTAATACAATTTATTAAATAAAATAACAAAAAGGGGGAATAAATAAATAAAAAAAAATAAAAACTTAACTTGTACTGAACCTAATTTCCTAAAAATAATAATTATATATATATATATATATATATATATACATACATACATACATACATACATACATACCTGATATGTCTGTGGTTCCTGAGCTGGTCATTTAGAAACCCAGAATTCCCATTAAACGTCAACAAATGGAGGTATCAGAACAGATGAAATCAACTCGGATTTTGAGATCAGATCCCATGTCATGAGTTTTTTTTTTTTTTTTTCCCGGGGTTTGTAGCTGCAGCTAAAGGCTTTTATAAAACGTTTGACAATATTAAAAACTCCTCATATTGCATTGCTCTTCCACAATAGTGCTTGGCACAGAAACGACATCTCTTTACATTATAAACACATATCTACATTAATGAGTAACTTAAATTATATCAGGCTCCATTTTACCTCAAGGGCCTCATAAATGAAAGTGAAAATGTGATTTTTATAAAGCCGCCAGTGAGGGGCAGCAATGCACTCAATCCGGAAGTGACAAAATCACTTTAAAATCACTTTCACTTATACATTTATTTATTTTAGACTTTTAAAAAAAAAAAAATCTCTGACATGTTTGGAATACTATGATACAATGTTCAGTCTCCCTGGCACATTGTAAGTTCATGTATAATAATTGTATGTATGTTATGTTTTTTTTTTTCTGTTTGGTTATATGTTGTATTATATTACTTGTATATTCTTCTTTTTGCATTAAAAAAAAGTATGCATTTCTATTTTGGGATACAAAATAAAAATTACTTATATATAATTATAAATTACTAAAAAAATAAAAATAAAAATAAATATATACATTTATTTATTTTGTTTGTTTGTTTGTTTGCACACAGAATCAAATAATTAATTTGTAAATGTTTTTTTTTCTTTCTTGCTCAGCTCAACCAGATGTTCATGTGTTTGTGAGGAAAGACCCTGGTGATCAATATAAGCTGAATCTGTTGTGTCTGGCCACCGGTTTCTACCCCAGAGATATTCAGATGAACATCAGATTGTACAGAAATATAGTTGAGAACCAAACATCTTCTGGAATCAGACCAAATGCTGATGGATCCTTTCAGATGAGAACCAGTGTGGAGATCGACAGAAACCACAAAGAGTTTTATGACTGTTTTGTGAATCACAGCAGTCTGACAAAAGCAGTTGTAGTAGAATGGGCTAAATATCAGCATAAATTCATCTTTGATTGAATGTGTGAAGAATGGCTTTATGCACTAACGGTGCTTCTGCATGAATAACAGAAGAAACTCAATACAAGTCTCTCTTTATGTAGAAAGAGAACAGAGCATTAATGTTGCTGGTCACAAACGATTGCAAAATGCATTTTCTATATTTGTATTTTTATTCATTTCTTCTGTGATGTGTGGTCAGCAGAATGTATGTTGTTGTTTTTTTTTTTTTTGTTTTTTTTTTGCAAAATTGTTGTATATATAGCTAAAGTTTTATATAATCTACTGTATTTTAGGTCAGATGAGTGGTAATGGTGATCATCATCTTTCACAAAAAGGTATCTTCTATGGCTGCCCCCTTAATAGTCCATTAAATGTTAGCCAACAAGAAGAGGCTTGTTTAGATGGTTATTTAATGTTTCCTTAACTAGCAGAAGACACTAACCAGTTTTAAATTCCAGTTCTGTGATATTAGCAATGTCATTTGTATTAATTACTTTCAAGAATTTTAATGAGGAACAGGTTAATAAGACAAGAGAGTCAGTATTCAATGTTCAGAAATGTAAAGCATTTTGCCTGTGGATCTTCATCTGTGTAACAAGGAGTCAGAGGCAATTTGCAGCTTTAATGAAACTTGAGGCAATAAACATAGTAAATCCAGGAGAGAGGCAAAGTCCAAAAGGCAGGCAGCAAGCAATCAATAAACAATGTAACAGAATGAGTTCAAACTAAATTTTGCAACTGACTGAGAGAGACTTTTGTAGTGTGTGGATAATGCCCGACACCTGTGGAGGTGATCAGTCTGGGAAAGGGGTTATGGGAAATAGTTCAGACTTTCAGTAATGGCTCCCTCTGGTGGTGATAGGGGGCATAGACATTATATAAATACCTAGACGCCCTATTGGCCGCTGGATCGTACGTTAACGTCGCCGCCATCTTTGTAGGGGCAACGGCTCATTCGTTCTCATAACTGAACGCGAGAAAGTGCCTGCGTCTTGTGCTGCTTGGGACTGTACAAACCGCCGAACAGTTGAAAATAGGTCTCGGGGAATTACCTTTCACATGTAAATTATAACTCAAAAGGTTGTAAGTGTTAAGACTTGTTTCTGGTTGTATTTGGTCATTAAAACATTTTGTTGACAGTTATTAGCTGTCGGAGTCAATACTTTATAGCTAGCGATATGTTAAATTCGAAACTTTTTATATAACATCAGAAAGTTTACACAATTTCTTTTGTAGTTTTAGCCTTTTGTATGTTTGATATCATGAACTAAACTGCCTATAATCAAAATCTGAATTTTACTTCAGTGTAACTGAATGTTACTCGTTTCGGCTGAGCGGCAATAACGGTACATTATGAATCTACCCGTTGGTAACTTAGCTGGCTAGTTGACGTTATTACCTGACTCTTCTCACACATTAAAGGTTTCCCAAAAACATACAGTTGCGGAGGCAGTGGGAAGTAGCTCTAAAAAGGGAAGGGTTTTCTGCAAGTGAGTCCTCCGTGCTACGCAGTGAACACTTCAAGCCGGAGGACTTTGACAGGACAGGTCAAATTGTGAGGATCAGGGAGGGAGCTAAGCAAAGCAATTTTGTTTAAAGGGTTTTAGCTCGTCTTCTGCAATCCTACAGAGGATTCACAATTATAGATTATTATAAAATATAGGTATAACATAGCTTTTAATGATGTTGTTATTGTGATATTATATTATAATGTATTATTATTATTATTATTACAATACTTTACATACTATATTACAATATTATAAATGCATATATCTATATACTATATCATAGTAAGTAGTACTATATTATTATATAGGTACTATATCATACTACACTATACCTTACAAATAATCTATTATTGTTATCATACATTATTGTACTACTTTTTTGTTGAATGCATTGTATTTATTCAAATTAATGTTATCACTATTTATAGTTATACTACTGTTCATATATTATTTACTTGTACATGTTTAATATAATCATAAAGAATCTTTTGTTGTTTTTGCAATATGTACTTTGTATAACTGCATAATTTTAGTGTCATAAAATACAAAAAGGAGCTTGCCAGTGTAATTTGTACTTGTCAGTGTGTTCCATTTATTTATAAATTTATTCCATAATTTTATATTTTTTTCAAAATAATGAATAATATAGCCTATATATATATATATATATATATATATATATATATATATATATTGCTTAATATTCACATTTTGTTTTCACAGCATTTCAGAGAGAACGAGGTATGTTCTGACACAAGAAAGATAAAATTGTGGGATTAAAAAACATTTTTCTTAGTGAGAAGATTTTATTTAACTTAATGTGAATGATACAAAAATATACGACAAAACAACCGTGAGCTTTTCCATCTGCTTATTAATTACCACGTAGATAATAAACCACTGATACCAGTTGATATATACAATCGTTGTCACAATTTTATGAAAAAAACGCTGCTCTGACTTTTAGTTGCATTAGTTCACAGCGAAGTCTTGCCCCAACAAATATGGCGGACCCGTTGACGTATCGCAGCAACGGACCAAAGCGGCCAATAGGGCGTCTAGGTATTTATATAATGTCTATGATAGGGGGAGCCACAGAGGCACGATTTGTGACAACTTCATTAAGTTTTATATTATATATTTTTTAATATTATATATAAGTTTATATTTTTATATTGTATTATTATATTTATATTATATTTTTTATGTTCTAGGTCAGATGAGCTGTCATGATGATGAAAATGTAGTGAAGATGACTCTTCACTCTGATTGAGGAGAGATGTCCAGTCCTGAACGTAAAAGAGGAAAAGGGTATAATGAGAACGGATCATCTCCACACACAGATATCTCCATATCACAGTCTGAACTGAGATGCAAACAGCTGGTGTATTGTAGGTCCTGATTAGAAATTATGTTTGACACATAATATTTGCTATTTATGTCACAGTATTGTTATCTGTCATTGTTTCAGGGAAATTTAAATGGTTAAATAGTAAACGAAAAATTATTGTGAAACATCAGAGGGTTTAAAATGCCTCTGGCAAAACTAGTAATACACTGAAGTTTATATGAAGTATTTTGCATATAAACTTTGAAACATATAAAATTTGGACTGTTATTGGACCATTTTTACATTTCACTTTTGTATTCTAATTTGCTCCAGTGGCAAAAATAATAATCAAAGATAGCATTTCTTTCTTAATTAAAACAAACAAACAAACAAATAAGGAGAGTTTTGATTACAGCTGTCAGCTGTTTTATTTTTTAATGTATATACAAAAAACTTTATTGATGTTTACAGTGTTACTGACTGTTACGTAAAACCCAAGGAGCTGTGAAACTGCTGTATTGTATTTTGTGTTACTGCAGAAGTGTTTAATATTAAAAACTGCAAACCATTTATTTCCCTGTAATTTTTTCAAGGCTTTGTATAAAAAAAAAGAATAATAAAAAATTAAATACATAAATTAAATAAAAAAATATCCAATGTTTCTTTTTTTTTCCCTGTAATATTAAACAATTGTGATTTTCCATGATTATGAATCATCAAAAAATAAAATAAAAAATACAAATAAAAAAATCAGGTCAAGTCAATATCCACAATCAGACTTGGACCAGCAGGAATTAGCAGAAATGCACAATTTCAGACAGATGTTTTTAATCCATAATTTTTTCTTTATTAATATATAATATATAAAAGCTCTTTTGCTGGTAAAAAAAAAAAAAAAAAAAAAAGACAACAAGAAACATATTATACAATACAGATTGCATTCATGAACTGAAGTAGTATTGTTCATAAAAAAAAACAAAGAATTGTGCAAACGATCTGAGGGTGCAAAAAAAAAAATACAAAAAATCACCTTTAAAGTTGTCCAAATTAAGTTCGTAGCAATGCATTTTTGAAATTTACAAAATATCTTCATGGAACATGATCTTTACTTAATATCCTAATGATTTTTGGCATTTCATTCACAAGATTTGTTGGGATGAGAACTGACATTTCCTGGTAGTGTGATTTATATAGTGTAATTTATAATCACTCAGACACTGCTTTGAGTTTGAGTACTGGTAATAGAATTTTATACAGGCAGAGGTAGAAATTGTCCTGTGAATTTGTGGAAACTTCCCAAAAAATTCAGAAAATGCCAACAGAACGGCTGTGAACGGTTTTAGAAGTGTGACGATTTCACTGGGAGTCGACTTCTCAGTTTTGATCAACAGGCCATGGGCATTTAGTTATTGGGCAAATTTTAGACAATTTTTTGCACATTTGCCAAAACACATGCAATTTGCATAAACCAATGAGAAATCTGATGTGAAAAAACAAATTGCTCTGAACTTATTGTTTTGAGAAAAAAAAAAAAACTCTGAGCCAAAGCAATTGAGAAAAACTGTAAGTCATCTCATTCACTTCTCTCAATTGCATCACTTGTAGTCAGAGATTCACTGACACTGTGGTGGATCTCACTAAGTTCTGTGGTGGAACCATTACAGTTCATCCAGCCTAGAGATGATAAAATATATCATTTATAATTAGAATTGTATAATTTATAACTATTTATAATTATATGCTTCATATGAGAGACTCCATTCATAAGCAAACTTCTAAGCCTTTAAGATACTAGATTTTACAGCATGGTCATGATATTTAAATGCTGAATCAATATTTCATTAAATAATTCATCTCAGGTTAAAGACAAATGAGATTGAGAAAATTGACATTTGAAACATGCTATTATTGTATGTTACACATGCTGTTATAGTAATTTTTATACTGTAACTTTCAGTTCTGGGTCAATTATTACTTTAATTAATATAAACTCACCATTTGGCCTTCTGTTTTTGTAGATTAAAAAGATGCATAGAACCACAATTGCAGAAACACCTGCAGCCCAAAAAAGACTTCTAGATTCCAGACTTCCATCTGCAGGAAAAAAAATAAAACACAATGTTGTAGCCATTCTATAAATTCATGCAACAAGTAAATACTTTGTCTTGAGAAATTCTGAGCTGCCAGCAATGATTTTGCACTCAATATTAACTTCTGACAGTTAATATGGTCATATTTACCCCATGATTTTGTAAACGTCTGACCGCTATGAAGGACACGACACTCATAACTCTGTTTCTCCTCTCTGTTTATCTCCACACTGGTTCTAATCTGAAAGCTTTGGTTATTGTTGGGTCTGACTCCTGTAGAGCTGAAGGGTTGGAGTGTGATGTTGTTTAGTGTGATGTTCATCTCTATGTGTTTGGGGTAGAAACCAGAGGCCAGACAGGTCAGAATCAGCTTGCTTTGGTCGTGAGGAGCTGCAGATGCAAACATGTGAAGAGCTGGTGGAGCTGCAATAAGAAACACATCATGAATAAAGGATATTGGAACCACTCAAATAACACCTAAATCTGAACAAAATAAAGACATAATTGAGTTCAAAAACTGAAGTCATTAGAGCAACACATACTGCTTATTGTAGAATTAAATGTGGAGATCCGGTCCATGCAGTTGTTGAGGTATGACTGGAGATTCTGATTGCGAAATCTGTAAGCATCCCATTTCATTTTGGTTTTGTTTGCCTTTGGACTTTCATCCTTCCACTGCATTGTGTCGATATCAAAGGCAAGAAAATCCTCTCCATCAAAGCCATACTCATCAAATGCATTCACCATCTTTACCGATCCATCTGGATGTTTATCCACCTCACAGCCGATTCTCCTCTGCAGAGTATGGAGGCCTAAACATGTCAATTAATAAATAAATAACAACATAAATTTAAAAAATAGGTTGTAATTTAAAAATAAATGCATTTGCATTTGAATCCATTTCATTCCAATAAAAACCCAATGAATTCACCATCACATCTGGAGCTTGTGCAGTTTGATAGACTGTTAACCAGATTTATAAACCAGTCTCTAGAACCATGAGGTTCTTCGCTGCAGATTTCTGCATCCAAACAGTCTCTTTTCCAAGTTTGTTCTTCATTGCTGTAGTGAGAGATCTGTCTGTCATCACAAACACACACTGCACTGAACACAGGACCAGAGAACCCATCAGGTTTGGTGAGGACAGTGTAATCAAACTGGAGATGGTGTCCCTCTGAGGAAAGATAAATGCAACACAATAACAGTGTTAAGGACATTACATATAGTCAACATTACATAAAGGCAAACTGCCTGAGAGTGTTCCAAATAATATCTCGCTCTTGGATAATATAAATGACCCTCTAAACCAGTCAGTTCACTTAGCAGGTAATTAAACGTGCAATAGGTGAAACATTTTTGTTATGCTGGTCTCTTCACATCTCAAAAGCAAACATTAAGTTAAGTGGTCTAAATGTATTTGTATGTATTTTCACACAGTTTCCCTGTCTGAGCTGTTGAACATTTCAACTCGGTGTTAAAATGTAATGTAATTCTGGCTCTGGTCTGTGTGGGTAACGATGGATGCGTTAAGGGGGCGTGGCTTTGGAGGGAGGGTGGGACTTTCACTTTCAGCGCTATCAGCAGGGTTGCCAGGTTTTCACAACAAAACCCTCCCAATTGCTAAAAGTAGCCCAAAACTAGCCCAATTGCGTTTCAAGGGGGGTTCCCGTTAAAAATTGTGTTCGAGGGGGATGAAATACACCTCTTTTGTCGGGGTTCCCCTGGCATTTCAGGGGCTAAATATGTCATTATTGAGTTCGATTCAACACACGGACATCAAAAACAACCCGCGGCAACAGTGTTAAAGTAGCCCAATTCCACTGGAAAACCGCAGACTTGGCAACACTTGCTATCAGGCTACAGTTAGCATTTCCCAACTAAAAACGTAAAACTTATTGGACTTACCACGGATTTACTGTAGTATCTGTAACCACGGTATTATTATGTTATCAACGTAGTCATGAATTAAAGACATTAAAAGACTGATGGGGTGGAACAGTTGGATGAACAATTTTCTGCTATTTTACAGGAATAAGATATCAAATGATTGCAGTGTGACACTGATTTTGTACAATAGTAGTTCAATAAAAAATTAGTTGAAAGTAAGTGACTTTTAGATTTTAGACACAGTATTTAGACACAGACTGTTTTTGCTCATTTACATTAACGAAAATAGTTCAAGCCTCAGCAGAACTGAATGCATCCATGTTTTTGAATGAATCAAGTGAGATGCTTGCCTCTTTTTTGAATGAATCAGCCATTTGGATGAATCACTAAATGAATCACATAAAACAGTCATTTGCCGCCACCTACTGGTGGTTCAATTCATATTTTAAAAGTATAATTTCTTATTGTAGATTAAAAAAATATTTTAAAAAATGTTTGCGGTGTAAATGCATTCTTGGCACCTATGCTTCAAACAGTTTGTCTAAATACATCTAATGCCACTTCAGATGCAGCTTCTACAGTTTCTTATTATACATTATTATTTTAAATTAATTAACACAATGCAGGAAATTAATGTGAAAGATGTCACATTTAATAAGGTTAGGGAAAAAATGACCATAGTGGGAATGGCATCTGTTTTGTTATACAGTAGTCAACATTTGATGTGGACCAAAACCTTCCATCACAATTAAAAAAAAAAAACAATACCCGTTTTTAGGACAACATTAACTTTTTTGATCTTCAAATGTTGACTACTGTATACAGCAACTCATTTTCACTTAATTTTCAGTTACTTCTTCCTCTTTGCAATCACAGAGCACTTTATTTTTTAGTTTAAGTGTGAGAACATCAGTAACTTAGTCCGGGTTGGGGGAATTTACTGCATTAAAACATCAAATCAAAAACATCGATAAAACTACAGAGCCATAGAAGAATGTATTTCCAAGCTAAATTTACTATGGCTTATTTCTTAAGTTATCTGCTCAAGTGCAGGAAAAAAAACGTGAAAAAAATTCTGCAACAGCTCCAGCTGTCCGACGCACAGCCTGTTTCACACACATACATGGAGTGTGTTTCTGTGCCCATGGTAACAGAACTAGCTACTCGAAATCAGATCAACTCACCACATCCGCATGCAACTGCAAACAATTTACTAAGAACTGCAGCCGCGCCTCCGCTGTTGTGTTAAAGTCAAGTTAAAGTCACGATGAATTAAATTAAGACTATAGACTGTGTCCACATCAAAGGTCTCAAACTCCATCCAACACACATACCATGTAGTTTCCAAATAAGCCTGAAGCTCAGGTGCATATAGGGTTGAATCCCTGGTTTACATGTTTTGCCACTTGCTTAAGCATCTTAATATACAGAAGTAAAATGCATTTAATAATATTTTTTGCATTCGGGTTAATTTTACAATGTTCGTTCGGATTTGAAATAGTGGTGGTTTAACACATTATTTGAAAGCACAATGAGCCCGTGCTGCCACTCATCTGCAATATATAGGGATTTGGCCATCAGTGAAGATATTAGCTATTTTGGAATTTTCGACTTTTGGAGTCGAGTCCCCATCACTACTTTTATCCAGTTTGGCGTTTAATAATTCTCATACTCAAATCACAATAAATGTGCAATGGCACCATTACTCCTAACAACATTCGCAGGGGAAAAACAAAACAAAATAAAACAACAGAATTAACTAAATTTAGTCTTCCAAAAGTAGTAGAAAAAAAGGCATAAATTAAAACATATTGAATTACTTACCGGAATAAACGTAGCGTATGTATGCAAACTGTACAATGTACAGAGAGAACGTCAATTCCATTTTCAAGTTTAGAGGAAAACACACCGTTCAAAGCATTTTCAAGTGGTGCAAACAGCACATGGGCATCAGAAGCCCATACAAATGCAGGGAAAATGCAAGTAGGCCTATACATGAAAATACTTGATTGGCTGAATAGCGTGATCAGTAACAGAGGTTTAGGGGTGGAGTCAGGTAAGTTGATCATTTTCATTGCATGATTTATAGAAACACCCTCCAGTTTGAAAACACCCACAAAGTCAGAAAACGCCAAGTTTGCTCTGCTGTTCTGCAATCAGTCATTGTTGGCGGAAAAGGGGTGCTCAGCGCAGATGCATGTGGTTAAGGCTAGATGCTGAGGGTTAAAGCTAGAAAGGAAATAACTGTGGTTACTGGCATGCACACATCAATATACAACAATAATTACTTATATTTGCATTATTGTAACGGGTTGGGTGGGTGACGTGGGTCTAGAGTTTAGACCTTAATAAAACACAATCTAATAGGTAGAAAATTTAATTCTTTCTGACCGCAGCATAGGGTTGACAGGTTTTCACAACAAAACCCGTCCAATTGCTGCTCAAAACTAGCCCAGAAGTAGCCCAATCACGTTCCAGGGTAAAGTACGTTTTGTAGTGGGGTTCCTCTGGTAAAGTTAGCATTCCAGTGTTTAAATATTACGTTATTGGAGTTAGGGCTGTGCCGATATTTGAACGCGATTCTCATGCGTATCTCGTCAGTAATGCCGGTTCTATGATTAGACGTAAATCTCATTCACCTGTTCATTCATGCCGCCGCGTTTACTACACAGAGCCGTAGTTCACTGACAAGCTACGCAATATCGCCTTCATTATCGCAGGCGATACATATCGATAATGCACGAATTTTCTACACATTTTTTTTTACAAATCCATCGCATTTTAATCACCAAAATTGGCGAATCTCAGCCAAATCAGAAGTGCAATGGAAAAAAATCTCAAATTAAGTCATCAGTACATTTTATGACTACTACATATTTGTATTGTATTATTATATATATTTTACGTTATCAATTGTGGAATCCAACCATTAGCCTAATTATTTGAGTCAGTTTGGCCTGCTTTATTGAGTATTTTTACTTTACTTTACACATTTACTATTACTATTATTAGTTACTATTATAGATCTCAAATGAATATTGTAATTATACATTATATTGTATGTTTTAACCCCTGGAACACACTACAAACATGATGATCTTACAGAAATAATGCATTGCTGTGCCCATCATAACTGAATAATCAAGTCATTTTGGAGACTTTTTTTGTTTGTTTGTTTGTTTGTTTACAGTCATACTTTAACGGACATTAAAAGACAATGCTGCAAAAACAACTTGAAGCTGTTATATTATGTTATACAGGTCCTTCTCAAAAAATTAGCATATTGTGATAAAGTTCATTATTTTCTGTAATGTACTGATAAACATTAGACTTTCATATATTTTAGATTCATTACACACAACTGAAGTAATTCAAGCCTTTTTTTTGTTTTAATATTGATGATTTTGGCATACAGCTCATGAAAACCCAAAATTCCTATCTCAAAAAATTAGCATATTTCATCCGACCAATAAAAGAAAAGTGTTTTTAATACAAAAAAAAGTCAACCTTCAAATAATTATGTTCAGTTATGCACTCAATACTTGGTCGGGAATCCTTTTGCAGAAATGACTGCTTCAATGCGGCGTGGCATGGAGGCAATCAGCCTGTGGCACTGCTGAGGTGTTATGGAGGCCCAGGATGCTTCGATAGCGGCCTTAAGCTCATCCAGAGTGTTGGGTCTTGCGTCTCTCAACTTTCTCTTCACAATATCCCACAGATTCTCTATGGGGTTCAGGTCAGGAGAGTTGGCAGGCCAATTGAGCACAGTAATACCATGGTCAGTAAACCATTTACCAGTGGTTTTGGCACTGTGAGCAGGTGCCAGGTCGTGCTGAAAAATGAAATCTTCATCTCCATAAAGCTTTTCAGCAGATGGAAGCATGAAGTGCTCCAAAATCTCCTGATAGCTAGCTGCATTGACCCTGCCCTTGATAAAACACAGTGGACCAACACCAGCAGCTGACATGGCACCCCAGACCATCACTGACTGTGGGTACTTGACACTGGACTTCAGGCATTTTGGCATTTCCCTCTCCCCAGTCTTCCTCCAGACTCTGGCACCTTGATTTCCGAATGACATGCAAAATTTGCTTTCATCCGAAAAAAGTACTTTGGACCACTGAGCAACAGTCCAGTGCTGCTTCTCTGTAGCCCAGGTCAGGCGCTTCTGCCGCCGTTTCTGGTTCAAAAGTGGCTTGACCTGGGGAATGCGGCACCTGTAGCCCATTTCCTGCACACGCCTGTACACGGTGGCTCTGGATGTTTCTACTCCAGACTCAGTCCACTGCTTCCGCAGGTCCCCCTCTCGTTGTGCAGCGTTTTCTGCCACACTTTTTCCTTCCCACAGACTTCCCACTGAGGTGCCTTGATACAGCACTCTGGGAACAGCCTATTCGTTCAGAAATTTCTTTCTGTGTCTTACCCTCTTGCTTGAGGGTGTCAATGATGGCCTTCTGGACAGCAGTCAGGTCGGCAGTCTTACCCATGATTGCGGTTTTGAGTAATGAACCAGGCTGGGAGTTTTTAAAAGCCTCAGGAATCTTTTGCAGGTGTTTAGTGTTAATTAGTTGATTCAGATGATTAGGTTAATAGCTCGTTTAGAGAACCTTTTCATGATATGCTAATTTTTTGAGATAGGAATTTTGGGTTTTCATGAGCTGTATGCCAAAATCATCAATATTAAAACAAAAAAAAGGCTTGAACTACTTCGAGTTGTGTGTAATGAATCTAAAATATATGAAAGTCTAATGTTTATCAGTACATTACAGAAAATAATGACCTTTATCACAATATGCTAATTTTTTTAGAAGGACCTGTATATTTATTGTCTAACATTCTCAATTTTCTGATGCATGTCCTTAAATTTGTTGGCATTAAATCAGAGTTTATAATGCTAATACTTGAACTTAAAATAGGAATTTCACCCGAAACTGATTTCTAGAGAGCAAAGATTTTGTGAAAAATAAATGGAAGAAAGTCTGTTTTTGACAATCACTAGTCTTGTACGTTATTCTGTTCTCATATTTTTTTTTATCACAATAATAACAAATAACATTACAGTACAAAACATACAGAAATACTTTCAATAATAAACAAGTTATGGTTAGTTAGTTAACAGAAGTAATAAAGTATTATTCTTAAGAAACAAATGGAAATGAGTCACCATTCTGGTTGTGTAGCTATTTTAGCTTCAAAGTACGTTTTTTTTTTAACAAAGCAGCTGATATTTGCCATAGCGACAGCAAGAAGCTAGTGGACTGGCGAGTCGCTTTCAGTCCAAAATGGCGGAAGCGTAGGACTGCTGCTGGGCGCAACTGTTGCTATGAGCGTTCTATTGAGTTTCGCCTCTTGGGATTCTATACTCTTTGCTTAAACCCCTGGACATGAAAAACATGAAAAAAAAAAAGTTACGAGTCTCAGGTCTAGCAGGAATTGTAGGGGGAGGGAGTGAATTACTTTTGAAACTGTTTGAAACTATATTATTTTGCATTTACGGCCTCTTTAAGGTAGTCGATTGCACTTAGCCTATTGCTTGTGTGATATTGCTTAACTATATGATTTAAGTACGAGACAAACTTTTTTGCCCCATATCTTAAATTTTAGGGTCATTCTAACTACGTTCTCTAAGCTCCATCAAGCAGTGAGTTGTTGCACTGCCTCATATTTGTCATCAATCGACTGAATGAAATGTCAGATGACCCACATAGGTTTGGGGCGGGGCTAGTGCGTTAAATGCGTTAATAATTTTAACGCGTTATTTTTCACCGTAATTAATTAATCTAATTAACGCGTTAAATTACCAGCCCTAGTTTTTATAGACCATTTCATTTATGAAATTCAGTCATAAATCAAGTTCATTCAACGTCAGTGTGTTGGGTTACCAAATCATATATTGTTATATTACTGTAGACTTTGCTTGGGTTGAAGATGGACTATTACTATTTAGCATGCAAGCCAATTGTGGCGAGCTAGTAGTTAGCTATCCCATAGAAACCAATGAGAACACACAATTAGGACATTAATCAAAATCATACATTTAAAAAATAAATGTAAAAAATCAGGTCAAGTCAATATCCACTATCAGACTTGGACCAGCAGAAATTAGTAGCAATTCACAAATTCAGACAGATGTTTTTAATCCTTTTTTTTAATTATTTATTTATTTATTTTTGTATTAATGTAGCTCTTTATCTGGTAAAAAAAAAAAAAAAAAAAAAAAGACAACAAACAATATAGCATATTATACAGTACACTTTGTATTCATGAACTGAAGAAGTATTGTTCATAAAAAAAATAGCAAAAGTGACAAAGAATTGTGCAAACAGTAACAAAACATACACGTGCATTCGCTGAAGCGATTGTAAAATGTGTTTTGTTAACAAGCGTGTAAATGGCAAAAAGTGACAGAATCACAGTGCATATATCAAATACACACATAGCTGCAAATGCAGGAAAGATTGAATTTGATTAAATTCATTTCTTTATTTCTTCCCTGGTACTTCAACATTGTATAATTTACTTCAAGACCAGAATTGTAAAACACTGGTATAATGTGCGTAATACAATCAAGATGGCGTTCACATCAGCTGGGCAACTGACTGCTTTGTGATACACAAAATGCAGGAGGTAGTAGATCATTAAGGTATCTCAGGTATTATATATCTCATGTTAACAAATATCAGCAGCATCATTCATGCCTACAAGAGTAAACACTGACAGGCTCATTTTTGTAGTTACGTCAATTAATGCTGGTTCTTTTCAACTAACTTTAATGGAGAAATGCAGAAATATTTAGGGCACAACCAGACGTTCACAGCTGGCAACTGTGCCATAAAAATAACTTCTATGTTTTTCATTCGCATTGATCAGGGTGAGATAACTTTATATGTGCAAGATGTTTTCATGAAACTTCACTTAAGCATTACCGCCGTACTGCATTTGCAAACATTTTTATCTACAAAAAATACATTAAAGCTTTATTTACCTATTATGGTAAACATTTAAAGCTAAAGTGTGAATTACAGTTTTTCTCAATTGCTTTGGCAGCCTTAATCTCTAAACTAAGTGCAATTGTCATAACTGTTTGCTAAAACATCAGAACCCTATTGTATTGTCTGCAAAAGGTAGTAACTCATCCAAAACATTTAATTCATGCTTCAAAACCTAATTATTGTGCCAGTGCCACCAAAATAAAAAGTGCATTTTGTTAGTGTATGAGCAAAACTGGTCAAAATATTTAGATGTTTTTCACCATGGAAATATTTGTTATACAAACATTTCGTTTTGTGTCATTTCATTTTGTTACATGCAATTTTATTTCATATGTTATATGCTTTCATATTTGTGACCCTGGACCACAAAACCAGTCATAAGGGTTTCAATCAATTTATACATCATCTGAAAGCTAAATAAATGGGCTTTCCATGTATTGTATGTTTTGTTAGGACAGCTCTACCTACTGTGACATACTCTCATGCCCCACACATGAGCTAGACCGACTCTGCTTACATTCATTCTCGTTCTGTCGGGATGAGAGGTGATACCTCCTGGTAGCGCGATTTATATAAAGCTTTACAGAAATTGCTGTATTATCATTAACGGAAGAGGGGTTAAAGGTGTAAATTTACAGAATTTTCCGTTTTTGAAGGAAATATTAACAGAAAATATCCTGGTAATTTTCTGCCAGTACATTATCTGTTTGTTTGTTTTTTAAGAGTAGTGTCATTTCTAATCCCTCAGACACTGATGCTTTGACTCTGAGTACCAGCAACATGTCAGAAGTGCCGGTACACACAAAAAAGTTTGTTAATGAACGATCATCCACACACGTGTGTTTCTGGTTTACTGGTCTCACGTGAATCACTTGCAGTTAGGAGATCCGCTGACCCTGTGGTGATGTTCTCACTCTGTTCTGTGGTGGAACTATTATAGTTCATCCAGCCTAGAAATGATACAATATATCATTTATAATTATATAATTTATAACCATTTAGAATTATAATTATATGCAATTGATAAGCATATTAAAATCGTAAGCCTTTAAGGTACTGGATTTTACAGCATGGTCTCCATATTTTAATGCTGAATAAATAGTTATTTAAATAACCTCAGGTTAAAGACAAAAGAGATTGAGAAAAATGACATTTGAAACATGCTATTATAGTGTGTTATACATGCCGTTATAGGATTTTTTATATTGTAATTTTCAGTTCTGGGTCAATTAATACTTTAATTAATATAAACTCACCACTTAACCTTCTCTTTATGTAGATTAAAGACAAGATGCATAGAACCACAATTGCAAAAACACCTGCAGCCCACAAAAGACTTTTAGATTCCAGAGTTCCATCTGCAGAAAAAAAAATTAAAACAATGTTCTAAACATTATATAAATTCATGCAACAAGTAAATACTATGTCTTGAGAAATTCTGGGCTGCCAGCAACAATTTTGCACACAATATTATCTTCTGACAGTTAATATGGTCATATTTACCCCATGATTTTGTAAATGTCTGACCGCTGTGAAGGACACGACACTCATAACTCTGTTTCTCATCTCTGTTTATCTCCACACTGGTTCTAATCTGAAAGCTCTGGTTATTGTTGGGTCTGACTCCTGTAGAGCTGAAGGGTTGGAGTGTGATGTTGTTTTGAGTGACGTTCATCTGCATGTGTTTGGGGTAGAAACCAGAGGCCAGACAGGTCAGAATCAGCTTGCTTTTGTCGTGAGGAGCTGCAGATGTAAACATGTGAAGAGCTGGTGGACCTGCAATAAGAAGCACATCATGAATAAAGGATATTGAAACCACTCAAACCTGATTCTGGACAAAATGACAAATGATTGAGCTCAAAAACTGAAGTCATTAGAGCAACACATACTGCTTATTGTAGAATTAAATGTGGAGATCCAGTCCATGCAGTTGTTGAGGTATGACTGGAGATACTGATTGTGAAATCTGTCAGTGTCCCATTTAATTTTGGTTTCTTTTGCCTTTGGACTTTTATCCTTCCATTGCATTGCGTCAATATCAAAGGCAAGAAAATCCTCTCCATCATATCCATACTCATCAAATGCATTCACAATCCTCACTGATCCATCTGGATGTTTATCCACCTCACAGCCGATTCTCCTCTGCAGAGTATGGAGACCTAAACAAGTCAATAAATAAACATAAAAAACAACATAAATTATTACAAGTTAGAAAATGGGTTGTAATTTAAAAAATACAGTAGCCTGTAAAAGCATTTGGACACTTAAATATACATCTATGTCATTCCAACATAAACCCAATGAAATCACCTTCACATCTGGAGCTTGTGCAGTTCGCCAGAGCGTTAACCAGATTTATAAACCAGTCTATAGGATCTTGAGGTTCGTCATTATCTCTCCAGATTTCCGCAACCAAAAAGTCTCTTTTCCAATTTTGTCCTTCATTGCTGTAGTGAGAGATCTGTCTGTCGTCATACAGACACACTGCACTGAACACAGGACCAGAGAAGCCATCAGGTTTGGTGAGGATGGTGTAATCAAACTGGAGATAGTGTCTCTCTGAGAAAACATAAACGCAAGTGTTAAGGACATGAATGAATGAACGAACGAATGAATTGTTATTACTACTGTATGCACCCAAATGTACAAGACAACGAAATAGTTTTAGCAGCTCAGATGTTGGTTGGCCTCCTGAGACACTGTGTTTTATATATGTGCTCCAGTGCTGTGAGTTGAACCCTGATGGTCCTTTGTGCACTGGAGATAAGCACTTTCTTGTCTGCCGTAGTACTGCTTAAATACCACACAGAGATTCAGTATGTCATAATGCTGTCTATAGAGCAGCTGTAAAAGGTCAATAGCATTTTTTGTGGCATCCCCACTTTTTTTCATTGTTCTCAGGAAAAACAACCGCTGCTGTGCCTTTTGTACTTGTGTGGTGGTGTGAGTAGTCCAAGTAAAGTCCTCAGTGATATGAACCCCAAGAAAACGAATACTGGGAACCCTCTCCACCTTCTCTCCACTGATGAAGACCGGAGCATAATTCAGATTCTGAGATCTAAAGTCAGCAATAAGCTCCTTGGCAGCTCTCTGTCAGGAAATCGTGTATCTAGTTGCAAGGAAGTGAAGCTTTTTGGTCAGTTTCCAGGGAATGATGGTATTGCATTCAGAGGTATCTGTGGACCTGTTTGGACTCATATTGATTGAATGAAGCCAGTATGATGACTTTAATATATGAGAGAACAAGTCTTTCAAAACACTTCATCACTATTGGAGTGAGGGCCACTGGAAGTGATGTTTGTTTTCTTTTGCACTGGCACAATAATGGCTGATTTTAGGCACTTGGGTACTGACGCCAGAGACAGACACAGATTGAAGATGTCAGTGAAGCCTCCAGCAAGTTGTTCAGCACAGCCCCTGAGTACTCTTCCTGGATCGCCGTGTGGGCCTGCCGCTTTGCATGAGTTTTTTCTCTGCAGCATACGACGTAAATCACAAATGTTCAGTGACACCAGTTCTACGATCTAAAAGGAATGCGGGCAGAATAACTCTCACCCGCTTTCCTTTATAGGAAAGCCCCATGATCCCCATGAAAGTGAACTTTCCTCCTCTCTACTCATAGACAACTTTTCTATGAATAAACTTGCATCCCAGGACATTGTGTGTATGATTTGAACTGTCTTGTATAGTGTCTCTTGCACTGTATTTTTTGTTTTATGCATGCTTTATGAGTGAAATACTAGTTAGTATAACTCTGCCTATGTCGTGTCTCCTATCAAATTAATGCTAATTTGATGACGCACACTTTGGTGTACCTCATCTCTTCATAGAATGCCATGTGTGTTTGTAATTTAATCAGAATGTCAGAACCATTGAAGCCATGCTCTCAGACAAAGGGAGCCCAGTTTCCAACCTCCCGCCTGGAAAGTCAGCCATTCTCATTGGTCGAACATATTCTGAGAGGTGTGACTCTTCCCAGACTTTAAAGGGCTCACACACAGTTCTGCCCTCTCTCCTGCAAAATCTTCCGATCATTGCCACAAGCATAAGCTGGCGTGGGCACGCCCTGTGGCCTAACAGGCCTTAACATATAGGGCTGCGTGCAGTCTCCCCCAGCATAACACTGGAGTTTCATTGGCATTCAACTCTGAAGTTCATCATCATGGAAATCAGACATTTCTTTCATCTTCTTCTCGGGATTGCGGCCTGCAGATCCACTGTGGCCCACAGGACCAGCAGGCCCCATTTCAGACAAAGCCAGCTGCTCACTCAGCAGAGAGAACTCTCGTGTGCACAACAAAGTCAAGGACAACCTTGGAGTTTCAAGAAATTGCAACTTCAGCCATCAAATGGAACCATCCAGACCTTCTTCAGAGACTTCACGAGACACTCGTTCCACAGCCGAGGCAAATGCAAGTATCATTACCAGATGGAGGTCGGCAGCACATATTACAACAAATGACTTGCTCCTATCGCAAATTACAGCATCATTGAAGTGTGGCATGGAAGTGATCAGCCAATGGCACTACTGAGGCACTATTGAGCCTTTAGATCGTCTGTATTGCTGGATCAACTGTTTCTCATCTTTCTTTTAAAAATATCCCATAGTTTCAGGTCAGGCATGTTGGTTGGCCAATAAAGCACAGTAATATCATGGTCAGCAAACCACTTGCAAGTGGTTGTTGCACTGTGGGCAGGTGCTAAAGTCCTGCTGGAAAAGGAAATCAGCATCTCCATAAAGCTTGTCAGCAGATGGAAGCATAAAGTGCTACAAAATCTCCTGGTAGATGACTGCATTGACTTTGCACTTGATAAAACAAAATGGACCAACACCAGCAGACATCACACACCCCAAATCATTACTGATTTCAGAAACTTCTCACTGGACTTCAAGCAGCTTGGATTCTGTGCCTCTCCAATCTTCCTTCAGATTCTGGGACCATGATTTCAACATGAAATGCAAAATTTACTTTTATCTAAAAAGAGGACTTTGGACCACTGAGCAACAGTCCAGTTGTTTTTCTCCTTAGCCCAGGTAAGATGCTTCTGACGTTTCCGTTTCAGAAGTGGCTTGGTAGTCCTTTTCCTGAAGACATCTGAGTGTGGCGACTCTTGATTCTACTCCTTGTGAAGCTCTCCCAAGTGTTTGAATCGGCTTTACTTGACAGTATTCTCAAGCTTGTGGTCATCCCTGTTGCTTGTGCACCTTTGACTACCCAATTTCTTCCTTCCAGTCAACTTTGTATTTAATATGCTTTGATACATCACTCTGTAAACAGCCACCCCATTCAGTAATGACCTACTGTGACTTACTCTCTTTGTGGAGGGTGTCAATGATTGTCTCTTGGACCATTGCCAAGTCAGCAGTCTTCTGCATTAGTGTGGTTTCAAAGAACAAGAGATACCCGGAATTTATACCGTAGGGATGGTCATTTAATGAAACTCAAATGTAAATATTTTAATATTTTGAAACACTGGACTTTTTGACTTTCATGAGCTGTACGCTCTAATCATCAAAACTTCCCCCAAAAAAACATTTTACTTTACATGTAGGGAATCTACAATATATGAAAGTTTTATTTTTTAAAATAAGTTACCATAAAAAAATGAACTTTTTCACGATATTCTAATTTTCTGACCTGCACCTATATATATATATATGTATGTATGTATGTATATGTATGTGTGTGTGTGTGTGTGTGTGTGTGTGTGTGTGTGTAAACATTTAACCCAACCAGCTGGGTCAAAACAACCCAGCATGTGATCTGTACCAATATTTACCCAGCGCTGGGTTGCAATATAACCCAGGTTGGCTTGTTTTTAACCCAGCATTTTTTTAGTGTAGTGACAACTTTTCAGTTTCTTATTATTGTAAAAAAAAAAAAAAAAAAAAATTGACACAATAAAAGAAGTTGATGTGAAAGATGACACATTTAATGATATTTGTTCTTCAATTATAGTTCTTGGAAAGAAAACTGGAGTCATTGCATCTCTAAACAGAAAAAAACAAATGTATATTTTCTGCATTTAACATAACAACAAATAACAAAACATTGATTAAGCTACAAAGCCACAGAAGCATGTATGGATGTGAAAAAAGTCGTTTTGAGACAGCTCTGAGACATGCATGCAGCGTCAGCCTATGTTAACATGAGCATTAGTCCGTTCAGTTTCCTCTGCACTGCAGTAGCAGTTTCGGCTGCGATGGATTTGATAAATTGAGGGCGCATTGTTCATGGTAAAAATACACCGAAAATGCACATAATTAAAGTCTGTCTTTCAGAGTCAACACATGACTTTTTAGCTATATGGGTAAAGCAAAAAAAATTTACTAAAGTTGCCTACACTTTTAGATGAAATGCACTCATAGGGTTAGAAAACAAATGCAAAAGAAAAGGTGTGATAGCCTCAGGCCCGGTGCTAGGAGGCCCCCCTCAGTTTTCTTAAACTTTTTATTTAAACCGTTAATAGATAATTGATTGGAGGATCATTGGCGCATCTTTTGCAGAGTGAATAAAGTTTGCAAATAAGCCTGAAGGATCAGGGGCCGGTTGCATAAAAGGTTTAGACTAGTCTTAAAAAGTTAGTCAGCTAACTTTTTCTTTAGGACTGGTCATAATTCTTTTAATTCAGTTACAGAAAAATGTAGATTGGTCTATGTTGAATCCAAAAAATAAGAGTTGGTCAAACTAATACATAAGACACTGTCTTAACAGAGGCTAAGTTTATGCAACTGGCCCCAGGTGCATTTATTTAGGGTCGAATCTAAACTCTGTAGGGCTGTAATAAGTCTGACACCCTTCACATGTTTTGCTACTTGCCTAAACATCTTAATAGCTATACATATATACAGACGAAAAATGCTTTTAATAATATTTTTGCATTCGCGTTACAATGTTCGTTCGGATTTAAAAATCTAAATAATGGTGGTTTATCGTCTTAGCCTACTTTTAGCCAGTTTGGCGTTTAAAAATTCTCATACTCAAATCACAATGACTTCTACAACATTCGCGGGGGTGGGGGAACAAACCAAAAACAGAATTAACCAAATTTACTTCAGCTGCCAGAAAAAAAGAGCATAGAATAAACATTGAATTACTTACCGGAAAAAACATAGCGTATGTATGCAAGCTCTACAATGTACAGAGAGAACTTCAAATCCATTTTTAAGAAAATACACCAACCACGTCGAAGCATGTTCAAGTTAGTGTTTAGCTAGCAGCACCTGGAACAAAGTAAACCCACATAAAGTCACACGCCCACGTTTTCCCGGCAAAAAAGGGGTGCTCAGCTTCAATTGTCCTCAACTGTCCTCAGTGTGAAAAGATGGATCTCAAAATCATACAGTCATTGTTGGAAAGGGTTCAAATGTATATTATATATATATATATATATATATATATATATATATATATATATATATATATATATATATATATATATATATATAAAATATTACTATTATTATTATTTATTTTTTTTATCTAGATTTATGCGCAACAATAGGACAGGTTATTGATGGTTCCTTTTGACAAGCTCCTTACCGATTAAACTCATCTCGTCTCCTCCTCCTGCCTATCCTTTTGGCTCACATCCACTCACAGCAGAGCAAGCCGGTTCTTGATAACGGTGCTGTGTACATTTCGCAATGCCGATGTTGAGGCACGTTTTGCGGCATCCGCCTCCAAATTTGTAAGCTACGTTTCCATGAACTTTTCATGCACCACCGTTTCACTTTGGTCTGTACATTTTGAGAGACTGAGAGGAAGGTGGAATAGAGGTGAGACGATATTTACATGCGGAGCAAGATCCCTTTTCACTCCGTCAATAGAGCAGCCTACTTTGTGATGGGCCGGTCCTTGGCGTGTAGAAAAAATGCACCGGCCCAAAAGTGCGTCGGCCCACTGGGAAAATGCCCGGTATCCCAGATTACCAGTCCAGCACAGGAATAGAGTCAACCAAACATATACACTGATTAATTAAAATAGTGCGTGTAACTAAATACTACAATCCGTGCCGTTCAGCCTAAGGTCGGGCCAAACATGTTTGCACATGTGAGGATACGCTTGTTAAGTACAAAGCTTGGTTTACTAATAAATAATAGTTTAGCATTCAAATACATTGCGAATATGGACATTTAATTGGATTCATGCTGAATGAGAGAGGTAACCTATAGGCTGCGTGGAACAACGCGTTTGCTTTCAGTTTCGCTTTGAATTAGCCTAATTTGTTTTGGCTTGTTTTGTATTCTTTCCTGTTTTGAACCGTTCAGAATAATCTGTAGGCTAGGTATTGTGTTTTGTACATTATAACATTTTACTTTATTTACCAGCGTTATTTATAAATCATACTTCATAGTCTTATCAAGTCTTTCAAACGATGTTTTATTAATTTTAATTTTTTATATCTTTCAATAAAAGGTTTATTGAGTGCAGACAACCTGCAAATTCAACACTTTTTTTTTTCAGGTTAAGCCACAACCAGATGTGTGCAGTATTTCAGTATTTAACACTATTTTAAAAACAAAGCACTTCATGTAAAAAAGTACCCAAGTAAAATATATTATGCAAATGCTTTTTAAACATTGTAACATGGGACATCAATTTAACATATTACACAAAAACAGGACAAACAGGCATGTTCACAAATAAACAAGAAACTAATAAAGCAATATCTTCACCCTGGCTATATAGCGCCTCAACATTGCACAATTTATTCAAGGACAGAGATTGTAAAATGCTTGTATTGCAAACTTTAACTACTGTAAAAAAACAAAAGGCAGACATTAGCTAATAAGTCATCAAGATGTTTTAGATTTTATGTATAAAAAAAAGTGTACGTTTCAGCATCATCAAACATGCCTACTAGACTAAATTTTGCCAGGTTAATTTATGCAATGATACGAGTCTGTCATTTATTTCTATTCATTAATGCTGGTTGGAGGTTCTTTTCAACTAACTTTAATGTCACAATGCTAAAATATTCATTTTATAATTAGACTAAGTCATAGTTTGCGCACAGCTTATGCTACTGAGAATAGAGGCATAAAAAAATTGATAAAAATACTGAGAATAGAGGCATAAAAAATGTATAAAAAATATTGAGAATAGAAGCATAAAAAATAAATAAAATGAATAAAGTAAAAAATATATAAATAAAATCTGAACCTGAAACTGAAAATTTAAATCTGAAATGTATTTTAAATAGTCTTTGATTATTTGATATAGAGCTCTCCAGTGTTCAAAGGAAACATTCATGAATCTCCTGAATTAAAAATGAACAAGCATAAGCAAATTGTTCTTGTAGTTGTAAAATAACTGGAAGAGGATGACACTTTCATGTATGCTCTTATGTTGAAAATAAGTTGAGCAAATTTTGTTTGGTTTCTGCACAGTGAGTGACACAGTGAGTTGAAGTTGAGAATGAAGAACGTGAATATGAAGTGGTGATACCAGGATCGTCTGCACCCGTGTGGTTGTCATTCACTGCTCTCACATGAACTACTTGCAGTCAGGGGATGCGCTGATGTGTTGCCGTTCTCATTTCTGGTTGAACCATTACAGTTCATCTGGCCTAGAGATGATACAATATATTATTAGAAAACATTAGCATTAAGACAAACACTTACTGATTTCAGAACTATTTGGTATATGTTCTACCTTCTTGAGCATATAAAACTTAAATTACTACAACAAGGCGTCTATATTTAAATGCAGAAAAAACTGAATATTTCATCTCAGGTTAAATACAAACGAGAACCAGCTTCTGAGATTGTTTACATCAAATTTAGAGCAACAAATCTGGAAATATGAAACTGGATATACATGAACACAAATGACATTTAAAATAGGGTTTATAGTGATTGGATAGACGAAAGGAGTGTGACAATTCTTTAAAAACATCTATTATTGGATTTAAATTCTGTCAGTTTTATGAAGGTAAAACGGTATCAAAACTCGAGAGCTTGTTGATCTGAATGTGGGAACTTGTCATATTAACATTCGTATTTGTAAGTTGAAATTTACACTCAGAGCTCTGATGTAAAAAGCTGAATCTTTCGATTTGCACCCATGGACAATGATCAAAACACCCGTGTTTTTAAGTCAAAGTTGCAGATTACAGTTTTTGCCTATTGCTTACACACTTTTTGCAGAATTTGGCTCATTATGTCAAAACTCTACACACAAGCCAATCAGACATAGCACTTGGAGATTACCAACTCACATCTATGCCAAAATGAAACATTGCAATCAAAACGTAACACTCCTTTCTAAAAATTAAATTCTTGCAACAAAACCATACACACAAGCACCATTTGAATTACTCTTTCATATCACCAGCAACACACTGATGGGCTTTATATAAAACACTGCAGTCTTTGTGTTTCTATTTTAATTGTCATTTGCCCAAACTCAGTCTTCTGTAAAACTCAAAAGTAGAAATTCAGCAGCAATCAAACAAGAGTTTTTACAATAAACAAACATTCTTACAGAAATAAAGTAAATTTAGCAACAATACAAAAGTAAAAAAAAAATGGGGTGATGGGGAGGCTTATGGATCCCGCCTTCTGTTTGGGTCTGGCCACAAGTTCTCGTCAACATCACAGGCAATGTCCTCGCGGGCTAGGCATCAGGGAAAATATCGCCTTGTGAAAATATCACCCTTGGATGGATCCCACCTCAATGTCTCCGCATGCCTCTTGCAAAGTTCTCAAAATGGCTTACCTGAGGCCTATTTGTAGTGCTAAGGCTCAGACCGATTGGTGTTCTGTTTTCTGTGCAAGTGTTTTCAGGTGTGTATGTAAGTGCCTACAATTGCCAGATGAGTTTTGCTTTTTGAACAGAGTGTTTTCCCAATGATAACAGGTGATTTCATTTTTGAACAAAGTGTCTAACGTAAGAAAATGTGTGTAGTGCTTTGCAATAAGTGTGTTACAGAATTGTAAACAAAGTGCAAAGTTGACAATGTGTTTAAGCTGTGGTTACACTGTGTTTAAGGTATGCTACAAGAAGTTTATGTATTGAGACTTTGGTCTAAGCATTCGGTTTTAGTGTGTAAGCAATGGGCAAAAACTGTAATAGCTACAAATGTGTAGAATGACATTCACATTAAGAAAATTACACACATACACACACACACACACACACACACTGGATAAATTGCTATTGGGGGAAAAAAACATACTTGTTTTGTGTGTGTGCATGTGTGTGTTTGTGTGTGTCAGCATTACAGGCAATTACCATTTTAATTACAACAATGCAATATAAAAGAGCATCTAGCAAGTTTTTCAATCTCTGTAGGCTGCTGAGCCACGATAAAGATTAAAAATGTAGCCATACTCTTTCCTTGTAACGTTCTTTCCTCTTTTCAGGTTGATTTATAAAATAACCTAAGATAATGATTTATAAAATAATCCTAAAGAGAGCATGTAATGTTACATAAATCTTTTATTGACATTTGCTTTTGAACATTATCGTAAAAATGCAGGTTATAGAAAAGAGGTGTGTGGTTTCTATAGCAACAGACTGTAAATATATTGCTTTGAATCTGTCTTTTTTAACATTGAGTCGTATATTCAGAGCATATCTATATTTACATTTGCAGATTACAACACTCTTAAATGTCAGTCTTCTCGGTTACTTTCTGGCAGGCCAGATCAGTTTCATCCATGCTGAAAATAATCCATTCACTTCAACTTTTCCAGTACAAGACCGGCCAAAATCCGGCCAATTACTGGATAAATTGCTATTGGGGGAAAAAAAACATACTTGTTTTGTGTGTGTGCGTGTGTGTGTGTCAGCATCACCTCTTATATCCTCTTGGGCTAGGCATCGGGGAAAACATTGCCTTGTGAATCCACCCTTGGATTGATTCCATCTCAATGTCTCCACATGCCTCTTGCAAAGTTCTCAAAATGGCTTACCTGAGGCCTGTTTGTGAAGTGTTTTCAGGTATGTATGTAAGTGCCTACAATTGCCAGATGAGTTTAGCTTTTTGAACAGAGTGTTTTCCCAATGATAACAGGTGATTTCGTTTTTGAACAAAGTGTCTAATGTAAGAAAACGTGTGTAGTGTTTTGCAATAAGTGTGTTACACAATTGTAAACAAAGTGCAAAGTTGTCAATGTGTTTAAGCTATGGTTACACTGTGTTTAAAGTATGCTACAAGAAGTTTAGGTATTGTGGCTTTGGTCTAAGCATTCGGTTTTAGTGTGTAAGCAATGGGCAAAAACTGTAATCTCCAAATACTATGTCTGATTGACTTGTGTGTAGAGTTTTGACATAATGAGCCAAATTCTGCAAAAAGTGTGTAAGCAATAGGCAAAAACTGTAATATGAACTCACCATTTAACCATTTGTAGATTAAAAGCACGATGAATAAGACTGCGACTGGAGTTACAATAGCAACTGCAACCAATGGTACCACCAAATAATTATTTCTAGATTCAAGACTACCATCTGCAGGAAAAAAACAACCATAAAACCAAACAAATGTTTTAACCATTTTATAGGATAGGATCTACAACGATTTTGCTTACAATAGTAACTTAATATGGTCATATTTACCCCGTGATTTCGTAAATGTCTGACCGCTGTGAAGGACACGACACTCATAACTCTTGTCTCTCATCTCTGTGTATCTCCACACTGGTTCTAATCTGAAAGGTTTGGTTATCGTTGGGTCTGACTCCAGTAGAGCTGAAGGGTTGCAGTGTAAAGTTGTTTAGCGTAATGTTCATCTGTATGTGTTTGGGGTAGAAACCAGTGGCCAGACAGGTCAGAATAAGCTCACTTTGGTCGTGAGGAGCTGCAGATACAAATATGTGAAGAGCTGGTGGAGCTGGAATATGAAGCAAGAATAAATTACTTTGAATAAATCATAAAGCACAAGTTAAAAAAAAATAGACCAATGCATACTTCTGATTGATGTATTTCAATAAAGACCCAGTGGATTCACCATCACATCTGGAGCTTGTTGTCACGAGTGTCGTGCGGGAGGACAAACGAGGAGTACGGGATCACGATCGGGTAGAAAACAAGTCTTTAAGGAACAAATCCACAACATATAATCCAAATGGAGGCAGGCAAGGAGACACACACACAAAGACGAGAACGGACAACCAAACAATGAACAGAATCCAACTTAAGTAGGGTGGTAAACAAGACACAGACAGGTGATGGTGATTAACTAATAATGACTTAATTAGGGGAGGGACAGGAACAAAACCAAATAAGGGCAAAAAGGAAGTGGAACAAACCAAATAAAAACAACAAAAGAGTCCCAAAACCTGACATAACCCCCCCCTCCTGGAAGGCGCGACCTCGCGCCGAAAACAGAAACATGGGGGGGGCTTGGATGGGGGACGGGCATCCGGGAGGAGGAGAACAAAGGGAGTCCAGGGAGGAAATGATGGAGAGAGGAGCCAGGGAGATGACAGGAGGGTCCAGGGTGGATCAGCCGGAGGGAGGAGCCAGGGGGAAGACAGGAGGGATCTGGCGCAGGAGGAGCCAGGAGAGACCCAGGTCACAGCCGAGATGGCGGCCCACGGTGGAGCCGACGGAGGGAGGAGCCATGGTGGAGGAAGGGCTGACGACTCCAGGGGGCCGACCAACGGCGGCGGAGCAGGTGGTGGTGGAGCCCGAGGCGGAGATGGAGAGCCGATGATCCGGGGCAACACCGAGGATCCGGAGGGCCAAGGCGAAACAGATGGCACCTGCGACCGAGGCAGAGGCGGAGAGCCGCAGTGGAGCCGGAGCGATCGAGGACCGAGGCGGAGCTGGAGGGAGGGAGGAGTCCAGCCGAGCCGGAGGTACGGAGCGACGAGGCGCAGCCGGAGGAGTGGAGTCCAGAGGCGATGGCAGGGTGACGACTGACCGGGGCGGAGCCGTAGGGATGAGGGAGCCCGGTGGAGCTGGTGGATCGACGGGCGACGGTGGAGATCAGGGAGCTAGGTGCCATGGTGCAGCCGCAGGGTCGGAGGGCCGAGGCGGAGTCCGAGAATCGGAGGCTGGAGGTGGAGCTGAGGGATCCTCCGGACTCAACACCAACGGAGCTGGAGATGGGCAGACCCGCAGCGAGCCCACGCAACAGATGGTGAGCTGAAGGTGAGCGGCGGGACTGACGAGATCCAGTGGAGTGGGCGTTGAGGCAGGAAAACAGTCAATGAGAGGAGGCGGGAGAGGGAGGCTGGGTGGGATTTTTTGTTCATTCAAATGTTCAGAGGATGACGGAAGGGAGATAGATAATCCACAGTCCAAGTCATATAATTCCCTTGAGTCCAGGTGTAGCTCACCCCCAGCAGTGGTGGCGTGGGCGGGGCTTTCCGTAGCCCCCGCAATCTCCACGGTTGCCGGCTCTTGCACCTGGTCAGATGTCTCGGGCTCTGGCTCCGGGGCAGTCGTCCGCTCGGTCGCTCCTGATGGCGATGGCTCAAAAACTGCGGCAGGCTCTGGCTCTCCGTCCGCGGTGGGCTCGGCCAGCTCTGCACAGCATGGTGGTGGTCGGCTGGGCTCTGGGTCTAGAGTGGGGCTGGTGTCATCCACGATGTCTACAGTCACTGCCGAATTGCAGGACACCAGCACCCACTCAATGAAGGCGGCGAGGTTCTCTCGAGAGACCGATCCCCCTGCGCCAACAGGAGGATGAGGACAGCTGGGTTGTTCATCACGTGGAGGGGAAAACGACAAAAAAACAAAAAGAAAACACTGAAAAAACAAGAAAAATAAACAAGGACAAAACATGAAGTAAAACTGTTTAGGTCCATTCTTCTGTCACGAGTGTCGTGCGGGAGGACAAACGAGGAGTACGGGATCACGATCGGGTAGAAAACAAGTCTTTAATGAACAAATCCACAACATATAATCCAAATGGAGGCAGGCAAGGAGACACGCACACAAAGACGAGAATGGACAAACAAACAATGAACAGAATCCAACTTAAGTAGGGTGGTTAACTAATTAACTAATAATGACTTAATTAGGGGAGGGACAGGAACAAAACCAAATAAGGGCAAAAAAAGTCCCAAAACCTGACACTTGTAGAGTTTGTTAACCAGATTTATAAACCAGACACTAGGATCAGGAGGTTCTTTGGTATCTCTCCAGATTTCTGCATCTGAACAGTCTCTTTTCCAGGTTTGTTCTTCATTGCTGTAGTGAGAGATCCATCTGTCATCACATACACCCACTGCACTGAACACAGGACCAGAGAAGCCATCCGGTCTGGTGAGGATGGTGTACATATAAAGGAGACAGTGTCTGTCTAAAGAAAGATAAAGACAAAACATAAAGGATATTACTGTCACAGAGAACACCAGAGTTAAATATGAACTAGCGGTCTAAAGCATGGACACGATTACATAGATCCAGTGGGAAAGCAGAGTAGTGAGCCTGTACTACAACTACATTATGCAGTAATTACCAGGAAAAGAGACAAGTTGTTAAAAAAATTGAGAAATATAGGTTTAACCTATTTCAAATGTCCAAATGTAATAAACTGGTACTTACAGAAACACCTATCTCCAAATAATGAGATTGGAAACTAGAATTTAAATACCACATATTGCATATGTAATTATTATTATTATTATTATTATTATTATTATTAACAATAATATTTTTTCTTTGAATATTAAGTTTTTCCTGCCTACTGATGCATCACAATCCAGTCCAGTTGGTGGCGGTAATACACTATGATTAAACTTGCTACTGCCATTAAACCATATTAGAAGAAGATGATGAACACGTTGGCATGCATAAAAAAAAAATTTAAAAAAAACTTAATTTCATTGCTATAAGAGCTGTATCCCTTATAGCCACAACCATCCAGAAAGCAATACATAACACAGATTTAGTAGATATACAGCAATAAATAATTTTGCCTTTACTTCAACAGTATTTGGTTGCTTACCGCACTGAACATAGAGTAAATACACCGTCAAAATGAGAATAAAAACACAGTACATTTCGACGTTTTATCAAAACGAGTGTAAAAATAACGTCCATTTCGACGTTTTTACGAGAACTGCCAAAGACGCCCACACATGTTGCTCGCCATTACAGATGTAACAGACACCTACTCACACAGAGAGGTGTCAGAAAACGAAACTGTTGGAAATATATATATTTTTGTTTTGTTTTTTTTGTTTTGTTTTGTGTGATTCGTTCTGATAAAGCAAATTATTTTTCTCTTCTCCTAAAGCTGAAACATCAAGTTGAGGTAGACGGTCATAGTGGAACTAAGCATAAGCAAAAATAAATAAATAAATAAAAGAAAAGAAAAAAGTAAGGAATTAATAAATATGAAGAGATTAAGGGAAGACAGCTAGGCTACACTTTTTAAAAAGCAGTTTGGTGTAACAATATACCACTATAACCCATATTGGCCTAAATTACTCTTTATTTAAAATGAGAAAGCATGCGTTACAAAAAGCAAGAAATGGATTTTACCCATTTCACTTCACGTGTTACCAGTGTTTATCCAACTTTGGCAAACCAGGTTAATAATGCATTCGTGACACTGGACTATAGTTTGGAGCGAAAGATGGACAGATATGAAAGGAAAAAAGTAATATATGGCTTAAAAGCATGGTATCACTGGTTTCATTATAGATTACCATTTTAATTACAACAATGCAATACAAAAGAGCATCTAGTAAGGTTTTCAATCTCTGTAACATTGTAAAACCTTGTAAAATTTCCTCTTTTCAGGTTGATTTATAAAATAACCTAAGATAATGATTTATAAAATAATCCTAAAGAGAGCATGTAATGTTACATAAATCTTTTATTGACATTTGCTTTTGAACATTATCGTAAAAATGCAGGTTATAGAAAAGACGTGTGTGGTTTCTATAGCAACAGACTGTAAATATATTGCTTTGAATCTCTGTCTTTTTTAACATTGAGTCGTATATTCAGAGCATATCTATATTTACATTTGCAGATTACAACAACACCTCTAAATGTCAGTCTTCTCGGTGACTTTCTGTGCTCCTGATGACAAAGGCAGGCCAGATCAGTTTCATCCATGCTGAAAATAATCCATTCACTTCAACTTTTCCAGCACAAGACCGGCCAAAATCCACCAGGACCCTTTGTGTGTGATTTACAACCCGAGCAAACCTCAAAATAACTCACTGAACTCAGTGAATCTCACAAAAAAAAATATATATATATAGTATAATAGAGTAAATAGAGGATATATTCACATACATATAATTCATACTACATTTTCACACAAATAAAATATCATATTATGATATTACTTTCATGACAATCACATTAAAAAAACCTAATTAAAAAAAAAATAATGCACAAAATAATTATTACAAATTATTTAAAGTGTGAACCATACATAATTTGTGGTATTAAATGTAGTTTTGTCAAAAAAAAAAAAAAAGATCCAGGGCATATTTCACCATGAATACATACATTTTTTTATAAATAAATAAATTAAAAAATTACAACAAAATAGTAATAATACAAAAATAATATAGATAAAGCATGTATTTAAATGTAACCTTACATTATGGTTGTATTTGCTTTACTCAATTTATTTTTTACAAAATAAAAAAACAAATAAACAAAGTTATTTAAATTGTGCACCATATGTCATGATACTATTATTAAAAAAAAGAAGATGAAGAAAAAAGTAGGCCATATTTCCTCCCAAATACATAAAAAATGAAAACAAAATAATAATAATAATAATAATAATAATAATAATAATAATAATAATAATAATAAAAAGTACAGATAAAGGATGTATTTAAATTGTGAACCTTACATCTTGTCAGGTTCACATCAAAGCTTACATGAAAATAATAATAAAAAAAAAAATGATTACAAATTATTTTAATTGTAAACTAAATAGTAGTCTTGAATTAGATTTTATAAAATAGAAAAATAAAATTTATATTTTAATAAAATAAAATAATTATTAAATTTAATACATTTTATTAAATAAAATAGCAAAAAGGGGGAATTAAAAAATAAATAAATAAAAACTGAACTTGTACTGAACCTAATTTCCTAAAATAAAAAATATAAAAAAAAAATTATGAGACTTTTTTTTGTGAGATTCACCAAAGCATCAGACAGCAAACTTTGATCCCCATCTCTATCTGTGAACGGCACACATATGTCACAAAATAACACAAGTGCCATAGATATTTATATTTATATATAAGAAAAGCAGTGTGTGTTCAGTCACAGCACAGTCGTCTTGTGTGTCTGTGAATGAAATGTGGCAGTGGAGAAACAGATGAAGTTCAGTATCTGTAAAATCCTGGTACGTCTGCGGCCCAAAAACTCACGCTTTCCTGAGCTGGTCATTTAGAAACCCAGAATTCCCATTAAATATCAACAAATGGAGGTATCAGAACAGATGTAATCAACTCAGATTTTGACATCAGATCCCATGTCAGGAGTTAGTTTTTTTTTTTCCGGGGTTCGTAGCTGCAGCTAAAGGCTTTTATAAAACATTTGACAATATTAAAATCTCCTCATATTGCATTGCTCTCCCACATTAGTGCTTGGCACAGAAACGACATGTCTTTACATTATAAACGCATATCTACATTCTTACACCATAATGTACAAACAAAGATGGAAGTGCAAATACAATATGCATGCATGAGCTTCAGTACTGCGAGCGAGTGAAGGGCAAAAACTCCACGAAACGAGGAAATAATACTGGCAGCTCACAGGAACCATCACGCTTCAGTCACTGAAAACCAATGAGCTCAGATATGAAAGATTCAAGAAAATAAACAAGAAAATCTCCTCAGTGTGATCTCGTAACAACAGGATTGACTAGAAAGCGAGTACTTGGCTCTATTTGACATCATCATCATCATGACCTTTGACACCAGTGTGTTTGTTCGTTCAGTCTCAGTTCATACTGTAGGGCTGGGCGATATATCTTCTGTTTATAAAATATCATTTATTTACAAAATAAAGCAACATTCTGATGTTATTTGGCCGTTAACTTTGTGATTTTACCTAACAAGTAAGTTTGATTCATTTAGGTCAGTTCAAACTGTCTGTTTCAGTGAATCGATTCAAATGATTCAGTGATTTGTTTGCATGTTACATTTGTTTTTGTGTTTACAAAATTAAATATTCATAAACTGATACAAGATTACCATGATTTTATTTGACCATTAAGTTTCTGACTTAAATGTAAGTAGTTAAACCATCTGTTTCAATGAATCGATTCAAATGATTCAGTGATTTGTTTGCATGTTACATGTGTTTTTGTGTTTACAAAATTAAATATTCATAAACTGATGCAAGATTGTGATGATTTAATTTGACCATTAAGTTTCTGATTTGAATTTACATAAGTTAAACCATTTGTTTCAATGAACTGATTCAAATGATTCAATGATTTGTTCACTCTTGTGTTTATAAAATATCATATATTTATAAACTGAAGCAACATTGCAATGTTTTTTTGATCATTAAGTTTGTGATTTTACCTAACAAGTAAGTTTGATTCATTTCCATCAATTTAAACTGTCAGTGATTTGTTTGCATGTTACATTTGTTACAAAATCATATATTCATAAACTGATGCAAGATTATGATGATTTTATTTGACCATTAAGTTTCTGATTTGAATTTAAGTAGTTAAACCATCTGTTTCAATGAATTGATTCAAATGATTCAATGATTTGTTCACTCTTGTGTTTATAAAATATCATATATTCGTAAACTAAAGCAACATTGCGATGTTAAGTTTGTGATTTTACCTAACAAGTTAGTTTGATTCATTTCCATCAGTTCAAACTGTCTGTTTCAGTGAATCAATTTAAATGATTCAGTGATTTGTTTGCATGTTACATTTGTTTTTGTTTACAAAATCATGTATTCATAAGCTGATGCAAGATTAACATGATTTTATTTGACCATTAAGTTTCTGATTTGAATTCAAGTAGTTAAACCATCTGTTTCAATGAATCGATTCAAATTATTCAATTATTTGTTCACTTGTGTTTATAAAATGTCATATATTCAGAAACTAAAGCAACATTGCGATGTTATTTGGCCATTATTAAGTTTGTGATTTTACCTAAAAAGTAATCCATCAGTTCAAACTGTCTTTTTTCAATGAATCGATTCAAATGATTCAGTGATTTGTTTTAGGATGTGTTATATTTGTTTTTGTGTTTCTGATTTGAACTTCAGTACTAGAAAAATGCAAATTTGATTCCTTTCAATGAATCAGCTCGAACGGATTCAATGAATCAATTCAAATGATTCAATGATTTGTTTTCATATATTTAAGTGTTTGGGGAAAAAAATCATAAATTCAAAACTGTAATGATATTATTTGGCCATTAAGTTTCTGATTTGAACTTCAGTACTAGAAAAATGCAAATCTGATTCCTTTCAATGAATCAGTTCAAACTGATTCAGTGAATCGATTCAAATGATTGAATGATTTTTTTCTTATGCTACTATTGATGTTTATGTATTGTTAAATTGTTTTTTGCGTTCACATGATTTTGTATTTCCTATCTTCTAAACTTTTTAATCCAATTGTTTGAGTTCCTCAGACTAAAATAAATCAGCCTTCAAATCCAAATATATAAATATGAATATACACTAAACATGGTCAAAAGGCTGAAAAGTTAAAGAATAAAATTTAATATATTTTTACAAATTTAAATATGAATTTTAATATATTATTTTATATTCATACCGCCCAGCCCTAACAATCTGAAGTATTAAATTCCTATATAAATATGGTCCAGAGTGCTGGTAGAAGTTAAATAACATTGACAACTGCGTTTCAAAAAAAAAGTCCACACTTTTCCCACGGACAGGAAAAAGCTTTCGTCGACCACCGATCATTTTGTACATTAAGAAATAAGCGTCTTATTGTGTTTTCAGAACACAACACGTGTGCTCCAGCGGACTGATTCATTTGGCCTTGATCGAGCTCTGAGAGAGTCATTTGATAAAGTGTTGGTTCAGTCTGAATCGTCCAGCAGGGGGCGCTGTTTGTCTGTGTCTCTCAGACTCTGGGCTCCAGTCTGTGCGAGAGCTCAAACAGCGTCTGCTGATTGTCGATGATGTGAAGGTAATGGACGCTGGAGCGCACCTCAGGACTGTCACACGGCGAAAGCTCGTTTCCTGGGAAGAGGAGAAATCGATGGAGTTAATAATTAGTTAACCAAGATGATAACAGATACTTTAAAGCAGCAGCAGCAGGAGGAGAGTCTGACCTGTCTGATCCGTCTGACAGTGGCGAATGAGTCGGACCGTATCTGCGATCATGTGCTGAAAACAAGAGACAAACATCAGTAACTCCTCTGACGAGTGATGAGTGATGAGTGACAGCTGTCAATCACTGAAAACACTCACCAGCTTCTCAAAATTCACCAGATTATCATGAAATGTTTTGTTCCCCTCATGGATGAACGTGATATCTGAAAAACAACACAGGTGATACGAAGTGTACATTTACATTTATGCAGAATATAATATGAAATGTTTTATTTTTACAAGTTAATAATAAAATATAAACTAAATTAATAATAAATATCACACCATATTCTTTCATTAGACAAAAATAATCAGTATCTGTCATTAAAAACAGTGTTATATTTTAATAGTAAAATATAAACCTAAATAATAATAGTAAAGTATTTTAACAGAAATATTATTTTAATAAACAAAAATGATCAGTATCTATCATAAAAAGTAGTGTTACTATATTTCAATAATATATAAACTAAAATAAAAAAATATAAATTTATAATATATCAATATTATTTTATTAAACGAATAACCCATATCTGTCGTAAAAGCACAATTATTATTTTATAACAATAAAATATAAACTAAAAAATAAAATATAGTATTTTATATTTGTAATATTAATTTATTTATTAAACATATGAATAATCATCATCTCATAAAAATCAGCATTATGTTTTAATAGTAAACTATAAATTGAAATACAATATTTTTAACATAGCACTATTATTTTATTACCAAAACAATCAGTATGCGTCATAAAAATGCATTATAATTTAAAAACAAAATCTAAACCAAAATAATAAAATTAAAATAAAATATTTTATATTTTATAAACCAAAATAATATAAAATATATTATTTATTATATATATTATTAATATACAAAATAAAATAAAATATTTAATATTATTATTGTTGTTTTAAAAAGATAGCATCTGAAATAAGATATTTAATATTTGTAATATATCACTATATTTTTTTTTCAAAAACAGTGTGTCATAAAATGCATTGTTGTAATTAATTAATATAAATAAATATTATTTTATTAAACATATGAATAATCAGCATCACTAACAGTATTAGTTGATCAAAGCAGAACTGGACAAAAAAGTATTTTATTGGTTTATAATATAACTATTTTATTTTATTAAACATAAGAATAACCCATATCTGCCATAAAAAGCAGTATTATTATATTTGAACAAAAAAGAAATACAAAAATATAAAAAAACAATTACATTGTTTATATATCAATATTATGTTATTAAACATGTTATTAGTCAGTTTTAATTTATTATGTTAATAAAATATTTACTGTATTTTAATAATGAAATATAAACTAAAATAACCCAAATAAAATATTGTAATATATCAATATAGTTTCAATAAACAGAAGAATAATCAGTATTTGTCATAAAAACTGCATAATATTTGAATAATAAATTTAAACTAAAATAAAACTAAAATAAAAATATTTTAATATATCAAGATAATTTTACTAAACAGAAGAATAATCAGTATCTGTCATAAAAACAGCATTATATTTTAAATATAAATATAAACTAAAATAATACAAAAATTAATATATCAATATTATTTTATGAAACATAAGTACAATCAGTAGCTGTCAAAAAACAGCATTATATTTTAATAACAATGATAAACTAAAATAAAATTATTTTTTACATTTTTTAAATACAATGTTATACTAAAAAAAAAAATATTTTATTTAACTATATTTAGAATAACCCATATCTGTCATAAAAGCAGTATTATTATATTTTAACAAAAATATCAATTAAAAAATAAAATAAAAAAAAAATATTGTTAATATATCAACAGTAATTAATTAAATTAAATGTATTTAATAATTACATTTTATATATTTAATATATCAATATTAAAAAATTAATTTAAACTTATATATATATATATATATATATATATATATATAAATATATATTTTATGTAATGAAGTAGTTGTTTACCTTTGAGCAGCAGAGGCATGAAGGGTATTTTGGGCGGCTTCATTTTCTTGAAAGCGTCTCTGTAGGCTTTGTGATTCATGGATGGATCCTGAGGAAGAATTAAATAAATCAGATAAATCTCTTTACTGACTGATGTGCATTTCATAAAATCAACATAAGCATAAAATCAAAATCTTTATAGACAGGGTTTGACTTACAGTCAACAGCTCCAGTTCAGAGAAAAGCTTCTTGAACTTTCCAGGAACTTTCTGCAGGAAGGAGACACACAGAAACTGAGAATCTGCTGTTTAACCTGCATCACATGTGGTTAGTGGAGGATATAGAGTGGTTTTTACCTCCCACGTTTGGTTGAGGCGACTGACAGCGGCTGTGTTTAAGCCCATGATGATGGCGAACGAGGAGTTGAGGTTCCTCTGCGCTTTACAGCTGAAACGCAAACAAAAACACTGAATAAATCATCATTAGCACAGCGTCTCTGATTGACGGGAAGCCCACAGTCTCTTCACTGGACATCATGGAGTTAAATATGTGCTAAATACTCTGCTTTCAACCTAAACATCCTCATTCAGTGAGTCTCTAAAGTGTATTTTTGGGTAATTACTCAAGATTTTAAATAACCGTCATTCATTCCCCAGTGAGAAACAATTAAACATGATCTTAAAGATTTATTTAAGACCATTCAGATAGCAAACTAATAATAAGGATAATAAACAATGAGTTACAAAATACAAAATACGTATAATATACACAGCACACAAACACAGTGGCATGCAGAAGTTTGAGAACCCCTTGCAGAATCTGTGAAAATATGAATCATTTCAACAAAATAACAGAGATCATACAAAATGCATGTTATTTTCTATTTAGTACTATTAAAAAGGTTCAAAAATTCACTGAGCCATGGGGTGAAAACTTTTGAACAGGATGATATTGATATATTATAAATTAATATTTTTATTTTAGTTTATATATTATTGAAATATAATAATACTGCTTTTAATGATAGATACTGATCATTTTTGTTTATTAAAATAATATGTATTAAAATACTTTACTATTATTATTTAGGTTTATATTTTACTATTAAAATATAACACTGTTTTTAATGACAGATACTGATTATTTTTGTATATCAATATTATGTTAGTACAATTAGTACCTGTCATGAAAACAGCATTATATTTTAATAACAGAAATAAAATAAAATAAAATACATCTTCTATTTTTAAAATATACACTTAAATAATAAAATAAAATGTTACACAAACACAGTGGCATGCAAAAGTCTGAGAATCCCTTGCCGAATCTGAATAATTTTAACAGAATCATACAAAATGAATGTTATTTTCTATTTAGTACTGTTTTATTTAGTATTATTTAAAAAGGTTCAAACATTCACTGATGATTCACTGAGCCAGGGGGTGAAAACTTTTGAACAGGATGTCCAAATTAGTTTTTTTGCTGAAATGTCTCATGAACAAGCATCACAAAACCAAAAAACTTAGATCATCCAGATAACCACACTCAGTATCAAGAACAAAAGGTTCCTAAACTTTTGAAGGGGTTATTTTAATAATTTCAGCTCTTGTGGACTATATGTAAACATCTTTTATGTGAAATATCTTACTCAGGAAAGTACTAAACCAAAAATAACATGCATTTTCTATGATCCCTCTTATTTTGTTGAAATTATTCACATTTTAATAGATTCAGCAAGGGGTTCCCAAACTTTTGCATGCCACTGTATAAGAATAAGCATTATGTAATAAATAAAGCATTATTAATAAACTACAAACCTTTTATTAATTTATTAACAAAAATAATAGTATATCAAAGAAAAATAAAGTATATCACAAAGTGCATTATCATTTTATAATAAAATATAAACAAAATGATTTTATATTTTTACAATATCAATACTGTTTTATTAAACATTATATATATGAATTATATATATATATATATATATATATATATGTATATGAATGATCAGTATCTGTCAAGTATTATTAAGTATTATATGTTAATAAACTATAGTCTAAAATAATAAAATGTTTAATATTTTTAATATATCAGCATTATTATATTAAACATAAACAGTATGTGTTGTAAAATGCATTTTTATAATTTAATAATAAAATCCAAACTAAAATAATAAATATATTTAATATATATGACCATAAGTAGCAGGGGTATATTTGTAGCCAAAAATAGCCAAAAACACATTGTATGGGTCAAAAATCACTGGGATATTAAGTGAAGATCATGTTCCATGAAGATATTTAGTAAATTTCTTACTTGATTTTTAAATAGTAATATGCATCGCTAAGAACTTCATTTGAACAACTTTAAAGGTGATTTTTTCAATATTTAGATTTTTTTTGCACCTCAGATTCCAGATTTTCAAATAGTTATATCTCAGGCCAAATATTGTCCTATCATAACAAACCATACATCAATGGTAAGCTTATTTATTCAACAGATCTCGATAAAAATAAATAAATAAATAAATAAATAAAAATGACTCATATGACTTTTTTTGTGGTCCAGGTTCATATATAACTATTATGGCATTGGTTGATTGATATTTCTATGTGTGCATAGCCTGTATTGAATACTTTTGCACAGACAGTAGAGTCCTGAATGGAAACATTTGAGACTCACTGCGCTGCGATCTTGATGAACTTCTTGAGGAGCTGCACTCGTTTTCCGAGCGAGGGGCAGAGCAGCACCTCAGACATCACCCACTGCTGGACCTCATTACAGCGCTGCAGCAGGAACTCCAGCGCCACCGTGTGGCCACTGCTCGCCTGACGACTGAACGTGTAGAAGATCAGCTCTTGCTGCAAAACACAGAAGAAGGATTTCAGTAAGAAGGTCAGTAAGATGTTTTGAAGAAATGAATACTTTTACTCATCAAGGACGCATTACATTTGATATTGTGACAGTAAAGACATTTCTAATGTTAGAAAAGATTTCTATTTCAAATAAATGCTGTTCCTTTTGAACTTTCTGTTCATCTATGAATCTTAAAAAATGAACTATCACTGATAATAATCAGAATTGTTTTTGAGCAGGAAATCAGCATTTTAGAATGATTCTGAAGGATCATGTGACGCTGAAGACTGGAGTAATGATGCTAAAAATGTAGATTTATGTCACAAGAATAAATTACAGTTGAACAGATATTCACATAGAAAAAAGCAATTTCAAATTATAAAATATTTTACCATTTTTACAGCATTTTAGGTCAAATAAATGCAGCCTTGGTGAGCAGACGAGACTTTACAGAACAACATGGAAAAATTTATAGAAACCAAACTTTTTAACTTTAGTGTATGTTCTACTAATATTTTAGAAACATTTCATTTTTGTTATTTGGAAAGTTTTTGGAACAATTATTGTGGAAACTATTATTGTGTGAGACGTTTCTTCTTTAAAGAAATGTAATATTACAACTAAATAATTGTTTTTCTATTATTATATTGATACTGGCATAAAGAAAATGTAGTCCTATTATTGTTTTCTATTATTATGTTTCATTGACATTTATATTTTATTATATCAAAAGATCTAAATGTATATATAATAAATGAGTACAATTTTCTATCATTATTATATATAATAAATGTATTCACAAAAAGTAATTTGCTCATAATTTTGTTACAATTTTTATATTTTATTTACATTTATATTTATTATAATTGTTATAATATATATATATATAATATATATATATAATATATTTTATTTGTTTACATAATAAATGCATATTTGCAAAAAGAAAAAAGATCTCTATTATTACTCTATTATTATTACATCATTTTCATAATAAGCAAAACATTTGTAAAAATTCTTATCAACATATTGATAAAATCATATTAGACAAGATACAAAAATATAAATTTGTACTATATATATATATATATATATATAAAACAATAGAATATTATATTATATAACATATTTGCATAATAGAAATATAGTTCTATTATTACACCTTATTTTTTTCAATTATTATATTTTATCAATATTTGATTTGTTTATGTACATGTTTTATTTGATCAAAAAGTTAAAAATATTAATAATAAATGTATATTCACATCTTTATGTAAATACACATGTATCATTTATACATTTTAATCATTTTAATATGAAAACTATGTGACCCTGGACCACAAGTAGCCAAAAATTCATTGTATGGGTCAAAATGATCGATTATCGACCAAAAATCATTAGGATATTGAGTAAACATCATGTTCCATGAAGATATTTTGTAAATTTCCAACCGTAAATATATCAAAACTTAATTTTTGATTTGTAATATGCATTTCTAAGATGCTAAGAAGTTGTATCTCCAAATATGGTGCTATCCTAACAAACAATATATCAATGCAAAGCTTGTTTATTCAGCTTTCAGTTGATGTATAAATCTCAATGGACCCTTATGACTGTTTATGACTCAATGGACACAATGACAGCAGTGTCTGAGAAGCTTCACCTCATGGATGGAGTTGAAGAGATTCCATTCGAAGTTTGTGAGAGCCACAGCCACGTCCCACGTGTTGATGCCCAACAGTCTGACGGGCTTCTGTCCCAACTCTGGACATTCAGTCAGCGGCGGCTGAGACACACAAACACCGTTATCAGCATTTCAAGTCATTTCTAACAGCTCCAAGCCCCAAAAACCAACTCATTGTGGTAGTTTGTCGTACCAGGATCTCGTTGAGGTCTCTCCGACAGGCGATCAGTCTGCTGGGTGGCACCAGAGACTCGGAGTAAATACTGTCATGCGGCTGAAGGACTCGCTTCTCTGTGAGACACAAAGAGTGAGTGTGTTTGTCTGCAGAACTGACTGTCTGTGTGTGTGTGTGTGTGTGTGTGTGTGTGTGTGTGTGTGTGTGTGTGGACATGTTTTTATATCCTGGTGGGGACCTAAACCTGAATACACACAGACTGATGGGGACTCGTGTCACAGTGGGGACCTAAATTGAGGTCCCCATGGGGAAACAAGCTTATAAATCATACAGAATGAGTTTTTTTTTTTTTGAGAAACTACACTGCAAAAAATGCTTTTCTAGCTAAGATTTTTTGTCTTGTTTCTAGACAAAATATCTAAAAATTCTTAAATCAAGAAGGATTTTCTAGGCAAGTAAAAAATATTGTCTTGTTTTCAGAAAAAATAAGTCAAAATTAAGTGAGGTTTTGCTTAAAACAGGCAAAATAATCTGCCAATGGGGTAAGCAAAATAATCTTATTTCAAGCAGAAGACTAGATTATTTTCCTTACCCCATTGGCAGATTATTTTGCTTGTTTCAAGCAAAAACTCACTTAATTTGAACTTTTTTTTCTGAAAACAAGACATTAACGTGTACTTGTCTAGAAAATAATTCTTGATTTAAGAATTTTTAGATATTTCAGCTGGAAAGAAGACAAAAAATCTAAGATAGAAAAGCATTTTTGCAGTGTAAAAATGCAGAAAGTCTCCTATGAGGGCTAGGTTTAGGTGTAGGATAGGTGTAGGGCGATAGGAAATATGGTTTGTACAATATAAACACCACTGCGCCTATGGAGAGTCCCCACAAGGATAGTAAACCAGACATGTGTGTGTCTGAGTGTGTCTGTGTGTGTGTACGAACCTCCGCTGTATGTCTGCGCCACCAGCATCATGTCATCTTCAGATCTGTCCATCCGCTGAGAGACGATGTGCAGCAGCTCCTGAGCCACAACCGCCGGCTTCACCCGCATACTCAGATACGAATCACAGCTCACATACACACGGCACATCACTGAAACAAAAAAATAAATCAATCACACACAGAGACAGAGAGAGACACTGTCAAAAATTATGTCTGGATTCAACCACAGGTTTCATCCCAAAATCAAAAGATAAAAAAAAAAAAATAATGATTATATATATATATTATGCTTATTAAATGTGGTCATTTTTTTCTATTATATTCAATTTACATTTATTGCTTTAAATTGATATTTGCATTAAAAAAAAAAATTGTTCTATTTATATGCTTTATTTTTTTATTTCTTTAATTTGTTTGTTTATTTACTTATTTTATAATATATATTTATAATAAATGTATATTTGTACTTTTTTAGTACATTTGTTCATTTTTCCTACTTTTATATTCTTACATTTAAATTGATACTGGCATAAAGACTTAATGACATAAAGTTCTATTATTTAGTTCTAGACATTTAAATTTAGTTCTATTATTGTTTTTTTCTATTGTAATATTTCATTTACATTTATATTTTATAAAAAATAATTGAAAATATATAATACATTTATATTTGCAAAATGAAAACTGTTCATTTTTTATTCTATTATTCTATGTTTTTATATTTTTATCATATATTTTATTTTTATATATAATAAATAATTTTTCTATTATAATATTTAAAAAATATAATAAAAAATATACAATACATTTACATTTGCAAAATGAAAATGGTTAATTACTACATTAAAAAAATCTATTGTTATTTATTTATATATAATGAATGTATTTTTTCTATTATAATATTTTATTATAATAAATTAAAAATTTATATTTGCAAAATGAAAATTGTTCATTGTTACTGCATTTTTTTCTATTATTATATATTTTAATATTTTTATAATGTATTTTATTTTTTATATATAATACATTTATTTTTATTATAATGTTTTTTTACATTTATCAGAAATATATAACAAATTTATATTTGCAAAATTAAAATTTTTCAATGTTCATTTTTATGACAATTTTTTTCATTATTGAATATTTTATTATTTTTATTTTGTTTTATTTATATTTTATTTTTTATATATAATAAATACATATTTGCAAAAAAAGAACAAAAAAGATTTTATATTTTTTGCATAATTGTACACACACATTATACAAAATATAAAAATATGAATTATATATATATATATATAAATGCATAATACAAAAAATATATAATATGTAATATATTTTTAATTTCCAGTTACTTTTCTTTTGTTTTTCGGGTTAAACCTGGAGATTTCCTCTTTACATTTACCCCACAAAATTTGGGTTTATATATAAAATATATTTAAAATAGAATATATACTTCAGATTAGCTAGGGTTTAGCTTTGCTTCCTAATTCATTTGTATGTATTTCCACAGACCACAATCTGAGACATTCCCATTGTATGTAATGTGCACATAAAAAATAAATCAGAAGAAACCAAACATGAGAAGACTGAGGTATTACCATCTTTACTCTCGACTGGAGATGCTCGGAGAGGAACACAGTTCTCCTTCAGACTCAGCTGCTGGTACAGTGCTTTATTCTGGAAAAACAAAGAACAATTTATATTAGTCAGCATTGGTTTTGAATGATTTCCATTCCAAAAGTATCTAAAATTAATTTTTAAATGAATTTTGAATTGTTAAGCATACAAAATGTTCATTTTTGGGTAAATTCTTGCTTCTTTTCACAGTCTTTCTCACCTTTTGGTGTGGAGAATAGTCATCCACCGTACTGAGGGGGAAAAAACAGAGAGAAAGCAGCTTAGAGACACATGACGAGACATTCGCGACTGCAGAGATGTTCACGATGTGAGTCTGACAGATGCTGCGGCTGCAAGTGAACTGAGAGACGGCTGATTTAACGCTGCTGTCAGACAGTCACGAGTCTGGACAGACAGAGACGTGTGGGCCAGCTGTCTCCTGTTTGTCTCTCCATTTGTCTCTGTCGCTGAACTACATCCATCTATCAGACCGGCGCTGCTCTAACAGGAAGCGATAGACGCACGATTGTGTTTCTGTCTCGCTGCACTGCAGAGCTCCACAGACTGACTGTGAGAAGTTTTATTTTAGCTGGGAAACAGCAGGATAAATGACTTTTTAATCACTGTCTCGTCCCTCGTTTGAACACAAAACCTTTCTGAGGAGAATGAAACGTTCACTGTCTTTTTTTTTTTATTCAAGAGTTGCTCATTAAGAGCTCAGGAGACTATCAGAGCTATCAGTCTTCGGATAGATTTGTCTCAGATGTTTCTCCCAAAGTTCATCAGAAGAAATTAAAACAGACAGTTGAGCTATAGAGCTATAAAATTAATGTATATAACAGCTCAGGTTGGTTTTGGGAGAATCTAATGACAAATGTTTGAGCTCATATTGAGATTTTGGACTTATAATTGCAGATTTCGGCCAATCTGAGCACAGTTTGAGACACTGTTGAGATTTTTTTTTGAGACTTTTGAAAAGACACAAGATTAAAAGCAGTTAAAAAAGAAGAAGACTTAAGCGAAAGTCTCCATTTACACTCCATTTTATCTCATTTCTGTTCAGGAGAAACAATTGAGATATTAAATACTTTTAAAACAACTTGTCGAGAAATGTTTGAGTTCATACAGAGATTTTTGACTTTTGATTGTTGACTATTTTGGTCAATTTGAGCACAGTTTGAGACATCGTTGAGATCTTTTCTGAAATTTTAAAGGTGACATGTGAGATTAATGGTGTCTGTTTCTCAGATAAACAGCAAAGGTCTCCATTTGCACTCCATTTTATCTCATTTATGCCCAGGAGAAACAACTGAGACATTACATTTACATTTAGTCATTTAGCAGACATTAAAGACATTTAAAACAACTTGTTGAGAAATGTTGGAGTTCATACTGAGATCTCACTTTTAAATGTTAACTTTGGTATTTTGGTCAATCTGAGCACAGTTTGAGACTTTGTTGAGATCTTTTCTGAAGTTTTAAAACAGACATAGCAAAAGTCTCCATTTTCACTCCATTTTATCTCATTTCTGCCCAGGAGAAACAACTGAGCCATTAAAGGCACTTAAAACAACTTGCTGAGAAATGCTGGAGTTCAGACTTTTGATTGTTGACTCAATCTGAGCACAATTTGAGACATCGATGAGATTTTTTCTGAAGTTTTAAAGAAGACAAGTAAGATTACTGGTGTCTGTTTCTCAGATAAACAGCAAAAGTCTCCATCTGCACTCCATTTAATCTCATTTCTGTCCAGGAGAAGCAACAGAGATATTCAAACTTTATATGACATGTTGGAGATCAAACTGAGATCTGAGAGTGAGATGTTAATGTTTAATTAATAATGATAATGATAATAATTAAATGATAAATGTTGAGTTTATATTGAGATGTGATCACAGTTTGAGACATTATTGAGATCTCTTATGAAACTCTGGAGCAAACAGACTCAAGCATACATTTAATCTCATTGCTGTCAAGGAGAAACAAATGAGATATTAAATACAATAAAATTAACTTGAGGAGAGTTCATATTGAGATCTGAGCACATTTTGAGACGAGAAACATTTGAGTTTACACTGATATCGCTGACATTTATTGTTTATTTGAGAAACATTATCAAAACCACTTATAAAACTCTAGAGGAAACACATGTGAGATTATTGGAGAATCAAGTCTCCATTTGTGACCCTGGACCACAAAACCAGTCTTAAGTGTCAATTTTTCGAAATTGAGATTTATACATTATCTGAAAGATTAATAAATAAGTTTTTCATTGATGTATGGTTTGTTAGGATCAGACAATATTTGGCCAAGATACAACTATTTGAATATCTGGAATCTGAGGTACAAAAACATCTAAATCTTGAGAAAATCACCTTTAAAGTTGTCCAAATGAAGTTCTTAGCAATGCATATTACTAACCAAAAATTAAGTTTTGATACATTTTCAGTAGGAAATTTACAAAATATCATCATGGAACATGATCTTTACTTAATATCCTAATGATTTTTGGCATAAAAGTAAAATTGATAATTTTGACCCATACAATGTATTTTTGGTTATTTCTACAAATATACCTGTGCAACTTCAGACTGGTTTGGTCGTCCAGGGTCACATTTAGTCTCATCGCTGACTATGGGGGTCCTACGGTCTGATGGACAGCTGTCCTTGACTTTGGCAGTGATCACACACACTGACATTACTTCCCTCTTTTATTCATCTCACATATGCTAAGGCCCCATTATAACCCATTTAACCCCTAAGCCACTCTCGTAGCCAATCAGATCTCTTCAATTGTGCGTGAGCCCAGTGAGTCTCCGCCCCTTGCAGCAGCCATAATTACACCTCTGAGCGTGTCGGCTCATTTAGCGGGATAACGAGCGTCTGCCTGCCAAACCCTGAGGATGAGAGTGATTCCAGCGGCCGAACGGGAACCTTACCACATTAAACTGACTTTAGCGAGGCTAAGCTGATCAAACCACAGCTCAGTAGAGGCTCGTGTCCAGTGTGCATGTTCATCTGCATTTCTGTTCACATTTGATTTGTTTTACTCATTAGATGTGCTTACAGATATAGAAAACCTGCTGTAAAAAAATCCCTGAGTTTGAGGGAGTTGAAATGTCTCAAATAAAAATGTAAGAGTGTGACTCACTGTCTTCGTCGCAGTAGTTTCTGGAACTCCTTCAGGTCCTTCTCCAGCGTGGGGAACTCATAAACGTCTTCCAGCACGTATCGATACAGCGTCTGCACAACAACAACATGCATTTATATTACTGCTTGATTGGTATTTTGTAATTACTGGAATTAATAGTTTTTCTCATTTGGATGAACATGCCACAAGCTAAACTTTGACAGCAGAACTGCCTACTGTCATAGTTTAGTAAATAATTAAATGATTAAAAAATCCAAAATTCTGTAACTATATCATATACGCCTACTCAATCATATATTTCTATTTAAATACAACTCCTGAATATCTTTTAAAGATATAATTTTAAAGATTTAAATACATATATTTATATTTAAGCACTGAAAACTAAAAACAGCCCAGATTTTATTTTTTAGGTCTTTTTATTGTGTTAGAAACACAAAAACAATCAAACAGTTTAAATGATGTGATCATGAATCATTTAAAAATACTCTTTTAAGAGTCTAAAAGACTCATTTATGCACTTCTGCAGTATTTTTTTAATTAGATTTTTTATTTTTAGCTTGCATATTTTAGTTTGCATTTTAATTTTAGTTCAAGCTTTAGCAAATTTTGTTATTAATATAGTAATTTTGTTTATTTTGTTTATTAGGGTTAGTAATTTTAGCACCTCAGCTTAAACATATTTCAGTTAGTTGCCGAAGCAACATTTCTCATTTTTTTTTACGTTTTTCAGTTTAGTCTTTCAATCTAATGCATTTATACATAATACATTATCCATATTTTTTATTTAATTATTTTTTTTCCAATTTAATTTAAACATTTTTCAAAATTAATTTCACTAAACATGCTTAAAATGTAATTTAATTTAATTAACCATTTAAAAAAAATTTTTATTTTAATTTAACATTTAAATTTGAATAAAATTTAATTTTTTAAGTATTTACCATATTTACCATAACTTTTACCACAAATTTACAATAATTTACAAATTATTTAATTACTTTTAATTCAATTAAACATTTTAAAAATGTAGTTTAATTTAATTTAATTTAACATTTTTCAATTTCATTTAAATACATTTTTCTATTATTATTATTTAAATTAAATATGTTAGTTTTAGTCATAGTTAACAATAAAACACTGCCAGGTTAAATCAAGGCTTGAATCAGTCCTTCAATGAATCAACTCACTGAGTCAGTCACTACTCCATCAACATTTGATTCAAAAGAATCAACGTCGTTGTTGTTGTCTGAAGATTCATCAAACCTACTGACCTCAGTATTAGTTAAAAATGCAGAATTGCAGTGCTTTTTGTGCAATACATTTTATTTCAACAAAAACTCATCCTACCTTCGCTATTTATATAAAAACAGACGCCTGAATAAACACACAGTTGGATGTCGACTGAATGTGTGTATATGAGAAACTGTGTGTGTCTTGACCTTGCAAGCACACTGGGCAGCCAAAAGGCGATTTATTACCCAGCATGCACTGGGGATGTACCTTATAATAGTGAACATTCCCTCAAGAGTGAACAGTGTACTTTTACAGTTTTAGCGCGGTAAAACAACACAAACACGCGTGTGTTCTCAGGGGCGCTGTAGTGTTTGATGGAATCTGAATGTGTGTAATTGAGCTGACCCATCAACCCCCCCGATCCTGCCTGTTACCAGGCAACCATCACCTGGGAAACGCCGCATGTAATGATCTATATGGGCGACCGTGAAACAGCCTCGTCACTGCAATGACACAACGGTCGTCATGGAAACACTGTGTGTGTGTGTGTGTGTGTGTGTGTGTGTGTGTGTGCGGGGGTGGGATAAAGACAGGTAGGAACAAGATGTGCATTTGAAATGTGTGTGTGTCTGATCTGAAGATGACAGACTGAAATCTATATTCACATTATAAATACCTGCACACAACTGCACAAACACTTTTAACGACGCTTGAAAGTGTTTTCTATAGTGTTCATCTGAATGTGGCCTTTAGCAACGAGCAGAAGAGAGAAAATGTTCTCTGGAGCAGAAACAAGTGATAAACTATTAAAGCAGCTCAAGTCCTGACATGAGACTGAGACCATCCCTGAGGAAACTAGCACTCACACAGTCTCAGCCAATCAGAATGCATTTGATGTTAATGTGCAGAGTTTTTGACCAATGAGACTTCAGTGTGGGCGGGGCTACACAACTGGTAGCTTGTTGCTGACCTTATATTTGTGATATATATCAAATATTAAATATATAAAATATTGTGATATATATAAAATATTATTGTAATTATTGTGTAAAATACTGGTAGAAATTTTACTGATAGTTTTGATTATAAAATAATATATTAAATATTAAATATAAAATATTATGTGTATATTTTAAGTAAATATTGCAAAAAGTAGCTGTAAAAATGTACTGACAGTCTTGATTTAAAATCTTTTTAAAACTATATAAAAATACTATATCAATTGAGTAAATATTGTGTAAAATACTGATAGTCTTCCATAAAAGTAGATAAATATTAAAACAATATATAGATATATAAATATTGTCTTGAAAATTTACAGTCCTGATAAAAATAGTTATACTAAAATAATATATAAATAACATAAATATAAAATATTATATTATATTGAGTAAATACTGTATAAAATTTTACTGACAGTCTTGACTTAAAATACGTTTAAAAATATATTTAAAAAATACTATATCAATAAACAAATTATAATTATATATTTTTTTACTTTTTAATAAATTATGATAGTCTTGAATAAAAGTAGCTAATATATTAAAACAATAAATAGATTTACAATATCTTGGAACTGTACAATCTTGAATAAAAGTAGATATGCTAAAATAATTTATAAATGAAATAAATATAAAATATTATATTATATTGAGTAAATATTGTGAAAAATACTGATAGTTTTGCATGAAAGTAGTTAACAATATTAAAACAATATATAGATATAATGAAAGTAGTTATACTAAATGATAAAAGTAGTTATACTAAAATAATATATCAATAAAATAACTATAAAATATTATATTATATTGAGTAAATATTGCATACAATTTTACTGAGTCTTGATTAAAAATATTTTAAAAACAAAAAATACTATATCAATAAAAATTATGCAATTTTATACAATACAATTAAAATTTGTAGTAAATATTGTGTAAAATACTCAGTCTTGAATGAAAGTACCTAAAAATATTAAACAATATATAAATATATAATATTATTTTTAAATTTTACAGTATTGAATAAAAGCACTTATATTAATATATATAAATTATACAAATATGAAATATTATTTTATTTTTTGAGCAAATATTGCAAAAAGAAAAAAAATTTTTTGACAGTCATGATTTAAAATATTTTTTATAGATATATTATATCATCTTGAAATTATTGGTCTTGAATAAACGTAGTCATACTAAAATAATACATTAATAAAATAAGTATAAAATATATCATATTGAGTAAATATTGCATAATATTTTACTGACAGTCTTGATTTAAAACATTTAAACATATAAATACTATATCAATATATATATATATATATATATATATATATATATTTAATCTTGTGTAAAATACGGATAGTCTTGAATGAAAGTAGTTAAAAACAATATAACAATATATAGATACATAACATTATCTTGAAATTGTCTTGAATAAAATAATAAATATAAAAAAATATAAACAATTTTTTTAATTTTTAGTAAATATAAAATACTATAAAAAACAGTTTTTAATAAAAGTAGTTTAAAAATATTACACTGACAACAAGCAATATAAAAACGATAAAAATTAAAAACAGTAAATACTGGTAAAAATTTCACTGACCGTCTTAAATGTATTTGTCTAGCGTTCTGACCTTCATGAAGAGCTTGACGTTCTCCTCCTCTCGCAGGAAGTCCTTGTACAGCGTGCTCCACTGAGACACCAGATGCAGTACTTTCCTCTTCCTGTAGAGGGCCTCCTTTCCTTCTTCCTTCCCTCGGCAGCGCTTTGTACAGTAGGTGAGATCAGGTTAAAGACCAAAAACCAAGTCACACATGACTTCAGATGAACACACACAAAGGAGTTTCTCTGTACACAACAGATCACAGATAAAGTATATTCAAAACTATAAAATAAACTGAACTAACATAAAATATATTCATTAGACAAACCTCTTGTTTTTAATAAAAATATATAGATTTTACTGATAGTCTTGAAAAATATTTTTTAGTAAATAATTGTGTAAAGTCTTGATTTAAAATATTAAAATATATAACAATAATATTTAAAAAATTATATTTTAAGCAAATATTGTGCAAAATACTGACATAAATGTAGATAAAATATTGAAATAATATACAAATATATATATTATTTTATATTTTGAATAAATTTTATGTATGGTAAGAGACTTGAATAAAAATAGTAATTTATATTTTTTATATTTGAGTAAAAAATTACTGACAGTCATGAATGAAAATTGTTAAAAATATTAAAATAATACATAAATATATGCTGCCGCTCAAAAGTTTAGGTTTTTAATATTTTTTAAAGGAGACTTTTCTGCTCATCAAGGCTGTTTATTTGATTAAAAATACAGAAAAAAAACTGTAATATTGTGAAATGTTAATGCAATTTAAATAGTGGTTTTCTATTTTAATATACTTTGAAATAAAATTTATTCCTGTGATGCAACACTGAATTTTCCTTCAGAAATCATTTTAATATGCTGATTTATTATCAGTGTTAGAAAAAGTTCTGCTGCTTAATATTTTTTGGAAACCTGTGATACTTTTTTCAAGGTTTCTTTGATGAATAAAACATTAAAAAGAACAGCGTTTATTTAAAATAGAACATTTTGTAACAATAAACACCTTCTAAAAAAATCGTTCTTTCTCTCTTTGAAAGAAATTAATACTTTTGTTCATCAAGGATGTGTTCAGTTGATAAAAAAGTGATAGTAAGGTAGAAAAGATTTCTATTTTGAATCAATGCTGTAATAAATCAGTATTAGAATGCTTTCTGAAGGATCATGTGACACTGAAGACTGGAGTAATGATGCTGAAAACTCAGCTTTGCATCACAGAAATAAGTTATATTTTAAAATACTGTTATTTCGAATGTCAATATTTCATAATAGGTGCAATGTGAAGGATATTGTCCCAGCAGGGCTTGGCAGAGCTCACTGGTGGACATGAACACCAGATACGTCAGCAGGAAGTCGTCCAGAAGCATTTCTGAAAGAAAACACATCCAAACAGACATCAGCAGATATTAACACACAAACACTATTCATCAGACACACAGCTGATCTGCATTTCAGTCTCCTGGAAGGCATGTTTAATGAGAGCTTTAATGAGCCTCGTGAACGCCCGGATAATTAGTGCTGTTTGATCAGGCAAGCGCCACTATTACTTACTGAATAAGAAACTCAAAAAACTTGTCCTGAGTTTCTTGCTAAGGAAAGTTGACTCAGATTTACAGTTGGAGGATGGATCTTAACTTCCAACGAAGACAAAAACATCTGGACAAACTGAAAACTAACGGCTATAAATATGTAAATCAGCATGTCATTATTAAAACCTTTTTTGGTTCATCTGGTTCACCAAGACATTCTAGAAATGACTGAATCTTGAATAGATTACACACCATATCTATCTACAATATTATATTACTACAATTTTGAATAAAGTAGACAAACAAAGTAGGCTTGAGAAAACCTTGTCTGAAAGTTTGAAATAACTTTGAAAAGCTTGAATTTAATTGCTGAAATTAAATCCATGCATGTTTCTAGCATGAATCGGCATGTTGCTACCATGATTTAGATGGTTTACCCATGTTGCTAGCCTGATTTGACATGAATTAGCATGTTGCTAGCATGATTCAACGTGTTCCTACCATGTTGTTACCATGACTAACAAGTTACTAGCATGTTTCTAACAATATTAGCATGTTAATAGCATGTTTCTACCATGATTAACATTTTACTAACATGTTGTTAGCATGTTTATAACATTATTAACCTGCTAATAGCATGTTTCTACCATGATTCACGTTACTAACATGTTGTTAGTATGTTTATAACATGATTAGCAAGTTACTAGCATGTTTTAGCATGATTAGCATGTCACTAGCGTGCTGGTAGCAAAATTAGCATGTTACTAACATGTTGCTAACAGGATTAACAAGTTACTAGCAAGTTGCTAGCATGATTCTAGCATTATTAACATGTTTCTAACATGCTTAGCATGTTACTAGCATGTCACTAGCACAATTCTAGCATGATTAATGTTTTTAGCATGATTAACATGTTACTAGCATGTTGCTAGCACAATTCTAACATGATTAACATGTTTCTAGCATGATTAGCATGTTACTAGCATTTTGCTAACTTGTTTCTAGTTTTCCAGCATGATTATCAAGTTACTAACATGTTGCTAGCATAACTAACATGTTTTTAACACGATTAGCATGTTACTAGCATGTTTTTAACATGATTAGCATGTTACTAGCATGTTGGTAGCACAATTCAAGCATGATTAGCATGTTTCTAGCATGATTAGCATGTTACTAGCATTTTGCTAACACGATTAACATGTTTTAAATTTCTAACATGATTATCAAGTTACTAACATGTTGCTAGCACTATTCTAGCATGATTAACATGTTTCTAGCATGATTAGCATTTTACTAGCATGTTGCTAGCATGTTCATAACATGCTTAACAAGTTACTGCATGTTGCTAGCATGATTGACATATTTCTAGCATGATTATCAAGTTACTAGCATGTTGCTAGCATGATTAACGTTTTTAACATGCTTAGCATGTTACTAGCATGTTGCTAGCACTATTCTAGCATGATTAACATGTTTCTAGCATGATTAGCATGTTACTAGCATGGGTTAGCATGTTCATAACATGCTTAACAAGTTACTGCATGTTGCTAGCATGATTGACATGTTTCTAGCATGATTATCAAGTTACTAGCATGTTGCTAGCATGATTAACGTTTTTAACATGCTTAGCATGTTACTAGCATGTTGCTAGCACGATTCTAGCATAATTAACTTGTTTCTAGCATGCTTAGCATGTTACTAGCATGTTGCTAGCATGTTTATAACTTCCTCAACAAATTACTAGCATGTTGCTACCATTATTCTAGCATGATTGACATGTTTCTAGCATGATTATCAAGTTACTAGCATGATTCTAGCACGATTAACGTTTTTTTAACATGCTTTGCATGTTACTAGCACAATTCTAGCATGATTAACATGTTTCTAGCATGAGTAGCATGTTACTAGCATGAGTAGCATCTTACTAGCATTTTGCTAGTTTATGGCATGCTTAACAAGTTACTAGCATTAACATGCATCTAGCTTTAATGTTGTTAACATGTTGCTAGCATGATTAGTATGTTACTAGCAATTTGCAAGCATGTTTAGCAAGTTACTAGCATGTCGCTAGTATGATTAACATGCACAGAATTTTCATTTTGGGGTGAACTATCCCTTTAAGATTTATCTGGGCTTTTCTTAAGTTTTCACAGTCAGTCAGAGTCTGCAGCAGCCACAGAAACAAAAGCCGCTCAATTTGAGTCTCATTCGAAGTCCTAATGATTTAATTTACACCTCTTTCTTCTAAAAATACCACTGATGTGTTCGGCTCCTCTAATCGGCCGGGTTCCCCGCTGGGAAACAGTAACACGAGACCCGCGCCGGCCGATTTCTCAAGCACAATAGAGAGTCTCTGAACAATTATCACCGAACGCCGACGCACGTCTGAACACTCACACTGACTCACAGTTATTCTTCAGTACGATACGCCGCTTGACATTTTACATCATTACTGCGTTGCTTAAAGTTGAGCACAGCAGCGTTTAAAAACAATGGTCTAATATCAGCATCTACTCAAAAACAAACTCTAAATATACACGCGTTTGCATTGATTTGGGAGGAAACGCTGAGACCGTTGGCATTTAACAAATATGCAATAAGTCTTTCTCTGCTTTCGTTGGCATGAGGCACATTTTAATGCTGCCAACACACCGGTAATTACCCAGGATGCACTGCAACGTGCAGCTAATTTATAGCCTTTAGGTGTGTTATACAGTACAAAACACAAGGGTCATTCAATTACACTCATACATTAAATACATGCACACAGAAATACTCATTTTATGCATTTTCCTCCTTGTTTGCGGTCTTTAATTTAATGCAAACACTACAAACTCTCAGTTGAATGCATATGAACTTCTAAAAAGAGACTTGAATGTGCATGTTGGATTAGATATTGACTAAATCAGCTCATCTGACCATCTTAACCTAAACACACACTTGCTATCAGCACTGTGCAAACACACTCATGAATAATTACGCTTCTGCGAGAATAGGGACAAGCCGTAACCAATGGGTTTTGCACGCACAACTTCAAAAACATCCTCAGAAGTCGTCTTCAGTTGCGGCAGTGCGACTTCAGAGAGACAAGACACCTGGAGGCACAAACTCCACACAACAGAAAGCAAAAGAAACCCTGTCGGCGTTAAGAAACAAAGCATTCCTGACGCGTTTGCGGACGGAGCGGTTGTGACACGCCACGCGCTGAAATTACTGACAGATGGAATGAGAGTTCACCTGAACACTGACCGCAAAAATCACAGCAAACATGATGAGTTATGCTTCTAACCTCCTGCTGACGCTACTGCATTCAGCCAGAGATTAAATGTTATTTAGGTGATTAGTTTAGGCTGGTAAGAGAAAGACATAATTATGCCACAAGGAGTGATTGCTACAGATATTTATTCACACAGATGGAATAACACTATATATATATAAATATATGAAGAGTTCATTTGCAAAAACTTAACAAAATTCATGTTTTTTCACTGTGCATTCCAGTTAATCTCAATCAAACTGCAGTTGGGTTTATTTGATATAAAGTAAAAATAACTATTTTTTTATTATTATTTATTTTTATAAAAATAAATAATTAGTTTATCAGTTCATTGCAATATCATTTTTTATTATATATATACTTAATATTACACATAATAAAGTGTATATAATATGTACTATACAATATATTACTACTTAAAATTAAAAATATAATATAAATTATATTACATAATAATAATAATTATATAATTAGATTTAATATATAACTTACATAGAATCTAGAATTGCCATTTTAGAATTATTTCTTTTAATAATTCTTACACACACTCACACACATATATATATATATATCATTTTCACGTAATATTTACTACTTATTTACTACTATTATTATGCATTGTGTATATATATATATATATATATATATATATATATATACATATACATACATACAGACACTATATTAGTAAGTTAGTTATTAAAATATATATTAAAATATTTATTATATACTTAATATTACACAATATAAAGTGCATATAATATATACTATACAACATATTACTACTTAATGCATAAAGTTAATTAATAATATATGCATTATTATTATTATTATTAAACCTCAAATAAATTAAAATAAATGTATTCATACATTATATATATATATATCTTCATGAACAGTATATATTAATTTAAAATGATATTCAATAAATAATTATCAATTGTGGTGCTAGTATAATTTAATAATTTAATATATAAATAGATTTAATAATTAATTAAAAGAAAGTAAAAAAGTTAATTAATAATAAATGTATTATTATATAACCTCAAATAAATTTAAATAAAGTATATGTGTATATATATATATATATATATATATATATATATATATTAATAGTATATATTAGTTAAAAATTATATTCAATAAATAATTATCAATTGTGGTGGTAGTATAATAAAAATAATATATAATAATAATAATAATAATAATAACAATAATAATAATAATAATAATAATAATATATATATATATATAATTATTATTATTATTATTATTATTAGATTACATAATATTGTAATTACTTTTTAATTCAAAATTTAATAATTTAGTAAATTCATTATTAAAATTATATATTCTATAGATAGATAGTTAGATTATACATTACACAGATAGAAATATACAATAATTATACAATTATTGTGATTTCAATAATTCTAATTATTTATCGTATGTACATTTATATCATTTCCATGAAGATATTTAGCAAATTTCTTACCGTCGTAAGTCGTAATATGCATTGCTAAGAACTTTAAAGGCAATTTTCTCCGATTTTCAAATAGTTGTATTTCAGACAAATATTGTCGTATCCTAACAAACCATACATCAGTGGAATGGGTATTTACTCAGCTTTTACACAATGTTTACATCTTAATTTCTAAAAATTGACCCTTATGTTAATGATGTGGCTGGAATCACTCACCCGCCTCTTTGCCCTCCGTCGCCCCCTGGTGCTCGTCCAGGCGCAGGTCGCTCAGCAGGTGCTCCAGGATCTTATGGGGCGTCCCGGACACGACCACGTACCTGCGGGACAGAGCACAAGAGGAAGAATCGGATGGGTATTCGTCCTCAGAGGAAGAACACGTCGAGCAGGAGCCGCTCCAGCGATGCCTGTTAATACCATAACCATCATCCTCCTCGTCCTCATCGTCGTCAATATAACGAAAATGAGGAATGTCGAACGTGGGAATCTCATCCTCATCTTCCAGACTGTTGCTGTACTCCCAGTCTTCATCGTCATAGTCATCCTCCTCCGCCTGCACAAGTGTGACGGGTCTGAGTTTCAGAAAAGTCTGCAGGTCCATTCCAGGCAGCTGCGTGCTGCGTCATGCCCACCGCAGGGGTCCGATCCTGGGCTGCAGGGACGATCAACTGCCCTGTGAGCTGCTGGATAAACTTACACCAACCTGAAATCACTTTCTATGCACAGATTGCATGCAAACACCATCTAAGACGTCACGTTTACATGCATGCACAAGTCGTAGGCTGTAAATGATTCCTGCTCAAGCTGTAATGAGGAAGCAAACATCAGGAATGTGTTCGAGAGAGAGAGAAAGAGAGAGAGAGAGAGACACTGATTGGAAGAGGGATGGTGCTTAAGGATATGTAAACAAAGGGGAGGGGCTATATAAGGGAGAGTGGCCTCACCTCTTATCACCGTCCTCATCTTTGACTCCGGCCGTTTGCGGAGACGCGGGATCTGATGGGACTCTCTGGAGAACCAGCACGTCCTGACCCCTCTCCTTCAGACAGACGCGCACGACGCCCTCGCCCTGCGCCTGAGAGACCAAATGAACAAAACATACAGTTACACATCAAAAAAACTATGTTTTTTTTTTATTTAAATAGACATTGTTCACTCAAAAATAATGATTCTGTCATCATTTAGACCGGCTATGTGAACTGAATCAACTCAAGAATGAATCACACAAACAAATTACTCACTGATTCACAGCAAAACGAACAAAGCATACAGTTACGAAGAAAAACGCAATGGTTTTCTTACTTAAATAGACATTAAAGGAATAGTTTGCTCAAAAATAAGCATTTTGTCATCATTTAGACCGGCTATGTGAACTGAATCAAATCAAGAATGAATAACACAAACAAATCACTGACTGATTCACGGCAAAATGAACAAAGCATACAGTTACGAAGAAAAACACAATGGTTTTCTTACTTAAATAGACATTAAAGGAATAGTTTGCTCCAAAATAAGCATTTTGCCATCATTTAGACCGGCTTTGTGAACTGAATCAACTGAATCAACTCAAAAATGAATCACACAACCAAATCACTGACTGATTCACAGCAAAATGAACAAAGCATACAGTTACGAAGAAAAACACAATGGTTTTCTTACTTAAATAGACATTAAAGGAATAGTTTGCTCAAAAATAAGCATTCTGTCATCACTTAGACCGGCTATGCGAACTGAATCAAAAGAATCAACTCAAGAATAAAGCACACAAACAAATCACTCACTGATTCACAGCAAAACGAACAAAGCATGAAGTTACATATCAAAACACAATGGTTATGTCGTTTGAAGACTTGGAATATAGTGCACAAGCCAAATGAATTGGCTTTTATGATATGTTTTTGTCATTTCTGGACTTTCACTTACTTACTGACACCAAAAATGTGACTGATTCACAGCAAAACAAAGCAAGCATAGAGTTAAATTAAAAAAACACAAGGGTTTTCTTACTTAAATAGACATTAAAGGAATAGTTTGCTCAAAAAATAAGCATTCTGTCATCATTTAGACCGGCTATGAGAACTGAATCAAATGAATCAACTCAAGAATGAATCACACATGAATAATTCATAGTAACTAACTACTCATGAACATGCTAAGGAAAACCAGGCAGAATATCAAGATCTTCAGTGAAGTCACATGAACTACTTTCCTGCAGCTTTTATGATACGTTTTTTTTTTAATTTCTGGACTTTTACTTACTGACTGACACCAAAAATAGGGAAAAAAGACAACTAAACATCAAAACAAACTGATTTGATATTCAACTCAAAAGAGTGAATCATTCTTGAATTACTCATAATTACTTCTCATGAACATGGCAAGAAAAACTAGGGCAAATATCAATATCTTTAGTGAATAGCAACATAAATTTTCAAAGTACTTTTAATCAAATGAATCAACTCAAAAATGAATCACACACACACACAAAATCACTCACTGATTCACAGTAAAACGAACAAAGCATAAAGTTACATAACAAAACACAATGGTTATCTTACTTAAATAGACATTAAAGAAAAAGAACACTCAAAAAGGAGTATTTTGTCATCATTTAGACTGGCTATGTGAACTGAATCCATTTAAAAGAACGAATCGCTCATGAATAACTGCTCACGTATGCTAAGAAAAAATAGGGTGAATATCAAGATCTTCAGTGATTATTGACTTAAATTCCAACCTGTTCGTGACACAAAGATGAATAAATTGCACAGGTCATATAAACTACTTTTCTTGTGTGTACTTTTTTGTCATTTCTGGACTTTCACACCAAAAATGAAAAATAAATAAATCAACTACACATCTAAACACAATGTCTATCTTACTTAAACAGGCATTAAAGGAATAGTTTACTTAAAAATGAACATTATGTCACCTTTTAGACTAGCTACGTGAACTGAATCAAATTAATCAACTCAAAAGAATGAATCATTCATGAATGATTCATAACTATGAACATGCTACAAAAACAGAGCGAATATCAACATCTTCAGTGAACAGTGACTTGAATTTCAACTTGTTTGGCACTATGAAGGCTTGAAATATAGTACACATGTCATATGAACTACTTTATGGCATTTTTAATATTAAAAATGACTTTTTTGTCATTTATGGAGTTTGGCAACAAAGCATCTGAGAAACGAAGAACCAAATCAATCGCTGATCGAGACCAGAAATTAAAAACAACATTAAACAATTGTTTTTCATATTTAAACACTGAAGAAATAGTTCTTTAACATTCATCTTTTATACTACGTGAACTGAATCAACTGATTCAACATTTAACTTAAAAGAATTAATCATTTATGAATTGCAGTTCATGAAAAATACATAAGTAATGGTCCATCAATTCTGAATTATTTTAAAGGAATATAAATGTCATTTATATCTTTGCATGTGGTGAAAAGGACAATAAAATATTGATTAAAATAGGACAAATGTTGATTCCATAATTCAAAAGCAAAACCATTCAGTCACAAACAACACAAATTCTTTTATTGGAAAGCACAGGGTTCACTCAAAACCAATCAGGTTTGCATGCAAATATATCACAGCGTGTATTTCTGTCACCAAACCCGACAAGTTTCCACATGCATTTCTATCGCACTCAAACCGTCACTTTCAGTTTCAATTAAGCAGTAAGTCATTAGGGAGAAACGAGAGTCATTACAGTAAGAATCACAATACTTTCCCAAGAAAATAGACCGCACAAAATCAAACCCCAGCAGACACACACACACACGCTTCATTAATGTGGTCCGCTGCTGTTATAGATGATCTTAAATAACAAACTTGAAATCATTTCTTGCTAAATGATCTATGCATTCAGAAATGAGTCAAACGGCAAACTCGGTCAGCGTTTGCTGATGCTCTGAGTCTGAACAGCATTTCAGTGACACACCTGACTGTTTACGTGTGTTTGTGCACTTTCAGACGAGTCTGGACAGCAGCGTTTGAAGAAGATGAAAGGCAGGAAAAGGATTAGGAATATCTGAGACGCCACACACACACACCTGCAGCACAGGTGAGAATCACAGCACACACATTTAGTAGAGGTTTGATGCACTAAATAAAAACGGTACATCCGTGGCATCAGACGGCTTTGTGTTTGAAATCCGGCTTGTATCATCGCCTTAATGTGGCCTGCAGGTGCAAAAGCTTCAAATACTACATGCAAAATACTATTTTAAAAAAAACTGTACTACAACATCTTGAAAAATCACATTATTTTTGCAATAAAATTAAATGGCATCTTGATTATTTGGCTCATTAGTGCACAACATTTTGAATAAATAATTGACTAATGGAACAAAATGAAAATAATCTGCATATTTTTAGCATTTTTTTTCATACAATGATGTTTAATCATTTTTATTTATACACAAATGCATAAACAGCATTTACCTGCATACTCTACCATTTAAAGGTTTAGGATTTCAAAAGAAGCCTCTTCTGCTCACCAAGGCTGCATTTATTTGATTAAAAATACAGTAAAATCAGTAAAATTGTTAAATATTTTTACTATTTAAAATATCTGTGTTCTATTGTAATATCTGTTCAACTATAAATTATTTCTGTGCTCAAAGCTGAATTTTCAGCACCATTATACTCACATGATTCTTCAGAAATCATTGATTCATTCCAAAAACATTTCTGATTATTATTAAAGTTGAAAATTTCAGTTCTGCCCAATATTTTTGTGGAAACAGTGATATGTTTTATTTTTTCAGGACTCACAGACGAATAGAAGTTTTATTTACAGCATTTATTTAAAAATAGTAATCTTTTGCAACATTATAAACGTCTTTAATGTCACTTTTGATCAATTTAATGCATCCTTGATGGATAAAAGTGTTTATTTAAAAATAATCTAAATTTGTAGTGTATATATTAACAGTAATTTCAAAGCAAATAAAACTACACTGCAGCTCAAAAGTTTGGGATTCGTACAATTTTTAATGTTTTTTTAAAGATGTTTCTTTTGCTCATCAAGCCTGCATTTATTTGATCAAAAATACTGAAAAAACTGTAATATTGTGAAATATTATTTCAATTCAAAGTAACTGTTTTCATTGTGAATATCTGTTAAAATGTAATTTATTTCTGTGATCAAAGCTGAATTTTCAGCATCATTACTCCAGTCCTCAGTGTTACATTTTTTAAACCTGTGATACATTTTCAGGATTCTTTGATCAATAAAAGTTTAACAAGAGCTTTTTTTCTTTTTTTTAAGCTACATTAAAAAAATACCGTGCTAATAAATCACAGTCAGTCCAGGTGTCTGTAAATACTGGTGTCATTAGTATGAACATCTGCTGTTTGAATCACATGACTCTCATGAAACAGATGTGTCGCGTGTCTGTGCCAAACGAGCATCCGCTGATGTGACTCATTCATTGATTAAACACCTTTACAGGTGAGGCAGGTCATAAGCTCCGCCCACGTGTGTCTGTCTGGGAGCAGGTGGGCGGAGTCAGACAGGTGATGACATGCTATAATGCAGGACTCAAAAGTAGGTCATCTGAACTCCAGCAAGGGTGTAAGTTCAACACTATTTCGAAAGAAATGAGAATATGTGTCACAGAATACATCCCAAAATAGACCTAATGGAAATAAAATCAGAGTTTTGTGGTTTTTAGTCTGTTTGTTTGCTTTGAGCTTGTTCAAAAGTCTCTTTTGCTCACAAAGGCTGCATTTATTTGGTTAAAAATACAATAAAATCTGTAAAATTGTGAAATATTATTTCAATTTAAAATAACTGATTTGGATGTGAATATCTGTTAAAATGTAATTTATCTTTGTGATCAAAGCTGAATTTTCAGCATCATTACTCCAGTCTTCAGTGTCACATGATCCTTCAGAAATCGAGAAATATTTTTAATTACTATCAACAATATTTTTGTGGAAACTGTGATACATTTTATTTTTCTGAATTCACAGATGAATAGAAAGTTCAAAAGAACAGCATTTATTTGAAATAAAAGTCTTTAGTAACATTATAAATGTCTTTACTTTTGCATTTGATCAATTCGATGCATCCTAGCAGATTAAAAGCATTCATTTCCATCCCAAAAAAGGGGAGGAAAAAGTGGATATCCCAAAGAAACGTCTATGTCATATTTAATTTTGAAAATAAAAGTAAAACTAATTATAAGTTGCATAAAGAATCGAAAAAAAAAAATATTTAGGACCTATTTTAATGACAAATATGCATATTTTGCTCAAACATAAGACAATTAATATATAAACTACCAGTCAAAAGTTTTTGAACAGTAAGCTTTTTAATGTTTTTAAAGAAGTCTCTTCTGCTCACCAAGCCTGCATTTATTCTTACTATTTAAAATAACTATTTTTTCGATCTGTTAAAATATAATTTATTCCTGTGATCAAAGCTGAATTTTTAGCATCGTTGCTCCAGTCACATGATCCTTCAAAAACCATTATAACTTCTGATTTGCTGCTTTTTTATTATTATTTAAATTTAATGTATTATTATTATTACGTTGAAAACAGCTGAGTAGAAAATTTTCAGGTTTCTTTTATGGATAGAAAGTTCAGAAAAACAGCATTTATCTGAAATAGAAATCTCCTGCAAAGGTGTAAGTTCAACACTATTTTGAAAGAAATGAAAAAATGACAGAGTTACATGACAGAATAAATCCCAAAATAGAGTTTTGTGGTTTTTAGTATATGTTTTTTTGCTTTGAGCTTGTTCAAAAGACTCTTTTGCTCACAAAGGCTGCATTTATTTGGTCAAAAACACAGTAAATTCTGTAAAATTGTGAAATATTTTTTACAATTCAAAGTAATTGTTTTCGATGTGAATATCTGTTAAAATATCATTTGTGACCCTGGACCACAAAACCAGTCTTAAGTCGCTGGGGTATATTTGTAGCAATAGCCAAAAATACATGGTATGGGTCAAAATTATCAAAAACATTTTTTTGCCAAAAATCATTAGGATATTAAGTAAAAATCATGTTCCATTAAAATATTTTGTAAATTTTGTTCTGTAAATGTATTAAAACTTAATTTTTGATAAGTAATATGCATTGCTAAGAACTTAATTTGGACAACTTTAAAGGCGATTTTCTCAGTATTTTTTATTTTTTTGCACCCTCAGATTCCAGATTTAAAATAGCTGTATCTCGGCCAAATATTGTCCGATCTCAACAAACCATACATCAATGGAAAGCTTATTTATTCAGCTTTCTGGAGATATATAAATCTCAATTTTGAAAAATTGACACTTAAGACTGGTTTCGTGGTCCAGGTTCACATTTATTCCTGTGATCAAAACTGAATTTTAGCATCATTACTCCAGTCACATGATCCTTCAGAAATTATTAGAATATTCTGATTATTATTATTATTATTATTATTATTATTATTATTATTATTATTATGTTGAAAACTGCGGAGTAGAATTTTTGTTGATGAATGTTTCTGATGAATAGAACGTTTAGAAGAACAGCATTTATCTGAAATGGCAATCTTTTGTAACATTATAAATGTCTTCATCATCACTTTTGATCAATTTAAAGCATCCTTGCTAAATAAAAGTTTATTAATAGTATTAATTTCTATAATAAAATGTTTGGAATATTGCTAATAATAATAATAATAATGTTTCTTGAACAACAAATCAGTATATTAGAATGATTTCTGAAGGATCATGTGACACTGAAGACTGGAGTAATGATGCTGAAAATTCAGCTTTGATCACAGGAATAAATTACATTTTAAAATATATTCAAACAGAAAGCAGTTATTTGAAACAGTAAAAATATTTCACAATATTACTGCTTTTGCTGTATTTTTGTGAGTTTTATTGAGACTTCAATAAAAAAAAATAAATAAAAAAAAACATTAGAAATCTTACTGTTCAAAAACTTTTGACTTTAATGTCATTATAATGTTTCCTGTACTAAACTTTATGGTGCTTTTATTAAAAAACACTCATTATGTCTCCCATTCCTGGCAGGCTTCATGAGATTTGGCAGCTGTGATGTAAACTAAACACTAGCAGCTATTTTAAACCGAACAAGTCCTTCAAATATGTTCCAACCCACTGTCCTTTCCTCATTAAGAAGAAAAAGCGAGCACTTCATGCAGTCAAATGTAATAAACGACCCCTGCGTGAGACAACAGCACAACGCTATCGACGTGACCGTCCTCGGCTCTGTTCAAGCCGCCCACAGGCATCCAAACCCTGGACAAAATGTTCTAAAACATACAATATCCGTCAGCAAACCTTCAATCTCGACCTTGAGAGATCGTGAGCAATGATTGGCCATTTCAGCCTCCCTCCTGCGGAGCAAAGGATGCTGGGACGCCGCAGGAGTCTCCTGTCAATCACCAGAGCGCCAGGATGGGAAACAGACGGATTATCTGCGACCAGACAGACACGAGCGTGACCTCTGACCTCAGAATGAAGGTCACGGAATCCACCGTTACTTAACCGGAATTCGAATTCCAAAAAAAACTCCTGAAGATTCCAAAAATAACCCTCAGTCTGACCACTAATTATTCAAACCGGAACAAACATGGAATGTTTTCCCAAACATTCCCGAAACGCTCCAAAGCAAGCGCGGATATCAGATACGCTCCTCCCTGCGAATGTGTTTATAAAAAGGCCCGCTAATAAGATTTTACAGCAGTTACGCAACTCCACGGAAAAAAAACACCTACATTAACGAACGCCAGGCCAGATGCTGCTGGGAAAAAATGTTGGCGATGCAAACGATAACAAACAGTGTTTCTCTCGAGCTTTTCCAACATCAACACGCTGAGCGCTGCTATTATGAGTGCACATATTTAAATGTCAATGCATGATAAATGTATTTTTTCCATTTTGAGGGAGCAGTGAGAGCGTTACGTAACAGAAGCGCTACATAAATGAGTCTCAGAGGATACACAGGGACACAATGGAATAAAACGATTCTGCTCTGAAGAAGTCAATTATATTGTTTGGCGTCATTTTTGACCACAGAGTGATGTGATCGGCCAATCAGAGTGAGGTGTTTTAGAGATAATGAGCGTTCAGCGCTCATCCAGAACTGGCAGCTAAACCAGATTATGTCATAACCACATCAAACACCATCACCTCAGTTTTTTTCTTCCTCTCATTCTTGCGTTTACATTCATGCATCTGGCAGATGCTTTATTGCAAGCATTTAAGGTTTGCTTTTTTATCAGTTCATGCATTCACTGAAAATCAAACCCAAGATCTCAATGCTCCTTTTCTGCAATTTTATACAGCAAACCTGTCTTTATCACACCTAAAATGTTCCTTTTTTACAATAAATAAACAAATATTACCTGGTCTAATTCTAACTTTAATTAAATTAAAATATATAAATAAAAGCTAAATAAAAATATGAATACATCCTATAATAGGATATAAATAACGCAGAAACGTATAAAATATAAATATTAGATGAAAAACCTAAACTTCAAGTTTGAAATTAAGCAAAAATGAGCTATTTTGTCTTGGCAACTGGAACAAAGTTAGTTTAAGATTAAATTAAAATTGAAACTGAAAACATGCAAATAAAAGTTTTTGAATAAACACTATAATGATACATAAACAATACTAAATTATTCATTATTATATAAACGTCAAAATTAAAGCTTAATATAAATACATATAAAAAAAACTAATAACAATGATAAAAGCACATAATAAAATTGACTAAAACTTAAAATAATATTAAAATTTAAAACAAAATGAAAACAGACAATTCAAATTATATTAAATATTAATATCATACTATAATAGCATTTGAAAAATACCAACACTTATATTTATACGTAAAATTTAAGTTAAATAGATATATAAAAACTAATATAAATGACAAAAGCACATAAAAGTACTAAAATAAAATGAAAACCAAAAATACAAAATAAAAGCTAAATTCAAAATATGAATAAACACTAAAATAATACATGAATAACACTCAATTATTATTATTATTTAAATACCAAAATTAAAGCTAAAGAGAAATATTAAATAATAATAATAAATAAATAAATAAATAAATGCAATTCAGTTGCATCACTGTTTTCAAAAAAAATTGTGTTTTCAACATTTATAATAATCAAAAAATGTTTCCTGAGCAGCAAATCAGCATATTATAATGATTTCTGAAGGATTATGTTACACTGAAGACTGGAGTAATGATGCTGAAAATCCAGCTGCGCATCACAGAAATAAATTACCCTTCAATAGATATTCACATAGAAAACAGCTATTTCAAACAGTACAAATATTTCATAATTTTACTGTATTTCTGATCAAATGAATGTAGCCTCGGTGAGCAAAAACACAAAAAAACGTAATTTTTAATTGCATCTTCATTTGCTTTTTGCATTTTTTTTCTCCGAAGGCGTCACTATTTGAGCGGTTGCGTTAAACTACAGACCGCATTGCTCTGCTAATGACAGTGTGTGCTGCGTTTGTGCAGGATCAGCGGGACAGAGGTGTGTGTTTAAGGTCTCCACCTGTCCTGTGGGTCAGGGGTTGACGTTTGTTCTCACGAGGGGTGGAGAACCAGTCCAGAGACCTCTCTGACATACAGCGCTTAGCAAAGACAGGACAGGAAAGGCGAGAGGAAGCACTCAGTGTTCCCTTCCTGCGTTTCTGCACAGAGAGTGATAGTGTGTGTGTGTGTGTGTGTGTGTGTGTGTGTGTGTGTGTGTGTGTGTGTGTGTTGTGTGTTTCCTTAATTACACCCGAAAGTTACGCAGAAAACTCCCATGATCCTGGATAAAGCAAAGGACACGCTCTTTACTGTAACAATGCAGCAGCACAGAAACCCACCAAACAAACTCCACCTAAAGTCACAGCACAAGCCCTGCTCTCTGTAAGGAAATCCCATTATATAACTGTGGGAATGATTTCATTACAAAGGCCACATGGGGATCTTTTTGGGTAAAAGATGGATTGATGAATATCTTAGGCAGGAATTGGCTTTCTGTGAGTCTTTGTAAGCACAAGTGGAGTCTCTGCGTCTCCAGACATCATCCTGGTTTACGTAAGATCTGAAACCACACGCTCATGAAGAGGGAAAAGAAACAATCGGACACTTCTGTCCAAATCAAACATCTGAGGTGTTATGGCAGACCAATAAGAGAGACGGATCTTGAGGGATCTGGAGAACATTATGTTTAGGAAAAGTCGTTGGTATGCTCACTTTTGAATTATTTTCATATAAAGATATAAATATAAAAAAATAGCATCAATAGTTTATATTTACTGTTTATATAAGAGATGTTATTCTTTACTAAAACTAAAGCTATTCAAAATAATTTTTCATAATTGAAATACAACTTTTATTCAATAAAATATTAATATTAGATGAAAAACTTAAACTTAAAGTTCAAAACTGAGCAAAAATGATGCATGCTGTCTTTGCAACTAACTGGAATAGTATAGGTTTAAGATGAAACACAGTAGTAAAATTACCTAAATTAATATACAAATAAAAGCTCATTCAAAATATGAATAGACACTATAATAAAACAAACACTAAATTATTAATTATAATTTAAATGCTAAAATGAAAGCTAAATAGATTTATTTAAAAAAAACGAATAACAATGATTAAAGCACATCATGAAATAAACAAAACTTAAAATAATATTACAATTAAAACTAACCAAAATAGGCAGTTCAGATTATATTAAATATTAATAAAAAAAAATAATAATAAATTAACACTGGCATTTATTTGATGAAGGCACATAAAAATACTAAAATAAACTAAAATGTAAGTGAAAAATAAAAAATAAAAAATAAAAGCTCATTTAAAATACAAATAAATACTGATAGCATATAAATAATACTAAAATTAGACTAAAATCAAAGCTAAATAGTAATTCATTATTAAATTGTAATAACTAAAAATCTAATATAAACTACAAAAGCACATTTTAATTAAACTAAAATGAAAAATAAAAATATAGAAATAAAAGCTTTATTAATTATTATTTAAACATCAAAATTAAACTAATAACAATAAAAGCACATAACAACTTTACCAAATTGAAAAGTAAAAACATAAAAATGAAAGCTAATTAAAAATATTAATAAATACTAGAATAGTATATAAACAATAGTAAATGAACACTGATATTAATACATAAAAATTTAAACTAAACAGAAATGAATTTTTTTTTTTATAAAAATGACAAATCACATAAAGCTAATTAAAACAAAAGCTAATTAAAAATATTAATAAATACTATAAACAATAGTAAATTAACACCAATATTATTACATATAAATTAAAACTAAACAGAAATGTTAAAAAACTCAAAATAAAAATAAAAGCTAATTAAAAATATTCATAAATACTATATTAGTACATAATAGTAAATTATCACCAATATTAATACATACAAATTAAAACTAAACAAAAATGTAAAACAATAAAATAATACAAATGACAAAATCACATAACAAATGAACTAAATTGAAAACTAAAAATATAAAACTAAAAACTAATTAAAAATATGAATAAATACTATAACAGTATATAAACACTAGTGAATTAACACCAATATTAATACATAAAAATTAAAACTAAACAGAAATGTAAAAAAAAACCATAAAAATGACAAAAGCACATAACAAATTAACAAAATTTAAAACTAAAAATATAAAAATAAATGCTAATTAAAAATATGAATAAATACTATATTAGTACATAATAGTATATTAACACTGATATTAATACATAAAAATTTAAACTAAACAGAAATGTAAAACAATTAATAAAAATGACAAATCACATAAAGCTAATTAAAACAAAAGCTAATTAAAAATATTAATAAATAATATAAACAATAGTAAATGAACACCAATATGATTACATATAAATTAAAACTAAACAGAAATGTTAAAAAACTCAAAATAAAAATAAAAGCTAATTAAAAATATTAATAAATACTATATTAGTACATAATAGTAAATTATCACCAATATTAATACATAAAAATTAAAACTAAACAAAAATGTAAAACAATAAAATAATAAAAATGAAAAAAATCACATAACAAATGAACTAAATTGAAAACTAAAAATATAAAACTAAAAACTAATTAAAAATATGAATAAATACTATAACAGTATATAAACATTAGTGAATTAACACCAATATTAATACATAAAAATTAAAACTAAACAGAAATGTAAAAAAAAAACATAAAAATGACAAAAGCACATAACAAATTAACTAAATTTAAAACTAAAAATATAAAAATAAATGCTAATTAAAAATATGAATAAATACTATATTAGTACATAATAGTATATTAACACTGATATTAATACATAAAAATTTAAACTAAACAGAAATGTAAAACAATAAAATAATAAAAATGACAAAATTACATAACAAATGAACTAAATTGAAAACTAAAAATATAAAACTAAAAACTAAATAAAAATATGAATAAATACTATAACAGTATATAAACACTAGTAAATTAACACCAATATTAATACATAACAATTTAAAATAAACAGAAATGTAAAAAAATAAATAATGACAAAAGCACATAACAAATGAACTAAATTTAAAACTAAAAATATAAAAATAAATGCTAATTAAAAATATGAATAAATACTATATTAGTACATAATAGTATATTAACACTGTTAAAATTAAAACTAAACAGAAATGTTAAAAAAAACGTATAAAAATGACAAAAGCACATTACAAATGTACTCAATTGAAAACTAAAAATCAATACATACTAGATTACAGTATATAAATAACACCAAAGTAACACTGATATTTAAATACTGCATTTAAAATAACTGATCAATTTATTGTTACACTGTATGTAACTGAATACATTACTACTTTATAGATACTTTTAACTGGCACCTGTAGCCCTACATAGTGCGTCACTATGGCAACAGTTCACCATGACAACCACACTACACTACGGAAACGGCTCAATGACAGGAAGTGAGACGGGCCACACCTTCAGCCCTGTGATTTGACACTGGAGAACTGAAAGACTAGAGCGTTACTTCCCTGAAGCGATGCATTTCTGATAGTAAAAGGAAACAAAAGGAGGTAAAGGGGGCGGGGCTTGATTTCAATCATCAGGAGTTGATTAGATCAGGAAAAGTGGGCGTTTATCAAAGGATCAGAGTAAAAGATAAATGCTGGAGCCTGATGCATATATAAAAAGAGCAGATAATGAGCTGCAAACTCTGCCGATGTGTCCCGAGGCTTATGAGAGACATTAGTCATGAGAAATGTCTAATCGGAGGAAACAAGGACTCCAGCGGACCGACTGACAGAGAAACAGAGACAGAAAGATGACAAACTGAGCTCCATCCTCAGACAAGTCCAGCCACGCTGATGCATGAACGAGGCTCAGGTTACGCTGTGATTTACTAAAGACTCTCAGACGAGTCAAACACTCCCATCCCATCATCTCAGACACTACTCAAAATACAGCTGCTTCTGTGGCTCTTTGTTGGGTTCTTGAGGTGCTTTATGGTTTGTTGGAGATGTACATGTTTTGCTGGTTTAATATAAGGTTCTTCAGAGCTTCTTAGAGACTGATAATCAATTTGATCAATATTTTTTTTTTTTTAAACACAACTGAACATTCACAGATTAAGTAACTTACTTATTTTATGTATAATTTGCATAAATACTTGACTAAAGTAGTGAGAAACAAATCAGCATTTTAGGTTAGACACAGTCCAAAAAAGACAGAAATTTATTGCTATTTATTTTTTGCAATATTATTATTTTTACACATTTATTATTATTATTATTATTATTATTATTATTATTATTATTATTGAGAATATATTGCAATTATTTATTTTGCAAAATACATTTGCATAAATGCAATAGTGTAAAAATTAAATAATAATAATTATAAAATTATGCCACATTATTCATACTGCAAATTTATTGCAATTATTTATTTTTGCTAACTAAATTTGCATTAATACAATGGTGGTGATGAATAATAATGACAATAATAAAAATAATAATAATGCACATATATTACAATTATTTATTTCTGCAAAAATACATTGGTAATAACAATAATAATAATAATACAACTATTGCAAATATATTGACATTATTTATTTTTGCAACAAAAACATTGCATGACTACAATAGTGTATTTAATAAAAATAATAATAAAAAAAAACTATGCCACATTATTCTTACTGCAAATATATTGCAATTATTTATTTTTGCCAAATAAATTTTAATTAATACAACGGTAATAATAATAATAATAATCATCATCATCATCATCATAATAATAATAGTAATTATAAAATAATTATTTTGCCATTTAATATAAAAAACCTACATGAATACAATAGTATAAATAATATTAATAATATGAGTAACTGTACCATATTATTATTATTATTATTATTATTTTTATGATTATAATAATAATAATAATAATCACACCTACTATGATTTATGATGATATTATTGTTGTTGTTGTTGTTGTTGTTGTTGTTTGTTGTAATCATTTGTTTAACAAAATAAATTAGCATGAATACAATGTAAATAATAATAATAAATATTCTGCAAGACAGCTCTACATAAATACAATAAAGTTAATAATAATAATAATAAGGTGCCTTGTTATTATTATTATTAAATGCATAATAATATTAAAATATTCTTCATTAATGACACATTTCTTACTGTAGACAAATTATTATTTCACTATAATTGTTCCAAAATCTAAAAAAAAAAAAAAGATCTGTACATCTGTATTAGATTGTTTTTCTTAATGTAACTTAATCAGCTAATAAAACTCTTTTTGTTTCTTAGATTTTTAAGAGAGTATTACCGTGAGCTTTAGAAAACAGCGAAAGTTTTAGAAGCTCCTCAACAGGTTCATGCGGTGAGTTTCCTCACCTGACCTCCTTAACGTGACCCCTGACCTGCTGTTGTCATGCCAACAGGCTCAGGTGCGTCTTACCTGAGCGGAGCGGTCCGGGAGCCGGTAGTTCTGGTTCTGGAGGAAGCGATAGCCGTCTTTGGCCAGCCGCTGGACCATCTCCAGCCGCGAGAAGTCATCGGGAGCCCGAAGAGCGCAGACGCCCGCCTGCTGCAGAGCCGGAGGAAGAGAAAACAGATACTTTAATCCACAATCCCACGACATCACGCACCACAGACGCAGGACGCAGTCCAGACACGCAGAGAGTTACTGCGAGAGACACGGAGAGCAGCGATCCATCCTCTCTCTCATTCATCTGTGTGAGTTTCCTCTGGAAGAAACTCTAAACGCATGTCACAGTGTGTTTGAAAGAGAGAGGGAGGGGCGTGGCTGGGTGGCTCCGCCCATATGGATGCCTCCCTGTGGGCGGAGCCACACAGCCACACCCCTCCTTCTCTATTTCAAAGGCGGCGAAAGAGAGGGACAGATGATTGACAGCATCTACAGTAGACCTTAGTAAAAGAGACTTTGAGTGCTTTTAGTACTTTTAATTATATTGTGTAGCTACTTGTTACTTGTACTTTTGTACTCGTATTTACTTCACTTTAATTATTTATTAAAGTAACAGGTTGTAAAAAAAAAAAAAAAAAAGGAACCAGACATTTTTATTATTGCTGTATTATTGCCATTACCTACAACTAAAACTATTAAAAACTGTTTTAAAAGACAAAAAAACAACGAAACCACAACAAATACAAAATAGATTTTATTGCATATTATTAGTTTTGGAAGAAAATGCTCTGTTGGTGGTTGCCAGGATGTTGCTAGGCAGATACTAAGGTGTTCAAGATAGCTAAAATAAAATAAAATAAAATAAAATAAAATAAAATAAAATAAAATAAAATAAAATAAAATAAAATAAAATAAAATAAAATAAAATAAAATAAAATGAAATAAAATAAAATAAAATAAAATGCTTTGACAGTTAACAGAAATAATAATTTTAAAGTTTAAATACAAAAAAAAAAGCCTAAAACTGAAGTTAAAATAAATTAAAGCTACAAATATATATACTAAACATTAACAAAAACATGCTGTTGGTGGTTGCCAGGATGTTGCTAGGCAGATACTAAAGAGGCAGATACTAAAGTGGCTAAAATTAAATTAAATTAAATTAAATTAAATTAAATTAAATTAAATTAAATTAAAAAATAAATAAAATAAAATAAAATAAAATAAAATAAAATAAAATAAATTTGTGGCAACTATTTGAAATAATCAAGTTTAAAGTTGAAATACAAAAAACAAAAATGCTAAAACTGAAATTAAAATAAATGAAAGCTATAAATATAGCTAAACAAAAACTAAAAATAACAAATGACAAAAGCAAATAAAAATTTTATTAATTAAAACTACTAATTAAAATAGTTTTAGCTAAAATGAAAACTTAAAAAAAAAAGTGTATTGATCTATAGCAAGATATAAATATTATTAGATGAAAAACTTAAACTTAAAAACAAATAAACTGAAATACATACATTAAATACAAAAATTACTATAACTTTAGCTCAAATAAAAGTAATAAATTAAAGCCATGCAGAATACAAAACAATAATCAAAATGACAAAAGCAAAGAATACTATAAATTAAACTACAATTACAATAAAAATATTTATCTTCAGGTGAAATTAAAATTCATTAAAGCTTTGACCTTTGATAATATTTAAATCTTATTAGATGAAAAACTTAAAATTAAAAAATTAACTAAAATACATACAATAAAATACTAAAATTAGTAAACTCTATTTTTTAACTCAAATAAAATAAAAGCAATGTAGAATACAAAAAAAAATAATAAAAATGACAAAAGCAAATAAAAACGACAAAAATTGAAATTAAAATGAAAACTGAAAATACTACAAATTAAACTACAATTAAAATAAAAACATTTATCTTTAGCTAAAATTAAATCTTAATAATGATAGTAATAATAAATTAAAGTCATTTAAAAAACAAAAAATGACAAAACATGAAATATTACTAGAACTGAAATTAAAATGAAAATAGAAACTACTACAAATTAAACCACAATTACAATAAAAACATTTATCTTTAGCTAAAATTAAAATGTTGTAATAGTAATAATAATAATAATAATAATAATAATAATAAATTAAAGCCATGTAGAATTTTTTTTTTTCAAAATGACAAAACATAAAAAAAAAACTAAAACAGAAATTAAAATGAAAACTGAAAATACTACAAATTAAACTACAATTAAAATAAAAACATTTATCTTTAGCCAAAATTAAAACTTAATAAAAATAAACAAAAATAAATTAAAGCCACGTAGAAAACAAAAAATAATCAAAATGACAAAAACATAAAACATGACTAAAAATGAAATGAAAATGAAAAAAATATCAAAATAAAAAACCAACCAAACTAAAATGACGAAGACTATAATAACAGTGTCAGTAGTGAAAGCAGAAGAGCTGAGAGTGAACAATGTGCTAATCCTAAAACACACACATGTGCACTATCATCACACACAGATAAAGCTGCTTTCTCTTAGTTATCATCAGAGTCCGGCTGGCCAGTGTTTATTTACTCAGCGCTGTGTTTGGATTGGCCAAAACCACTGCAGGTTTCCTGTGAGCTAAACCACCTTCCTACAAAACCATCCCAGACCGGACTGGAGCAAAACAGAGCCACGGCGCTGTGAAAATACAGCCTAAAGCCATTCAGAACAACACAGACCTGCCTTCATGAATATGTGATGATAAACTCTGAGCTGAAATATTCATTCATGAAGATCATGTGACCAAACACAACGTCGTACTACACTGTAATTAGAGACAACAGCAGCTTCAGAGACAACAATTAAGACTGTGATAATGTCACCAGCGGCGTTTGCAAATTAATAATACAAACCTTAAAAACGAAGTTAAATATATTCATTAAAAATAATTAAAATAATTATTCTTATATTATACTTTTATTTGTATTATATATATATATAAATTAAGAATTATGTAAAAAATAATTCAAAGAATTAAAAAAAAAGTAAATTAATTTAAATAAATTTAATAAACTGTAAACAATTAATTTAAATAAAAGCAAAAGAAAATGAATGCAATATAAAAAAATAAATAAATATATTAATTAAAAGTATAATTAAATTAATTATTTTTACATTATAACTGGATCAGCCTGCAATACTGCATGAAAATAAAAATATATTTATATAAAATAAATAATACAAACTTTAAAAACGAAATAAATTAATTATATTAATTTAAAAAATCATTAAAATAATTATTTTTACATTATACTTTTATATGCACATACAAAAAAAATATTAATAAATATATTCATTAAGAATGTAATTAAATCAATTATTTTTATATTAGAACTGGATCACTCTGCAATACTGCATGAAAATAAAAAAAATATTTATTTAAAATAAATAATAATACAAACTTTAAAAATGAAAAAATAAATATATTGATTAAAAAATCATTCAAATAATTATTTTATTTATACTTTTATATGCATATTTAAATAAAATATATAAAAATAAATATATACATTAAAATAAAATAAAATTAGTTATTTTTACATTATAACTGGATCAGCCTGCAATAACTGCATGAAAATAAAAATATATTTAAAATAAATAATAATACAATTAAAAAATAATTATGTATGTATATTTAAAATATATAATAAAATAAATAAATAAATGAAACAGAATTAATTATTTTCACATAACATTTAATACAACAATAACAGCCAGCACGAATGCCATTGCAATACTTCAGTTTTAAATAGTTTTCTTTGCATATTGCACACTTCTGCTATAATTCAGCAAAACATACTTAAGCTATAGCGACTAAGAGATGCAAACGGCTCTGCGTGACTCACATTGTCTTCATTAAACGTAAATATGGCGTTTGAGACTCCAGCTGAGTGTAAAGAGCTGACAGACGACACTGGAGACCAGAAGATAACGAGAGCGAGACAGAGCTGTTATTACTATGGCTGTAATTATGGGCTAATGAGCGTCCACTAACCACAGAGGAGAACTAATCAGATCTCAGCCTGCTTCACCACACACACATATATATCTATATACACACACACATAAACACACAGTGAGTCCCTGTGAACTTCATTAGCTTGATACCGACCTCAACACTTCCTGTCCCTCATACAACGACTTCCTGCTGGACAACAACACACACCAGACAGCCCTCGCTGTGTTACACAAGACCATTAGTGCGTTATTCTGGGTCTGTGCTGCCTCTGAGATCAAATCATCCATCATTTACATCCAGAGTAAGAGGTTTCCTACGTTTGAAGACGCTGAGAGACCTTGACTACCTCCAGACGCCCAGCTCCCGCTTTATGAAACAAATATGACTGCACATATACGCTCATGTACTTTCAGATACGCCCGCAGACGTCTAAACAAGCATGTAACCTCATCAAAAGCCAGTTCATGGTGAATTAAAATGCTCTTGCTCTTTGTGAATCACCGAAACGACAATCTATGGATGTCTGAACGTCATTTCAGATGTATTTTTGAGAGCACACTTTTTAATGCTTTTGAAAGAAGTCTCTTCTGCTCACCAAGGCTGCATTTATTTGATTAAAAATATGGTAAATTCTGTAAAATTGTGACATATTTTTCCGATTTCGCATAACTGATTTCAATGTGAACATCTGTTAAAATATAATTTATTTCTGTGATCAAATCTGAATTTTCAGTATCATTACTCCAGCCTCAGCGTCACATGATTCCTCAGAAATCATTCTAGTATTCTGAGTGAAATTAAAATAGAAAAAAGATACTTTAAGTCATAATAATATTTCACAGTATTACTGTATTTTTCATCAAATAAATAAGAGACTTCTTTCAAAAACATGAAAAATCTTCTCTTTTTTTGCAGTAAAAAAGTTCTTTTTATGTTTAATTTTCTACAGAGCTTTGCTAGTTTCATGATTAAAAATATGATAAAATCTGCAGAATTGTGAAATATTTTTATGATTTCAAATAACTGTTTTGTATCTGTATATAAATATTGTAAAATGTAATTTATTTTTGTGATCAAAGCTGAATTTTCAGCATCATTACTCCAGCCTTCATGCTTTTGAAAAAAGTCTCTTCTGCTCACCAAGGCTGCATTTATTTGATTAAAAATATGGTAAAATCTGTAAAATTGTGACATATTTTTCCGATTTCGCATAACTGATTTCAATGTGAACATCTGTTAAAATGTAATTTATTCCTGTGATCAAATCTGAATTTTCAGCATCATTACTTCAGCCTCAGCGTCACATGATTCTTCAGAAATCATTCTAGTATTCTGAGTGAAATTAAAATCAAAAAAGATACTTTAAATCATAATATTTCAAAGTATTACTCTATTTCTCATCAAATATATATATATATATTTTTTTTTTTTTTTTTTTCAAACACATAAAAAATCTTAATTTTGTATGTAGTAAAACAGTTTTATTTATTTTCTACATAGCTTTGCTAGTTTCATGATTAAAAATTTGGTAAAATCTGTAAAATTGTGACATATTTTTACGATTTCAAATAGCTGTTTTCTAAGTGTGCACATTGTAAATTGTAATTTATTTCTGTGATCAAAGCTGAATTTTCAGTATCATTACTCCAGCTTTCAGCGTCACATGATCCTTCAGAAATCATTCTAATATTCTGAGCGAAATTAAAATCGAAAAAAGATACTTTAAATCATAATAATATTTCACAGTATTACTGTATTTTTTACCCTAAATGAAGTAAATTTAACCCTAAATAAAGGTAAAATTTACAGAATAAATCTTAAAAATGAATAAAAACAAAAACAAATAAATAAATACATAAAATTAACTAATTAATTTTTTTTTATATATATATATATATATATATATTATGAGCAAAATTAATTTTAATAATAAATAAATACCCTTTCAAATAAATAAACAAATAAATGCATAAAGTGTAAAGTTTAACAAGTATTTTAAAGATGACATTTATTTTATCCAAAAGAAAATCAACAAAATAAATCTTTAAAATGAATACAAACAAACAAACAAATTAATAAATAAAAAAAATCATTATTTATTTATTTATGCATTAATTAGTTAAGTAAACATTTTATTTTAAAGATTATGGCATAAACGTTTTTTAATAAATAAATAAAATAACATTTAAATTAAATAAACACATAATAAAAACTAAATAAATAAATAATATAAACAAAAAAAATAATGAATGAATTAATTAATTAAATAATTAAGTAATCAACTAATTTATTAATTAATTAAAAAATATCTTAAATATTTATTATGGCCTAAATGTATAATTATATTTTAATAAATAAATAAATAAATACATAAATAAAGTAACATTTCAATTAACTAAACAAATAAATACATTCATAAAAGTTCATTTTTAAGATTTATTTTGGGGTACATTTATTTTATCTAAATAAAGGTAAAATTGACAGAATACATCTTCAAAATGGATAAAAACAAAAACAAATGAATAAATAAATAAATTACTTATTTAATTAAAATTTTTATTTTAAAGACGTATTATGGGCTAAATGTATTTTAATAAATAAATAAATAAAATAACATTTAAAAAGTTTATAAATAAATACATACATAAATTTTATAAATGTATTTTAAATATTTGAGGTACATTTATTTTATCTAAATAAAGGTAAAATTGACAGAATAAATATTTTAAATAAATAAATAAATAAATAAAAACAAACAAACAAACAAATAAATACATTTAAATATTTATTATGTAGTAAATGTATTTTAATAATAGATAAATTAATTAATTAATTAATTAAAGGTAAAATGGCCAAAATAAATATTTAAAACAATCAAACAAATAAACAAAAAATAAATACCTCAGCTTTTACAAGGTTACTTATCATTTTAAATGCATTTTTTTTAAATACTTTTTATTTTTTATTTATAATTTATTTTTATTTTTTATTTATAATGAGAAAAAAAAAATCATGGAGCACTTTAAGGAAGTAAGATGTGATTGTATGTGTGTTTACCTTGCTTTTGTCTTCAGTGGGTTTGGGTGGTTCTTGAGGAGAAACATCTGATGCCTCTGAGCTTTCATCTTCTGACACTACAGTAAAAATTATAAATACACAAACAATTAACAGTGAAATAAAAAATAAAGAAATGATGGCTGTTTCTGTTGCAAAAATATATATATACTTGACTGCTATAAATATAAAAGCATCTTACTTGACTTCTTGGCTTTTCTGGCGAGAGCAGCAGCGAGTTCATTCTGCACCTAGAGTAAAAAAAAAGAAAAAACACAGTTTTTTAATGTAATCCAGTTAAAGCACAAGAGTCCAGTGTCTTTACTTAATTTTACATGTAAATGAGCTCATCATCAGAGCGATGAAACACATGAGGATCTCTAAAGTAAAGCCCATCCACAGCAGTTACAAACACAAGAGAGAAGAGCTGCAAATGAACACCACAGACAGCAGGGGCTCATGGGATACTGTGTGGATATGAACACTCAGTCAACATCAAGAGTCAACAGGGAATCGCCTCGCTTTAGTGATTCAGATACCACAGGCATTTAACCTACATAGTAAGCCATTATATATATAATCAAAAATCAATATAGCTTATTAAAGGGGTAATGTATTAAGTTTCAGGGGTAAAACATTACAAATATTATTAGATTTATTTAATAATAATGATAATAATCATATATGTATAATACATTTTACATTTATTTAAACTATTAGTAATTTATTAAAGAAAGGGACAAAGATTTTAATCAATTTTGTGCAGTAATTAATTTTAGGAATATAACGATAATCAGTAATCTATATTTATTTCAATACATTTGTCTAAAATATTACATTTTATTAAAATATTCTATATAATTATATTATATTGTGTGTTATATATTTATATATATTTTTATCTAACTTTTATAATATTTTTATTTTATCTAAAATATTTATTCATAATTAACTGAACATATTATAAACAACTATTATTATTAATATTTGTATCATTATAATTAATTTATTATTATTATTATTATTATTATTATTATATTATTATTATTATTATTATTATTATTATAGAAATATCACACTAATCAGTAATCAATATTTAAATTACATTTTATTAAAATATTCTATATAATTATATTATATTATATTATATTATTATGCTTCCACACACATATATTTTTATCTAAAATATCATATTTCTTCATAATTAACTCAACATATTTAGAACAATTAAAAATATATATTTGTTTAAAATACACAACTTTATTCAAATATTACATTATATATTATATTATATTATATTGTGTTTCCACACACATATATTTTTATCAAAAATATGTATAATATTTTTATTTTATCTAAACTATTTCTTTATAATTAACTGAACATATTTAGAACAGTTATTATTATATATCATTGTAGTATTATTATTATTATTATTATTATTATTATGTAATATGTAATTATATATAAGAAATATTTTAAGAAATATAAGAAAAAATATCAATAATAAATATAAATAACTGAATATAATAAAAATAAGTACAATACTTAATTATTTTTAGGAATATCACAACAATCAGTAATCAATATGTATTTCAATATATTAGTTTAATATTTGTATTATATTATATTATATTATATTATATTATATTATATTATATTATATTATATTATATTATATTATATTATATTATATTGTGTTTCCACACACACATATACAGTATTTTTATGTAAAATATTTTTATTTTATCTAAAAGATTTCTTCATAATTGACCAAACCTATTTGGAACAATTTATTATTATTATTATTATTATTATTATTATTATTATAACATAGAATTGTATTATTATTATTATTAATATATATATATATATATATATATATATATATATATATATATATATGTGTGTGTGTCTGTGTGTGTGTGTGTGTGTGTGTGTGTGTGTGTGTGTGTGTGTGTGATTACATTTTTTACATTTGTATATATTATATATATAATAAATCTAATAATAAATGTACAAATAATAATATAAATAATTAAATATAATAAAAAAGTACAAAGAAAAAATAATAAACAAAACCATTTTTGTTTAAAATAATTACATTTAGAACATTTAATAACTTCAGATTTTGTTCATTTCAATGATACGTGTGTCGAATGAAGATCCGAACAATGCGAGCAGTAGCTGTTGTCCAGCAGAGCGAGCGCTGAGTGAAATGTATGTTTCTCTGTCAGATGAGAGTCTGTGTGATGAATGAGACTCTTTCAGGCTGCGGTGGATATTTCCACACACCAGAGGACACTGAAGACACAGAGTCAGGGATCAGCAGGCGCTTACTGTTGAAGTGAGTCTCTCCAGAGCCTTCATCTGCAGGATCTCGCTGCAGATATCACGCTTCCTCTCTGGGTCTTCCTCGGGTCTGAGACACAGAAAACACACGCTTGATAAAACACCTCTGACCTCTGTCACACTCATATTCTGTTAGACAACGGCACATGTCATGTTCACAGTCGGCCCCGTCCCAAATGGTGCACTTGATATGCACTAGAGTGTCATTTAAGTGTCTAAAGTGCCCTTGATGCAGAATTGGAGCAAGTATACACTAATGTGGATTACTACTGACAGCATAACATTATATCATTTAAAGTGTGGACTTGAAGGAAGACAGCAGGGACTTTAAGCACCATTTGGGACTAAAATATTAATGCACTAACAGGACACACTTTTACCCAAGTTTATTATTGTTAAACTAAATCTATTTTTGTTCATTCAAATAAAGCTGCAATTAAATAAAATATAAATATTAGATGAAAAAACGTAACCTTGCCAATTCAACATATCATATTTTAATTCAGTTTAGGTTGAAGCACTAAAATTACTAAATGGGAAATTTTTTTTTTTTAAAATTGACTACAATTGAAATAAAAATGAGATTACATAACATTAATTATTAATTAATCACACCTAAATAGTAATATTTAAAATAAGAAAATGAGAAAAGCACACTACAATATGACTAAAACTGGAATAAATTAACTAAAACTAACTGAAAATAAAATAAATAAAAACTAAACTTAAAGTAAAAAAAAAACTAATTAAAGTAAGATAAAAAATAAACCTAAACAATAACAATATTTAACAAAAAAAATTAAGAAAACTGAAAAATATACAAATTCTAAATATTAATAAATACTAATAGTTAATGCTAATATAATATAGTAACTAAAATTAAAATCAAAACCAAAATTAAACAAAATACACATACTGTGCACACTATAAATACTGCGTAGAGAAAAAAAAAATAGTATAGAGCTATATAACCTACAGCCCTCAGCTCTCTACTGCCTCCTGCTGGTGGTGCACTGCATTACATGAGGCTCCAAAACTTTTTGGCATGAATTTAAGGTTTGCTGGACGAAATATTGGTTAAAATAACCTATTTTTATAATAACAATCCCACTGCATAATCTTTAAAATGCACAGGTTTCTTGAATTGCTATGTTTATGTTTACTTATATATATATATATATATATATATATAAAGAAAGGTTCTTCTTTAGAGATTCACTATAGTGTTTCAGTCATTTAAAAAATAATTATATTTACAAAAATAATTCCTGATATATATGTTTGTATTATATCATTATATTTAAAATATTTTTCATAACCAAAAAGTTTTAAAATATATATTTATTACAAAAATATATTTTTAAAATGACAAATGTATGTGTGTGTGTACCATTTTAATTAAATAAAATTGATTAATTAAATTTAAGCAATAATATTTATAGTAATAATAATAACACAACAAAACAAAATTACTAAATAATGTAACTAAATAGTCTAAAATGTAATAAATCAAGTAAAAAAGTGTTTTAAATATTATATGTTTTTTAATATAATAATTAAAGAAAAGTTCTTCTTTAGAGATTCACTATAGCATCTTCAGATCAGCCATATGGGAATTAAATAAAAATAAATTATATTTACAAATATTTATTATTATTATTATTATTATTATTATTATTTTATTATTAATAACTGTAAATTTATATATATATATATATATATATATACACACACACACACACACACACACACACACACATTTACAAAATTAATTCATGATATATATTTTTCTATTTTTTACATGCATTATATTGTTATATTATTAAAAACATTTTGAACAAGGTAAACAACTACAAAAAAAATTAAAAAAAAGAGTTTTAAAATACATATTTATTCCAAAAAAAAATGTATGAAAAAAACTGAAAAATAAATAAATTAAATAAAAATAAATAAATAAATAAATAAACACTTTTGTGTCTTTAAATAACAGATTTTTTTCTTTAAAAAGTGAAATTGCTAAATAAATTACGATTTATACATTATCTGAAAGGATTTGGCCGAGATACAATATTTAAAAATCTGGAATCTAAGCTGCAAAAAAAATGTAAATATTGAAAATATTTAATATATTAAAATCGCATTTAAAGTTGCCCAAATGAAGTTCTTAGCAATGCATATTACTAATCAAAAATTAAGTTTTTACATATTTACGGTAGGAAATTAAAAAAATATCTTCATGGAACATGACCTTTACTTAATATCCTAATGATTTTTGGCATAAAAGAAAAATAACACAATTTTTGGCTTTTGCTACAAATATATCCCAGCGACTTATGACTGGTTTGGTGGACCAGGGTCACATTTGTGCTCCTTTTTAAAAGCTTTTACATGTCACTAAATAGTGTCTATGCATGGGCTATACGATTCCCTGGGGATTTTATCTGATTATTTTTAAGAGTGTATAATAAATGCCTAAAAACGGCTATAAGTGTTTGTGGAGCGTAAACCTCCATCCAGTATCACACGCGGCTCAAAGTGGACCAGCGAGTTTGAGAAGTGGGCCAAAGTTTCCCTGGTTCTCGTGTGCCATCAGTCCATTCATCACAGCGTCTGACACGCTTTCATCACATCACGCATCTCTCCTCCTCGTCTGTCTCTACCTCCACCAGACACCGCAGCTGACGTGATTCGCACTGGCGGACACTTCCAAATGAATCAGGCACGACTGCACCAGAGTGCAATTCGCACACTTCCACATGCACGCATGCAAACACACACAACGCACACGGGCAGGCAAATCTAGACTTTAACGCACACACATACGCAAATGCACGCTCATTCAGCACACAGCAGCATTGCTAGTTACACCAGAGCTGCAGATCAAATTCAAATAACATGCAAATGAGGCATGCAGCACGAGGCGTGTGTGTGTGTGTGTGTGTGTGTGTGTGTGTGTGTGTGTAGGTGGCTGAAAGCGAGGCGGTATCCAAACAATCCTGGCTAAAAGCGTCACTCCTGTAGCTCCAGGGCTTTAAATTCTGCCGAAGAGACGGTCACGACCAGCACAACGCAAACCAACACAAACCACAATCACATCCACACAAAGCACACATTCACACCACACAACAAATAATCAACAAAACCATACGCAGGAGCAAACTTGCAGAACGTAAAAACACATTAAAAATAAAGACAATCATAAATACAATTCATTTTTTATTACATTTTGTTTAAATTTATTATTTTTAGTATTTATTTTGTACCTATTTTGTATTTATTTGTATTTTGTAGTATGGAATAAATACATGTGGGGATAAATAATTATAAAAAAAATGAATGCATAAATATAAAAATAATAAAAACAAATATACCAATAAATATAAATATAGATAAATAAAATATAAAATAAAAAAATATTTTTGTATTACTTGTTTATGAATGCATAAATATAAAAATAATAAAAACAAATATACTAAGAAATATAAATATAGATAAATAAAGTATAAAATAATAAATGGCATGCTAAAGCCAATGCAATTAATTTAATTAAATTTAGCCCTAAATTAATGTTTGTATTACTTGTTTATAAATGCATAAATATAAAAAAAATAATAATAAAAACAAATATACTAAGAAATATAAATATAGATAAATAAAGTATAAAATAATAAATGGCATGCTAAAGCCAATGCAATTAATTAAATTAAATTTAGTCCTAAATTATTTTTTTGTATTACTTGTTTATGAATGCATAAATATAAAAATAATAAAAAACAAATATTCTAAGAAATATAAATATAGATAAAGTATAAAATAATAAATGGCATGCTAAAGCAGCGTTTAACGCACAAATATAAAGCAAAAAAAAATATGAGGAAATAAAAAAAATGTATATGAAAATAAATAAAGGAATAAACTAATTTAACCAAATTTACTCTTTAAATGCATTATTTAATGTTTTATTTTTTAAAAATTATTATTTCTGTATTTTTAACTTTATATTTATTATTTTTAAATTTTTTTGGTTATACTTATTTATTTTGCATTTAAATGTATTTTTGTATATAAATATAAACAAAAATATATGAACAAATAAAAATAAATAAAACAATACAAAAATAAATAATACTTAACTAAATTTAGTCAAATTATTTTTCATATTACTTTTTTCCTTTATTAATCATTTTACGTATTAATTTTTAACTCTGTTTATTCTTTTTAACTTTATATTTCATTCTTTCTTTTATTTATTTGTACATTGATTTCTAATATGGAAATAAATTATTTTGGGAAATAAAAAAAATACAAATAAATGACCACATTAATATAAAAATAACAAAAACAAATTAAAATGTTAATACTGTTAATTCTGGGGATTTAATTCAGGCCTAAATTTAACTAAAAAATATATATATATATTTTACAAAATATTTTTTTTTAAATAAATATAATACATATATTAATATATTTAATTTATTTAAATATACTAAAATAAATAATAAAAATATTATTTTAATTTATGCTTTTATTATTTTCCATTTATTACAGTAAATAATTTATTTTTAATTCCTGCAGGTTTGGCCTTTTATAAAACCACTCAAAAAATGCTGTGGTAACAAAGTTCAGAATCATTTTATCATTTTTAACGTTGCATCATTTCCTAAAAAAAATATTTAAAAAAAAGGTCTCTTGTCATAACATTGACTGTTTTCACTAGTGTCAATATCAAATTCTTTCTACAAACCTGTTCTTCCCATAACTAGCCTGCAATGTTTGTTTTTCGCATGCAGCGTAACAGAAAGATGTATTTTCATCTCATCACATTCAATTCAAAACACAAGCTCAAAACTTGGATAAACTATGATTTCTTTTGCTGCGAGGCAGTAGATTCAGAGTATTGCCGTGCGGTAATATCAGCAAACTCGCATGAGCTTTTCGTTTGATCTCATTTGGTTGGCTCGCGCGCAAGGATCTCATTTCTGCTTTAATACACTCTGGTCTGATGAGAAACGCGGAGGAGAAGGGATTCTGGCTGATTGGGGTCGGAGCGCAGCTCCGTGAAGCCGAACGCGATCGAACGGACCGGCGTCAGCGAGGCCAAACCGTGTCACTTCCAATTCCGTCAAAAACTGCTGGCTCGGACGCGGGACGCCGTCCCATGTTCACCTTCCTGAAAATGACATCAACTGTCTGTTCAGATTTAATCTGCCGCTTCACATCTCTCTGCGATATCATCCTCGCCCTTCACGCACTGAATCGAATCTCGCTCCGCTGAAAGTATTAGATTCGCAATCTCATCGTGCCCCGAACACAAGTTTAAGCCAATCAAAATGCTTTAATCTACAAGGTTTAAGCAAACTGAGCTTGACTTAATAACCTAAAAATGGGCCGCAGGTCTGTTATAATCAGGTCGTAGATAAAAGGAAAACATGCAAATCATAAAATGCATATAATCGTACTTAAGAAAACAGGGGAGAAAACACTTCTCACATCTTTTGTCTTTTGAGGAAGTGTGGAGACATTTATAAGACATTTTTGAGATATTTAGGGGGGTTAGAAATAGTAAACACTCACTTAAATCACTTACAGCTTAGATTTAAAAGCTTACTTCCCCTAATTTCATGAAAAATGGGGAGGGATCATGCAAAATGACCTGAGTAAGATATTCCATATAAAAATTGAACTCCGTTCAAAAGTTTAGATCCCCTTGAATGAATATTAAAACGGTTTTGTTACCTGAATGATCCACAGATGTTGATAGTTGTTCATGAGTCCCTTGTTTGTCCTAAACAGTTAACCTGCCTGCTGTTGTTTTTTTGTTTTTTAGAAAAATCCTTCAGGTTCCACAAATTAGTTGATTTTTCAGCATTTTTGTGTATTTGTACCCTTTCCAACAATGACTGTATGATTTTGAGATCTGTCTTTTCACACTGAGGACAACTGAGGGACTCATATGCAACTATTACAGAAGGTTCAAACACTCACTGATGCTCCTGAAGGAAAAACTACGCATTAAAACCCTAAGGGGGTGAAAACTTTTGAACCAAGTGGAGATGTGTTTATTTTTCTTATTTTGCATAAATATTATAGTTTTTTTTTTTTTTTCATTTAGTACTGCCCTTCAGTGGCTACAGAAGATACTTAAATGTTTACTAGAAGACAAAATAAGATAAATATGCTCTGATCTTCAAATGTCAAAAGTTTTCACCCCCGGCTCTTAATGCATCGTTTTTCCTTCTGGAGCATCAGTGAGTGTTTGAACCTTCTGTAATAGTTGCATATGAGTCTCTCAGTTGTCCTCAGTGTGAAAAGATGGATCTCAAAATCATACAGTCATTGTTGGAAAGGGTTCAAATACACAAAAATGCTGGAAAATCAAAGAATTTGTAGGAACTAAAGGATTTTTCTGTTCAGGACAAACAAGGGACTCATGAACAACACAGTATTAAGAATCAAGCGTAAGTAAACTATTTTTATAAATTCAACTATTGTTTTCTCTTGTGGACTACATGTAAACATCCTTTACGTGAGATATCTTATTCAGGTCAGTACTAAATATTAAAAATAACATGCATTTTGTATTTTGCTAAAATACTTAACATTTTGCAGATTCTGAAAGGGGGATGTAGGGTAAACTTTTGACCTCAACTGCAAATAAAATTATTACCTATGTGGAAACACTTCTGTGATATTATACAGAAATGCACTAATGTTTAAACATTCGGAGTTGGTTTGAGTCTCTTCTACTTACTAGGGCTGCATTTATTTGATCAAAAGATACAGTAAAAATCTGTAAAATTGTAAAACATTATTACAATTTGAAATAGATGTTTTCTATGTGAATATCTTTAAAATATAATTTATTTCTTTGATGCAGTGCTGAATTTTCAGCATCATTACTCCAGTCTTCAGTGTCAAATGATCCTTCAGAAATCATTCTAATATACTGATTTGCTGCTCAAGAAACATTTTTGATTATTTTCAATGTTGAAACTGAGATACATTTTCTTTTTCAGAAAGTTCAAAAAAACAGCATTTATTTGAAATAGAAATCTTTTGTAACATTATAAATGTCTTCACTGGCACTTTAATCAATTGAATGCATCCTTGCTGAATAAAAGCATTCATTTCTTACTGACCCCAGATTTTTAAGGCTAGTGTAAAACTGATCATAACAAGATCAGAAAGAAATGCTCAACTAAAAGCTCATATGCATGATCCTAAATGCACTCACACAAACAAAACAAACACATTTCATTTCCTTCTTCCATAAGGATGATTTGCGGTTTAACAGGATTAACAGGGAAAAACCAAAGCAAAAGGTCACGAGAGCAATTGGTTTCCTGCTGCATCCAAATCAACAGACAGACGCAATGAAACTAGCGTATATACTTCACACTGCATATTATTTGTTTTAAATTTATGTTTGACCACAAAACCAGCCATAAGATTTGAAAATCTGAAACCTGAGGGTGCAAAAAAATCTAAATATTGAGAAAATCACCTTTAAAGTTGTCCAAATGAAGTTCTTAGCAATGCATATTACTAATCAAAAATTAAGTTTTTATATATTTATGGTAGGAAATGTACAAAATATCTTCATGGAACATGATCTTTACTTATTATCCTAATGATTTTTGGCATAAAAGCAAAATCTATAATTTTGACCCATACAATGTATTTTTGGCTATTTTTACAAATAAACTTGTGCTACTTAAGGTCCAGGGGTCACATGTATATGTAAAATGCATGATTATACTTACGGACTGACGACCCTGAACTGGACGTATGGGACGAGCTGCAGCAGAAGACGGACGCCGTTCTGCCATTCCTCCTCGTTACGAAATTCACAGCCCTGAGTGTCACACTCCTCGAACGAGAACTGATAGTACGTGTTTGAGTCTTCAAACGCCAGCCGCTGGTCGACTAAGGGGAGGACAGAGAGGGGTTTTATTATTAACACAGCACACATATGATGAGTTAAAGAGCTGTCCTAGAGAATTGCCAATTTCCCACTGGAATTTGTGGAATGGTTTCCTAAAAACCCATTAGAAATTCCAGAGGGATCCCACAGTGGATTTGCCTCCTGGGTTGGCCTACAAACGTACATCATGACTGAACAGCTCAATTATATATATATAGTTGTTTTTTTTAAACTATACAGGGATACAGTATTGCATGCAGTGCGTTCCAGTTCTATACTGCACTTTATTCCATTTTCTATTCCTATATTCTATATTGCATTCTAAAAATTCTAAATTCTAAAAAGTAGCAGTAGCTAGTATTACATCTTAGTTCACCTAAAACTAAAACCACTAAGAAAAATCATTTCTTATTTCTGTTTATGTTGATGTACTAAAATAAAATAAACTAAAATTAAGTAAAACTAAAATAAATAAAAATCATTAAAAAAATACAAAAATACACAAAAATGCAAAACCGTTAACTAAATAAATATAAATAAACAATAAATAAACAATAGTATTGCATGCAGTACACTCCAGTTCTATACTGCTCTGTACTCCATATTCCATACCTATATTCAGTCCCTCCAGGATTTCACAAATTATTTTAGTGAATTTTGTGGTGGTAATTTTCAAAAATGTCTGCAAAATTTGCTATGTTTTTTTTTATTATTATTATAGCACATTTACCAGATTGCATTATGTTAGATTCACAATAGTCTTAAATGACAAACAAAATGTGTGGCGTTTGTTTAATTTGCTAAGAAATAAATAACAACAGGACAAATAAGTACAATGTAAAGGCAGATAAAAGTTATTCTTTTTGCTGATGCTGCCACTTATGAATTTTAAGAAACTACAGTAAGCTTACAGCAGGGGTCTCAAACCCTTTTTTACACGGCAGACCGGTTACAGTTTGAAAATATTCTCACGGACCTGGGGGATTATTATAAACCGACTATTAGACGGTTATATACCGTTATTAGCACATTTTGAAGTAGATTCGTCTCTGAGAGAATATGCGCCGTGAATGCAGTGTTAGAAAACAGTTTTAATATACACCGGCATAATATTTTTGTAAAGTTTGATATCCATTGGCTCGCCTTCATAGTTTAAAACAGAAATACTTCCAATTTTGTGACATAACTGCAAACCCAAAACACAAAATATGTGACATATTGCTGATTTTGTGTTGGATTCAGCGACTGCGTAATCGCAAAAAAACGGAGGTTCTGTATATTCTATATTACTTACTGGAAATGCAAAATTCTAAAAAATGAGAAAAATAATTTTTATTTGAAGTAAACACTATTGTTAACTGTTATGTGGAATAAAAAGGAAAAAAGGTAAATTTATTTATATTAAATTAGTTGCCAAGGCAACATCTCTCATTTCCATTTAATTTAAGTTTAAAGGAACACTCCACTTTTTTTAAAAAAAGGCTCATTTCCCAACTCCCCTATTTTGAGTTTTACCATTTTTTATCCATTCAGCCGATCTCCGAGTCTGGCGTTAGCACTTTTAGCATAGCTTAACATAATTCATTGAATCTGATTAGACCGTTAGTATCTCGCTCAAACATAACCAAATATTTTCGATATTTTTCCAATTTAAAACTTGACTCTTCTGCAGCTACATCGTATACTAAGACTGACAGAAAATGAAAAGTTGCGATTTTCCAGGCTTATATGGATAGGAACTATACTCTCATTCCAGCATAATAATCATAAAATCGTAATAAGTATAGTTCCTGTACTCTTACTGATAATATCCATGATAACATCGAGGCAGGTTTGCTATCGCGATACAATACCACAATAAATGTTTCTTGTACAAACGTACATCATGACTGAACAGCTCAATTATATATATAGTTGTTTCTTTACACTATACAGGGATACAGTATTGCATGCAGTGCGTTCCAGTTCTATACTGCACTTTATTCCATTTTCCATTCCTGTATTCTATATTGCATTCTAAAAATGAAAAATTCTAAAACGTAGCAGTAGGTAGCACAATATTGATAATATCATTCCCTCCCTATAAAATAAGATTGGTTATTAACCTGAGTGCAGTATTCCCAGCTCCAGCAGCACCTGCCAAACACGTGATGCCATTAACCGGCACTGAACGGACACACACTGCTCCAGGAGCCACTGGACCAGCTCCACACCGACATAACTCCTCCTGCATGAACACACACCAACATTACATTACTGTCAGCCTGTCTCATACATGCACTATTGTTCAAAAGATTAGAGTTATTGAGATTTTTTTTAAAGAATTTAGTGCTTTTATTCAGCAAGGATGCATTAAATTGATCAAAAGTGTCAGTAAAGACAATAAAAGACAAATGTTTTTGAACTTTCTATTCATCTGCACTGCAATAAAATGCTTTTCTTACTTCTATTTTTTGTCTCGTTTCCAGCCAAAAATATCAAAACATTCTTAAATCAACAAGGATTTTCTAGACAAATAAAATTATTGCCTTGTTTTCAGAAAAAAGAAGTCATAATTAAGTGAGTTTTTGCATAAAACAAGCGAAATAATCTGACAATGGGGTCAGCAAAATAATCTAGTTTTCGTCTTGAAATAAGATTTTTTTGCTTACCCCATTGGCAGATTATTTCGCATGTTTTATGCAAAAACTCACTTAATTATGACTTCCTTTTTCTGAAAACAAGACAATAATTTTTGCTTGTCTAGAAAATCCTTCTTGATTTAAGAATTTTTAGATATTTTGGCTGGAAACAAGACAAAAAATATCATTTTATGCAGTTTCCACAAAAACATTGGGCGGGACAACTGTTTTCAACATTGATATTTATCAGAAATGTTTCTTGAGCAGCAAATCAGCATTTTAGAATGATTTCTGAAGACTGGAGTAATAATGCTAAAAATTAAGGTTTGATCACAGAAATAAATTACATTTTAAAATATATCCACATGAAAAACAGCTATTTTAAATTATAATAATATTTCACATTTTTACAGTTTTTACTGTATTTTTAATCAAATAAACACAGAAGAGACTTCTTTTAAAAACATAAAAAATGAAATCAGTGTAAGTTTATTAGCTACTCATGAACAAAACACAAGAGTTATTATAAAACAAATTGGATAAATTTCAAATAAATGTTTTTTAATGGCATGTCAGCTCGTTTATCCATTTTCATGTAAAAACCATAACTGAGTTAATTAAATTTAAATAGACACAGTAGTAAATAACACATTTAAGATGCATTATTCTTAAAAAAAAAAAAATGTCAAACCACATTGAATTAATTTTGGATTTTCTCAGAGGAGTAAAAATATTACAATCTAATAAAATATGTTTAACATCCACAAGTGGCCTGCAGTCATGCTAATGGCATATTGTTCATTATAACTCATTAATGTAATAATTTACTGAGTATTTGTGTTTTTATCATACTGCTGCCGTTTTTTGTTTTGCTTCATACACCCATTAAAATAAACATTAAACACTCTTTGCATCCCATTTTGACTGTTATGTGAAGTACAGTATTTCCAAATGAAAGCGAGATATTGATTGGATCATAAAAATTCGATACAAAATGTATTAAGAATAACACGCACTAATGAATAATTTGCAGTAAAACAGTCAACGTGTATTAAAAAAAGCAGTGAAAGTGTTCAAATCGCTGTGCGTTTGCTTTAATATGACATGCCGTGTAACATTATCATGCTGTCACTGATTTGCATTTTCAAGTCATTAAGCTGCTCGTTTTCATCTAGTGCATTCGTTAAAGCATGTAAAGCTCCCGGATTCTGTGTTTTGCTGTCACACGTTCACACTCCACCTTCTGATGGGACATTTTTATCCAATCAGAGTGAAGTTTGGACAGCAGCCATTCGTCACAGCGATAACAGACAGCTGATGAGTCAGCCAGCCGACCACACACACTCACACTCTCAAACACACACTTGAACACGCTTCCAGCCTCCCCTACATTGATCCTGTGATAGTAACGTCACAAGAGTTATATCACACAACCACAGTACAACATGTACGACAAAAATCACTACCAGTTCAGCTATGACAGGTCCTGTACTTCAACTGGTTTAGCCTGACACTAAATGCCAAGGTCATGGATTCAACTGGAAGTGTCTTTTGGTCACCAAAGCTGCATTTATTTCATGAAAAATACCTTAAATACAGTAAAAAAATGTTAAATATTATTTCTATTTCAAATAGCTGCTTTCTGTGTGACTATATTGTAAAACGTAATTTATAATTGTGATCAAAGCTGGATTTTCAGCATCATTACTCCATGGTCACATGATCCTTCAGGTATCATTCTAATATGCTGAGTTGCTGCTCAAGAAACATTTATGATTATCATCAATGTTAATCATAAATCATCAATGTTACAATCCTTCAGGTATCATTCTAATATGCTGAGTTGCTGCTCAAGAAACATTTATGATTATCATCAATGTTGAAAATAGTTGTGCTGCCCAATATTTTTGTGGAAACCATGATACTTTTTATTTTTCAGGATTCACAGATGAATAGAAAGTTCAAAAGAACAGCATTTATTTGAAATCAAAAAAAAATTGTAACATTATAAGTGTCATATTTGATCAGTTAATGCATCCTTGCTGAATAAAAGTACAGTTTTTTTTCTCACCTGATGATCCTAGCGAGGTGGATCTTGTCTTTTGCTGGATACGGTCCATGAGACAGAAAGGCGTTTCTCAACGCTCGTCCAGCGCAGGGAAAACTCTGAGAACACGTCTGTCAGACACAAAGATCATCTCAGGATCGAATTTAACACAGACGTTGTGCAATATGAATGCTTGGTGCTATAAAATAATAATAAATATAAAGGGATCCACAAATAAAATCTCTTTAATATCTCAACTACAGCAATAAGAGGCAAATAGAGGCTTTCCTGCTGTTTTTCATAGAAAAAAAAACACAATAATCTCACATTTGTCCCCTCTAGAGATGAAAAAGAGATCTCAATAATGTTTCAAACTAGGCTCAAGATAAAAAATGTCTCATGTCTCAACATTTCTCAATTTTATAACTGTTATCATCCTTTGTTTTTATTTGTCCTAGAAAATGTAAGGAGAAATTTCTAAAGCAGATTGATCATCATTTAAAACTTAAGCCTATTGAACAATGAAAGGATAATATTTTAGCAATATATATTTTTTATCTCTGACTGCTTTTATTAAATTTAGAGTGTTTTGTTATGCTCCCATAAGGACGGTTAAACCTGAAATGGCATCAGATTAATAAACATACTAAATATGTCTTAATGAAAGGGTTATGCTTTGGTTTATCTGATAGAAAACATCACTAGATCAGTGTCAAAACAACAGACGTCAATGAAAAGGCATGACGACAACAAACGTGTTTGCGTGTAATTTGATTATTAAAAATACAGAAGTATAATAAACATTTTTGACCTACATTTGCACAGTGACATCACCTGCCATGTGTGTGTGTGTGTGTGTGTGTTTGCATATCTATTCCCTGGTATTGCAGTGTTTCCTCCTAAAGCTCTCCTCCATCTGTCTCATTTTAATCAATGGCACACTGGCCTCTCTGCTCACAGCCCCTTCAGAATTATTGATCAGTTTTAATAAGAGCGTTACAATCCATAGCAGCACCTTCAGCACACTGCTGAAGGTCAGAGGTCACAACCCCAGCCCGCGACATTCTACCCACAGAGCGTCTGACACCAAAAAACCAAAGAGACTCGCTGCTTTGACTCTAAATTCTCTTATATAGTATGTGGTTGCTAAGGCATTGCTAGGTGGATGCTAAGGTGTTCTACGTAGTTGCTAGGGCATTGCTGTACTGTTTCTAATGCGAATTTAATGTGTTTTACAGTAGGTTGTTGTTAGGACATCACTAGGTGGTTACTAAGGCATTGTAATAATATTCTACAGTATGTGGTTGTTAGGGAATCACTAGATGGTTACTAAGGCATTCTAAGTGGTTGTTAGAGCATTTCTAGGTGGTTGCTAAGGAATTGCTAGAGTGTTCTACAGTAGGTGGTTGTTAGGGCATCACTAGGTGGTTACTACGGCGTTTTTGGTGGGCAATTGAGGCTACAGTAGGTGGTTGCTAGGGCAGTTCTAGGTTGTTGCTAAGGTGATTCTAGAATGTTCTACAGTAGGTGGTTGCTAGGGCAGTTCTAGGTTGTTGCTTAGGTGATTCTAGAATATCTTACAGTAGGTGGTTGCTAGGGCAGTTCTAGGTTGTTGCTAAGGCGATTCTAGAATGTCCTACAGTAGGTGGTTGCTAGGGCAGTTCTAGGTTGTTGCTAAGGCGATTCTAGAATGTCCTATAGTAGGTGGTTGCTAGGGCAGTTCTAGGTTGTTGCTAAGGCGATTCTAGAATGTTCTACAGTAGGTGGTTGCTAGGGCAGTTCTAGGTTGTTGATAAGGCGATTCCAGAATGTTCTACAGTAGGTGGTTGCTAGGGCAGTTCTAGAATGTCCTACAGTAGGTGTTTGCTAGGGCAGTTCTAGGTTGTTACTGAGGCGATTCTAGGATGTCCTACAGTAGGTGTTTTCTAGGGCAGTTCTAGGTTGTTACTGAGGCGATTCTAGGATGTCCTACAGTAGGTGTTTTCTAGGGCAGTTCTACGTTGTTGCTAAGGCAATTCTAGAATGTCCTACAGTAGGTGTTTGCTAGGGCAGTTCTAGGTTGTTGCTAAAGCGATTCTAGAATGTCCTACAGTAGGTGGTTGCTAGGGCAGTTCTAGGTTGCTGCTAAGGCGATTCTAGAATGTCCTACAGTAGGTGGTTGCTAGGGCAGTTCTAGGTTGTTGCTACAGTTTTCTACAGTAGGTGGTTGTTAGAGCATCGCTAGGTGGCTACTAAGGTGTGTAAGTGTGTTGTTAGGTTGTACTCCTAGGTGGTTGCTAAGGCGTTGCTAGAGTGCATTGCAGTAGCTCAATTTACAGGGATCTGGATTTGCCTCCTTACTGTGGTAAAACCAGGTGTGAAAAATCAATCAATAAAAGCTAGTTAATTAATTTCGTTTGTTATTTTTCTGTTTTGTCTGTTGCTGAGATTATCCTTCTATGACATCACACAGGATAGCCCCGCCCACAGAGGAATCTCATTGGTTAAAACTCTACATTAAACATCAAACATTCTGATTGGATGCTGGCTCTCAGATCAATTCGTGTCTGGTTAGATCACAGCATAACGCTCGTTCTCTCGTGGCTTTACTGCAGTAATAAATTCTGGGGTCATTGAAAGAATGAAACAGATAAAGATCATAATCTCTAGTCAGCAATAATCATCTATATTCATCATTATGTGATGAACTATGAAACAGAAGAGCCTTCAGAGGGGCTTCTGGGGCTCCTGACATTGTGTTTGATTTCGTATTTAATGTACATCCTCTTGAACACACGTCCCATCAGTGCAGCTCACGGGCGATTAGCCGTTAGTGTGAGCGTTTAGCAGAGCTCATGTGCGGATTAAAGGAGCTTCAGAGACTCTAATGAGACGAGAAGAATCACGAGAGATCCACAGATTAACACAATCAGCATCAGGCGGTTTCAAGTGAAAGTATTGATCAGATGTTCCTCCAGTGATGTTATTGTTAACTAAAACTATTAACAATCATTTTCATTATCTGAAATTAAAAAAAAAATGTAAATTAGATTAAATTAGATGAAAACTTTAATCTAAAAAAAATAATAAAAACTAAAACTAATATAAAAATAAATATTAAAAATAAAACAAAATTAAAATAAAGTAAAATAAAGTGTAAAAAGTAAAAAAGTATAATAGTGCAACTAATAAAAATAAACTGACATCCTAAAATTAATAAAACTAAAATTTATATAAAAATAAATTCAAAATACAGCAAAATAAAAATAAATTAAATAAATAAAAAAACTGAAAATAGAAAAAAAGAATAAAAATAGCACAAATATAATAGTGCAACTAACTAAAACAAAATAAACTGACATACTAAAACTAATAAAACTTAAACTGATATGAAAATCAATATTTAAAATAAACAAATTAAATAAAAACAGAAAATAGAAAAACTAATATAAATAGCACAAATGTAAGAGCTCAACTAATTAAAATAAATTAAATTGACATACTAAAATTAATAAAACTAAAACTGATATAAAATAATTATAAAAAACTAAATTAAAATAAATTAAATAAATAAAAAAACAGAAAATACAAAAACTAAATAGTGTAACTAACTAACTAAATCAAACTAAAACTGATATACAAATCAATCAAAAAAAAAGAAATAAATTACATAACGCAATTACATAAAAGCAAACGTTTTTGAGCCCAGTTTGAAACGTATCATCTTAATCTCTAGAGGAAAAGTGGGGAATAGAAGCAAAAGTATCGGAGAAACACTTGAGATGAGTTGTTTGTCTTTCATATGGGGTGAAATCAGTAATATTCAGGGTGGGCCAAACTGTACCAGCTCCTCACGTATCAGTTTTAGTTGCAGTTTCTTACCTTGGGTTTGGGTGTGACGCCTGTGCTGGGTCCGGGGATGGTGTCAGGTGACTGCTGCAATCATAAAGAGAGAAACCAGAGGTCACAACTCAAAAACACAAGCACACATGAAGCAGAAATGACCTTCACATGAAAAGTAGAAATGCAATTTTATGAGCTAATCCCATCCTGACAGTGATATTCTGCCATGTTTCTGGATGTCATGATGTGTTTTTGACATTGTGTCATACTACTGGATGTATCTGGATAAGCAAATCTTCTTTCATGTTTGGTTTTGACATTTCTCTCTGATACAGCATGCAAATCGCATGGCAAACACTGGCTGTGCTTTGAAAGGTGAATGAGGTCAAACTTGTGCTGAGTATTTTGATATGGCACTAAATGACTTGAAACATTCTATTGCCATAATAAACCAAAAAATATTATAATGCGAAGACATGTCTCCAAATCATTTGTTATTTGAAATAAAGCTGAATAAAGTGTAAATATTCAAAGAACAATTACAGCTAAAGAGAAATATATATAAAAAAATGAACAAAAAACAAAATTGCTAAATTAACTAAAAATTATAAAAAAATAGAAATGTAAAAAAAAAACTAATAAAATGATGAAAGCACACAAAAACTACAAAAAAAGAAAAATTACAAAACATACAAAACAATTACTAAAAAAAATTAATTTAATTTAAAATAAAAAACTGAAATATTAAAAAAAAGAAGAAATAAATAAAAATGATTCATGCACACAACAAAGTTACTAAATTAACAAAAAATATAAAAATAAATAATATAAATGCTTTTAAAAACTAATAAAAATTTAAAAATTTAAAACAAATAAAGTTATACAACATAAATATGAAATAATAATAAAAATGACCAAAGCACAAATATAATTACTAAAAATCTAAAAATAGATGACAGAAATAAAAAAAGATACAAATAAAAAACACACAACACATCTAAAACTAAAATTAAATATAACACTAAGCAATAGAATAAAAAATATTGATAAAATATAAATTTAAAATTACATAGAAGCAAACAAAAAAACTAGATTAAAAAATAATAAAAATGACAAAAGTACAACACAACTACTAAGCTAAAATTAAAAATATAAAAAAAAAAACTAAAATGTTAAAAATAATGCAAATGATAAAAGCATGTAAATTACTAAAACTAAAATTAAAAATATAAAATAAACAATAGAAATATAAAAAAAGATAAGAATATAACAATTACTAAAATTAAACAAATGTATTAATTAAATAGAAATACAGTTTAATAATTAAACAAAAAAATAGAATGAAAAGTCTAATGAAACTAATGAAAAAGCACAACACAATTACTATACTAAAACAAAAAAATTAAATAAAATACTTGAAAAAACTAATAAAAAAGACAAAAGGATATAACTACTATAAATAAACAACAAAAACTTTTTAAAATTAAATAGAAATAAAAAAAAACTAAAATGAAAATAACTTTAAAATAACAAAAGCATATAACACAATTACTAAAATTAAAATTAGAACTGCGCATTCAAAATATTAATAAATACTAAAATAGAATCCTAAATATAATCATAAAATAACAGTGGCCCAGGAAAACACTGTGGTACTTTTGTTCATGGATGTTTAACAAACTTTGCAGGCAGAGAGTCTGTGACATGAGGGACTTAATGACATTTCACTTCTTCTTAATAATTCTCCCTCAGCATGACATAAATTCATATTAAACACGCGCATCGCTCGATCATGTCAGACACACAATCGGCTCTGAGCTCTCTAAAGAGACGCTCTGTAAGAAATAAGCCTTGTTAGCTTTTATTTGGGCAAACTCTCAGTGTCGTGTCTTCATTTCCAGAGCCCATCTGTGGACGGAACTGGAACAAAGAGCCTGATCCTCATTATAACCATCAGAACTTTGATCAGATGGAGTTGTATCTGTCTGGCGTGACCCACATTCATTCATTCCTCTATCAGTTTTATTCCCCTCAAATCCAATCCTGTGTCTCCACTGTCCTATTATACAGCAGCTTAACACAATACATAAACACACTTCAATTGCATTATTATTATTCTCTGCTATTGTTTATCGTGCAGCCTGTGTCACTCAATTCGGCACTTTCTGCTAATTGGTTTAATCTCAGATCCGTTGAGCAAAAAGATAAACATTAAAAAATAAAAAAACAAACATGGACGCTGAAAAAAAACAACAACAACAAAAAGTTTTACAACCTGATTTTATCAGAGAACAGCAAGATAAAGTTCCAAAAATATTGTCTAGATTCTAGGTTCTAGATGGTTGCCAAGGTCTTCTTGGTGGTTACTAGGGTGTTGCTAGAGTATCCTAGGTGGTTGCTAGGCAATTATAGGTGGTTGCTATGCCATTATATGTGGTTACTAATTAGTTCCCTAATTTATTAGTGCCACTAATGTAAATAGTATACAGTTGCTAGGGCATTAGGGCACGGAGTGTTCTATGTGGTTACTAGGATGTTGCTAGAGTATTCTAGGTGGTTGCTAGGGTGTTGCTAGAGTATTCTAGGTGGTTGCTAGGTCATTACAGGTGGTTGCTAAGGTGTTCTATGTAAATAGTAGACAGCTGCTAGGGCATTAGGGTACAGAGTGTTCTAGGCTGTTACTAGAGTGTTGCTAGAGTATTCTAGGTGGTTGCTGGGCCAATATAGGTGGTTGCTACGGTGTTCTATGTAAATAGTAGACAACTGAAAATGTGTTCTATGTGACTACCAGACAGTTGCTACGGTACTAGAGCACAGAATGTTCTAGGTGGTTGCTAGGGTGTTGTTAGAGTATTCTAGGTGGTTGTTAGGGTGTTGCTAGAGTATTCTAGGTGGTTGACAAGCCATTACAAGTGGTTGCTAAAGCGTTCTATGTAAATAGTAGACAGTTGCTACCGCATTAGGGCGCAGAGTGTTCTGGTTACTAGGGCGTTGCTAGAGAGTTCTAGGAGGTTGCCAAGCCATTATAGGTGGTTGTTAAAGTGTTCTATGTAATTAGCAGACAGTTACTAGGGCATTAGGGCACAGAATGTTTTAGATGGTTACTAGGGCGCTGCTAGGGTATTTTAGGTGGTTGTTAAGGTGTTGCTAGAGTGTTCTAGGTGGTTGCTAGGCCATTATAGGTGGTTACTAAGGTGTTTATATGTAACAAGTAGACAGCTGCAAGGAAATTAGGGCACATACTGTATTAGGTGGTTAATAAGGTGTTGCTAGAGTATTCTAGGTGGTTGCTAAGGTGTTGCTAAAATATTCTAGGTGGTTGCTAGGCCATTATAGATGGTTGCTAAGGTGTTCTATGTAATTAGTAGACAGTTGCTTGGAAATTAGGGCACAGAGTGTATTAGGTGGAAGCTAAGGTGTTGCTAAAATATTTTAGGTAGTTGCTAGGCCAATAAATGTGGTTGCTAAGGTGTTCTATGTAAAGAGTAAACAGTTACTAGGACATTAGGAGTGTTACTACATGGTTACTAGGGTGATGCTAGAGTATTCAAGTTGGATGCTAGAATGTTCTAGGAAGTTGCTAGGCCAATACATGTGGTTACTAAGGTTTTCTATGTGAATAGTAGACAGTTGCTAGGGAATTATGGCACAGAGTGTTCTAGGTGGCTGCTAGAGTGTTCTAAGTGGTTACTAAGGTGTAACAGCACAGCTCTTCCCAACAAGATACATTATTTGAGGAATTAATGACGGTTGTAGCACTAACACTGGGTGATGCACACGCTTAACTTTAATGTTTAGTGTTTGAAGTTTGTTCAAATCTGTAGTTTTTTTGTACATCTGAACGACCGCAGATGAATATTTCCAAAAAGGTTTCACAAACACTCAAATCAGAAAGATAAAAACGTCTTTCAACCATTATCATTCTATTATCATGTTTATCATAAAAACACTCTGAACAATAGCAATGAATGCATTCAGTATGAATACAGTTTGAAATTCCTGAGTGCGCCTGTGATGATGGTATCTGTGGTTTTCTGTGGGCCGGCGTGACACGGGTCAAGCTGCAGGTATCCGCAGACAGACCGCTATCAGCGAGCGCTTGTCTCTCTGTAGACGAGATCTCTCCAGGGGCCGCGCGTACGCTTGTTGGCTTTGTTTTGACTGGGCTCTGAAGGCGGCGTGTGTATCAGATTTACTGTATTGATTTGCTGTGGGCTGCTGCTGGAGATCTGGGAGCTGAACTCTGTTTGGGTCGGATGGGAAGCAGAGCAGAGAGGCCACAGATAAGCAAACGCATGAGGTGGAAAAGGCTTTTTAGATAAAAATTCTTGTCCTTCATGCATACCTAAAATCTTTCGGTGAAATCACCTCTCTCATCTTTCGTGGCTCATGAATCACAAAATGATGCCATTTTCTCAATGTCATTTGAACAAACCCATAACCTTAAGCATTAAAGTACCGTGCATAACTCATCTTGCGCCATTCGTGCTACAGAGACAAACAATTTTTCAAAAAAATGTGAAGAGGTGTGATGTTGATTTACCAACGACTTGAGATTTTCATGCAGTGACCAATTAACTACACGCAACCCCCCAAAACAACTCTACATAAAGCACTTTGATTTACGACTGTGCATGAAATGTGCTATATAGGTAAAACTTGTATTGCCACCATCCCGTGCTAAAAAAAAACACCCAAGCAACCAGGTAGCAACACCCTAGCAACCACTCAGAACACCCCAGCAACCACCCATAACACATCTACATACTGTAAACCACTTTGAATTACCGTTGTGCAGCAAATGTGCTATATAAACTTGCCTTGCCATCATCCGCCTCTAGCAAAAAACACCCATGCAACCACCCAGAACTTCCCGGCAACCACCTAGCAACCGCCCATAACACATCTATATATTATAAACCACTTTGAACTACCATTGTGCAGGAAATGTGCTATATAAACTTGCCTTGTCAGTATCCCCCCAAAAAACACCCATGCAACCAGATAGCAACACCCTAGCAACCACCCAGAACATCCCGGCAACCACCTAGCAACCGCCCATAACACATTTTGAACTGTAAAGCACTTTGAATTATTTTTAAAATACGCTACATTAACTTTGCCAGCAACCCCCAAAAAACACCCATGCAACCAGCTAGCAACACCCTAGCAACCACCCATAATACATCTACATATTGTAAACAACTTTGAATTACCAGAAAGATTACTAGAAACAACCTAGTGATTATCCAGAAAAAAAATACTAATCATACAATAAAACAGGGAAATTCCCTAGCAACCCCACAGAGCCCCCTAGCAACACCCGACAACCACTCACCACATGCTAGGATTGTGTTGGTGAATTATGCATGGGAAAACAGCACACATTTTCTCCAGGAAATGTAAAATTGTAGTTTAGTTCTGCCTGGCAGTTGCAAAAGAAAACCTCACAAACACTTTTATTCACCCGCACTCAGAAGCAACATTTCAATCTCCTTCCAGCAAAAGAGAGAGAGAGAGAGAGAGAGAGAGATGAGAAAAGAGAGAGAGGTGGGAAAGGATTTACAAATGCATGAAGGAGAGGGAGCGAAGAGGAAGAGAGAGGAGAAACCGTACAGAAGATGACTAAGATGAAGAGAGGGAAAGAGAACAGTTAGGATGCACAGAAGGTATCCTGGTTCACTATGTAGTGCACACTGTTCCAGAGTGCAGTGAGTCTGTGTGTCATTATGTGTCAGAAATGGATTACTCTCAGATTAGAGCGCTCACACACACACACACACACACACACGCACCTCTCTCTTGCATGGCTTGCGGATAAATCTGTCGCTCTGGATGAGTGCACAGCAAGATGGAGACATCAAACAAGCCTTGTCTTTCTCGTTAAGATTTCATTACATCCACAGGCGCTCTCTCTCTCTCTCACACACACATCCACTTAGCAGCATGAGGAGGACTGTGTCATTAAGTGCAGCTTCTCCATCAGAGAATTGCAGTGAATTCCACATGAGACGTCACATCAGCACACGGACGCTTTTGAAACCCTCGTCCTCTGTTCAAGGCAGAGACGAGCGTCTGTCGCTCCGTCTGAGAATAATCCCAGTGCTCTCAGAGAAAAACCGAATTGCTCAAGCACTTTCATGGCACACAGGACTTGAACATGATGTTTCTCTTAAGATATGAGACCATACTGTAAGAGAGTATATCTATATGTGACCCTGGACCAAAAAAAACTCATGGGTATATTTGTAGCAATAGCCAAAAATCGATTGTATGGGTCAAAATTATACCAAAAATCATTAGGATATTAAGTAATGATTGTGTTCCATGAAGATATTTGGTCAATTTCCTACAGAATATATAATTAATCTTAATTTGGACAACGTTAAAGGTGATTTTTTGCACCCTCAGATTCCAGATTTTCATATAGTTGTATCTCAGCCAAATATTGTCCTTTCCCAACAAACCATGATGTATAAATCTCATCATCATGACTGGTTTTGTGGCCCAGGGTCACATATAATTAATGTCAAAAATGAACAAGGTTCATTTGATCTTGGAAGAATTTGATTAAAAATCTTCATATTTGTTTAGAGCTGTTTTTTCCACAGGAGAAACATGTGAGAGGCTCTTTGTTTAATGTTATTGCTGTCTAGGAGAAACAGTTGATATATTAAAGTGAGACACCACAGGTGAAGACGGTAAAAAAATTAACTGCATTATTTAATGAAATATGCGCCAATTTGCATAAATTCCTAGTACAAACATCTAAACACTGGATGAAGTCAGTTTCAAAATTCTTGTTTAGTTTTTTTTTTTTACATATTAGAGTAGCATGTCTTTACAGGGGGAATTTTTTTCGGGGGAAATAAAATGTTGTATATAATGAAGCACATTCTATATGAACAAATCCCTCTGTAAAAACATTTTCAGTATATAGTCAGGAATAGAAATGTAAAGTTTGGTGTGTGTAAATGCTACTGAAGTGGAGATTTATAGCTAAGTGTAGGAGAATAAACCTTTCAAATATGTATTGTAATTGAAATCTATTGACACAAATAGATAAAGTGCCATAAAATAAACACTTAACAGTGTCTTTCTGTGTTTCACTAGCCTTTCAAACAACTTAACGAAAAACCAAAAAGCCCATAATCTCAAACTTGACAGGTGCATAAAAAACAGCATTTTACCTGCATTGACTCCCCTTACAGTCACATAAAATGCATTTTCTTACTTATAATTTGTCCTAAATTGCACAAAAGTTTCCTTTGAGGTCACGATTCTAATTAGAGAATTCTAATTGCATCACTTGCACACCCCAGTGGATCCTCTGCAGTGAATGGGTGCCGTCAGAATGAGAGTCCAAAGATCTGATAAAATCATCACAATAGTCCACAAGTAATCCACACCACTCCAGTCCATCAGTTAACATCTTATGAAGCCAAAAGATGCATGTTTTTAAGAAACAAATCCATTATGAAGATGTTTTTAACTTCAAACCATCACTTCTGGCCAAAATTCATAATAACGCTATTTGTTTAGAGCTGTTTTGCACTGTTTTAGCTTGTAGACGGTATTTCAACTCTCTTGAGATTCAGAACAGACCACTAGCTTCACACGATGTTAACTGATAAACTGTTTGGACTCTCATTCTGACGGCACCCATTCACTGCCATTGGTGAGCAAGTGATGCAATGCTACATTTCTCCAAATCTGATGAGGAAACAAACTCATCTACATCTCGGATGGCCTGAGGGTGAGTAAATTCTCAGCAAATGTTCATTTTAGGGTGACCTAAGTAATGGTAATGATTGCTTTATTATTGACAACAATAATAATTGGGATTATAGGGACTCTAAAAAGTTTTCCTATAGCACCAGCTGTTAAAGCCTTCAAGAAACGCTCGTGGTTGTATTTTACAGTAGCAGAACCAGATAAACAGATGCTCCTGTAAGTCGCTGTCACTGCAGCACGCAAAAAAAGAAATGTCACGAGTGTGATATTTGTTTCTCATTTAGCACTAATGAGGCTTTCATTTTTTAATTCTCTAAATCACCCCGGGGTGGATGAATCGAGTCAAATGAGCCCGAACCAAACATTCTGTTCGAAGGCGTAAGAACCCTCATGGTAAAAAACACATCACCAGAGACAAAGAGATGATGAAACCCTGAAGAACTAAGTGATGTTTATGCTAGAAAGTCTATAAACTAAAGAAGTTACTGAACAAAACTCAAGAGTTAAAGGATTAGTTCACTTCCAGAACAAAAATGTACAGATAATGTACTCACCCCCTTGTCATCCAAGATGTTCATGTTTCTTTCGTCAGTCGTAAAGAAATTATGTTTTTTGAGGAAGACATGTCAGGATTTTTTTCCATATAGTGGACTTCATTGGTGCTCAACAGATTGAAGGTTAAAAATGCAGTTTCAGTGCAGCTTCAAGGGGCTTTAAACGAAGGGTCTTGTCACAAAACGATTGGTCATTTTCTTAAATTAATTCATATTTATACAGTTTTTAACCACAAATGCTGTGTACTCTGCACTCCGGTTCAGTACAGTTAGGGTATGTCAAAAAACTCTCATTTTCTCCTCCAACTTCAAAATTGTCCCACATCTCTGCAAAAGTGTAGTTTACAAAGTGAATATGCAAAGATGATCAAATGGCCTTTACAAAAAAGGTAAAACCGAGATGTAGGGCGATTTTGAAGTTGGAGGAGAAGAGTTTTTTGACATACCCTTATGTGCATTGCAAAGCTAGACAAGACGAGCATTTGTGGTTAAAAAGTGCATAAATATTACTTTATTCCAAAAAATGACTGATCGTTTTGCTACATAAGACCTTTATTCCTTGGCTGGGATCTTTTAGAGTCATTTAAAGCTGCATTTAAACTGCATTTTGGAAGTTCAAACTCGCAGGCATCGTTTAAGTCCACTATATAGAGAGAAATCCTGAAATGTTTTCCTCAAAAAACAATTTCTTTATGACTGAAGAAAGAAAGACATGAACATCTTGGATGACAAGGGGTAAGTAAATTATCAGTACATTTGCTCTGGAAGTGAACTAATCCTTTAAGGGTTGCAAAAGTCTTCATTGATGAACTCCTGTGGATTTCCTCTTGATTAATCAGGCCTTATACAAATGAGAGATATACACCCACACACACAAACCAGCAAAACAATTCCCGTCTTCAAGCCTCTGAAGCGCTGAATAGCCCCTCTGTCACGCCATGAGTGTATAAACAGAATATATATCAGCTCTGTCCATACAGTCCACAAAAAAACTACTGTGACGGTACAACGGTTAAATTATGGTATCAGACACCTAATGACGACTGTATTTGAATAGCATATATTTACATGGTCACTTAAAAAAAAACGAAGGTTCTAATTAGAACCTTCGCACTCTGATGTGAAAATAGAATCTTTGGAAAGTGAATCACTAAATATCTTTCGAATAACAACATTCCGACAATACTGTACATTCTATACAGCTGCAGAACGAAATTCATGCAACAAATCGCCTATATATGTCACTCTGGAGCACAAAACCAGTCATAAGGATATTTTTTTTTAAATTGAGATTTATACAGCATCTGATAGCTGAATAAATAAGCCTTCCATTGATGTATGGTTTGTTAGGACAGGACAATATTTGGCCAAGATTATTTTTGGCAACTATTTGACAATCTGGAATCTGAGGGGGCAAAAAAATCTAAATATTGAGAAAATCGCCTTTAAAGTTGTCCAAATGAGCAATGCATATCACTAATGAAAAATTAGGTTTTGATACATTTACGGTAGTAAATTTACAAAACATCTTCATGGAACATGATCTTAATATCCTAATGACTTTTTGGCATAAAAGAAAAATCAATAATTTTGACCCATACAATGCATTTTTGGCTATTGCTGCTCATTTACCCGTGCTACTTACAGTAAGACTAAGAGAGTTTTGTGGTCCAGGGTCACATATATCAGCTATTTTGTAGTTTTATAGTCTCAATTGTATTTACACGTCTCCAAATACCACAATTAAGACAGTATATTTGCGAAAACCCTATATGCTTTTTAAACACCCAGGCTTTAAAAATACCATCCTTACAAAATGCGGTACCAGTTTCTGTCTGTTATTGTGGTAAACTGGACAAAGTGAAAAGAAATTAAACAAAAAAGCCAGAAATGCTTCTAAAGCATCCCATAATAATTCATCTTTTAACATCAGTTACAAAACTGATGTACTGGTACTTCGGCTGAAACTATGGTTGCCATGGTAACTTGTATAAGGGCGCAATATTGCAAAGAATATTAATCAAATCCAGCAAATATGAACCGCAGAACATTTTCTGTTTTCACGTTGGGAAGTTATACAGCAGGTGTGTGTGAGTGTGTTTGTGTACCTGACTCTGTGTGTGTGTGTGTGTGTGTGTGTGTGTGTGTGTGTGTGTGCGCGCAGATCTCTGTTGCCTTAGATACCGCGACTGAAAAAAACATTACAGCCTCTCCTTCATAATCAATGACATTTGGAATAACGCATTATTGTAACGCACTGACAGTCGCAGCGTCGGGATGTACGTCCACATCCACAGCTCGATAACATCAGCGATGGAGGATATGGGTGGTGTATGGATCACGAAACACACATTGTTCATCACACATAGGCATATATTGGTCACTCACGCTCTTTTTGCGCAGATTCAGTCCGTGCTTTAATAATCCGGGCAGATCTCTGATCTTCTGCTTGATCTGGACCTGATCCCTGGCGGTTCTGTTCCATCTCCAACTCGACAGGAGTCCGTCCTCCGCGGTGCAGGGGATGCTGTCGGATTCCTCCATCATCATCATCCTCCTCCTGCCACCTGCTCTTCACGCACACGGACGCCGGAGCGACATTCCGCCGCCGCTGCCGCTCGAAGGATCTCCAGCCGCCGCAATGAGCCGCTCAACCGAGAGAGAGGAGACGAGACCTGCCGTACACTGCTGCTCCACCCAGCGATCACACACACACACACACACACACACACACTTACTCACATACACAAACACACGTATACTCACACAGAAATACATTCAGTGTGCGCGCACACACACCTCTCTGGCTAAATGGGGACATCCGACAGACTTCTGTTTTTATATGAAACCTGCACCTGAAAGTAAACTTGTAATAAATTTTTTTTTTTTTACTTCACCTGTGAATCATTAAATAGTGAGGGAAATGGGAAATGGAGGTTGTATCAGTTGTTTTATTAGCTAACTTCAGATAAGGTCTGAGTAATCGCTTCTAAAGTAAACATTGCAAGACACAAAATAACAAGCGAAGACACAAAATAATTTGATAAAATGACATAAAATGGTCACTTTTTAAATATATATATTTGGTCTTTTTTGGCCTTTATTAGGATAGGACATATCATAGTTGACAGGAAGCGAAGTGGAAGAGAGAGAAGGGGGCAGGGTCAGAAAAGGTCCTTGAGCCGGGATTCGAACTCGGGACAACCGTAGCGCAATGGCGCTGTATGTCGGCGCACTGCCCACAAGGTTATAGGCGCCAACAAAACGACCACTTTTGAAATAAACATTAAACTATAATAATCCAAACAACTCTTTATATGGTCTTTTATCGTTCTGTATTGGAAATACATCACAAAACAAGCCTTAAAAAACGATGATTAGCGATATGTGGCGTTTCTTACTAGCATCTAATACTATAAATTACTATAAAAGGCTAAATGAGGACATCCGACAGACTTCTGTTTTATGAAACTGGCACCTGAAAGAAAACTTGTAATAAAATAAATTTTTACTTCACCTGGGAATCATTAAATAGTGAGGTTTTATCAGTTGTTTTATTAGCTAACTTCAGCTAACGGCTGGGTAATCCCTTCTGAAGTAAACATCCTTTACATTACCAAACAAAGACACTAAATAATTTGATAAAATGCCCACTTTTGAAGTAAACATTAAACTATAATAAACAACTCTTTATATGGTCTTTTATCATTCTGTATTGGAAATACATCACAAAACAAGCCTTAAAAAAACAATAATTAGCAATATGTGGCATTTCTAGCAGCTAATACATGAAACCTGCACCTGAAAGAAAACTAGATTATTTATTTCACCTGGGAATCATTAAATAGTGAGGGAAATGGAGGTTTTATCAGTTGTTTTATTAGTGAACTTTAGCTATCGTCTGGGTAATTGTTTCTGAAGTAAACATCATTTACATTACCAAATGAAGATGCAAAATACTTTTATAAAATGGCCACTTTTGAAATAAACATTAAACTATAATAATCCAAACAACTCTTTATGTGGTCTTTTATCATTCTGTATTGGAAATACATCACAAAACAAGCCTTAAAAAACGATGATTAGCAATATGTGGCATTTCTTATTAGCAGCTAATATTATTGTGACTAAATTGTGACCCTGGAGCACAAAACCAGTCTTAAGTAGCACTTTTGTAGTAGACTAATAGCCAAAAATACATTGTATGAGTCAAAATTATCGATGTTTGTTTTATTAAGTAACGACGATCATGTTCCATGAAGATATTTTGTAAATATCCTACTGTAAATATCAAAACTTATTTTTTGATTAGTATTATGCATTGCTAAGGACTTCATTTGGACAACTTTAAAGGTGATTTTCTCAATATTTTGATATATATATATATATATATATATTTTTTTTTTTTTTTTTTTTTTTTTTTTTTATTGAGATATATACATCATGAAAGGCTGAATAAATAAGCTTCCCACTGATATATGGTTTGTTAGAATAAAGGACAATATTTGGTCGAGATACAACTATTTGAAAATCTGTCAGGGTGTCAATCTTAAGCCTACAGTATCTTATACAAGACATCACTCCAGAGTTGTATTTTCATGTAATGCTAATTGTAAATAATAGATATATTTAATAAGTTACATGTTAATAAGTTAATGCATCAATCCTTTTCCAAACTGAAAAGATTTGTCATGTGTTAGGATGGTGTTAAATATAAATGGTCAAAATACTAAGGTATCTATGCATATTTTCACACTTCATTGCACCTTTGAGCTGGAACTTCAGCACCTAAAATCCACTGATTGGTGTGTTCTGGTTATTATTTTGTGCTGCAATTTAGTGATTCAGTGGCCCAAAATAGCCCATTTTATATAATTCTTCCCTGTGTTTTCTGAGACACAGTCAAGCCAGAAAACGATTTGTCCCAGCTGGTCTGGATCAATGAGACACACAGAATCATTTAACCTTTTACTGACCAGCTTCCTCCACACCCATGTGCACAATCATGGATTGAATGAATTTTATTGCATTTGTATAGTTTTTGATCATGAAATTTGTTACGAATGCAAGGTTAACATTTCAGTTAAATTTGGCAATACATAAATATATCAAATAATCCAAAATTTCAACAGAAAATAGTATTTTATATGGAAAATAAAAATAATATTTTCACATGTTCAACATATTTTTTTATTTTAGGTAATTAGGCCTACTATTATTAATATTTATTAAATATTCATTAATATATTTATGAATACAAATATATTATCTTATTATTATAAAAATATATATTATTTATTAATACATTTATTAATATTATGAATAATAACAATACAGCTTGGTTAAAAAATAACCCGAAAACAATTTCTGTGGAAAATATTCATGTATAAAATAATTTTATTATATTTTCAGTTTTACATTCTGTTATATATATATATATATATATATATATATATATATATATATATATGTGTGTGTGTGTGTGTGTCAAGGCAATTAATATTATTACTAATTATTAAATATTCATTAATAAATATATTATTAATAAATGTATTAACAATAAAGCTTGGTTAAAAAAAAACACACACACACACACACATTATTTTATTTATATATTAGTATTTTATTTTTTATATATTTTTATGTGTGTGTACTTATATATATATATATATATATATATATAAATTATTTTATAAATAAAAATTCAGTCATATTTCAGCAGAAAATGTAATTTTATATGGAAAATAATATGATATTAAGTTATATAAGTTTTATTTTATTTTCTATTTTATAAATATATTTTCTACAAAAAAAATAAAAAAAATTACAAAATATTTTGTGAAATTAAAATCCAGTGACATAATTTAAATTATCAGTGAATCAATTTCAGCAGAAAATGTTAATTTGTTTATGGAAAATAATATTATTATATTAATTAATTATAATTTATTATATCCTATATAAAAGATTTTATTTTATACATATATTTCCTACAAATTTTTTACAAAATATTTTCTGAAATAAGCACTGTTTTGTATTTCATTAATGAATAAGAATCATCACATCATCTATATGATCAGTGGATCAATGTGATATTTGAATAAACCTTAACTTCGCACCAAAACAACTGTATTTTTGCACATTGATCCGTCCTTGAGTCTAAAGGACGTGTCTACAATGACCCACTTGTCAGAATAAATGAATCAGAGTCAAATCAATATCAATATTCAGAGGTTCACATCAATACACCTGCTTTGATTCTCAGCTCTGTGGTGTTTCTTGGGACGGCACATTAGGCTGTGTTAAAGCATTGATCGGGCCGTTTGTCTCTTAAGACTGCTCTTCGTCGTCCCCGGTTCCATACGAAACACATCTAGTGTTTTCCAGCGCCGTGTAACAGAGTTATCGCTAGATTTCCGTCAATTACAAGGTCAGAAGCAGGTCTCTGCTTTTACACAGATTGTTTGTGTGCTCTGGCATGTATTTGATGATGGACGGATGGACGCACGCCTGGGGTTGTTATCCATTAACAAGTTGGCAGGCGTCAAACGCATGATGGGACAGAAACAGTGCCAGCCCTTCAGTCACGCAGCTAAAATCTTCAGAACCAGGGCTCAATGCTAAGGATTTTTTTCTGTTGGCCCAGTCTGGCCTGTGGTTCAAAATTTTTACTTGCCCTGCCAAAATAAAAAAAGAAATTAAATTAAATAAAATAAAATAAAATAGTTGTTGTTTTCATTGTTTCTGATAATGTAACCTTTACAAAAACTATGTAACTATAATAACTTAACTCATTTAAATGCTATTCCTGGGATTCGAACTTGGGATGCATATTATAATGAATAAAAATAATTATTGCATTTTAATATTTTAGCATTTTTAGCATAAAATAATGTGTACATGTACACATTAAAACGGACACACCCTCTCATTTAATGTTTTTTAAAGAAGTTTCTTATGCTTATCAAGGCTGTTTTCATTTATCAAAAATACAGAAAAAAAATAATAATGATAAATCAATGTTTTTCTATATTAATACATTAAAATGTAATTTATATTTGTAATTAAAGTTGAATTTCCAGAATCATTACTCCAGTCTTCAGTGTCACATGATCCTTCAAAAATCATTCTGATATGCTGATTTATTATCAGTGCTGGAAACTTTTTTTTTGGAACCTGTGATACTTTTTTCCAGGATTTTCTGATCAACAAAAGGTTAAAAAAGGAACAGCATTTATTTAAAACAGAAAGGTTTTCTAACAATATACACTACTGTTCAAAAATTTGGGGTCAGTACATTTGTATTCTTTCTTTTTTTGAAAAAATAAATAAATTAATAAATACTTTTATTCACCAAGGACGTGTTGAATTAATAAAAAGTGATAGCATAGATTTATAATTGTTAGAAAAGATTTATATTTTGAATAAATGCTGTTCTTTCTAACTTGTAATTCATCAAAAATTCTAATAATAAATCAGTATATTAGAATGGATTCTGATGGAGTAAAATTTAAGACAGCTGATGAAAATTCAGCTTTGCATCACAGGAATAAATTATATTGTAAAGTATATTCAAATAAAAAACATAATTTTATATTTTAATAACATTTTGCAATATTACTGTTTTTTCTGTATTTTTAATCAAATAAACGCAGCCTTGATGAGCAGAAGAGACTTCTTTTCTTTAAAAAACATTAAATGAGAGGGTTTTGGACACTGGTAGTGTAAGTCTCTTAATATTATTAACATCCTGTTTATTGAGCTGTTATATAAAATCAATATCACTTTGTGCTCTTGCTGATATTTGGATAAAAAAACAAAAAAAAACAATACTCTTTGTGTGATTTTGGTTAATTATGTAATTCACATATAAATATAAAAGACATACAGGAGCATTTTTGCCCCGATTTAGAATTTTGGGGGTATTCTAAATGCATTTTAATCTTTGTTTTAATAGAAAAAAATAAAAACCTACAGAAGTGCTTCTTCATAGTGCGTTCTGAGGGCGCTTTCAGAATAAGCAAAGCGTTCACGATCCGCAAACTGATCTAAAGCAGAGGCCTGCTTCTCACTGTATGAAGATGTTAAAAGTGAACGGTCGCGCTCGGCAAACCAGTATCTCCACATCTCGCATGAAAGAAAAGCTGATGATCTGTCAAAATGAAAGATCACCTCTATACGGCTGAATGGAGCATATGCCTGGAGGACATATATGTGTGTGTGTGTGTGTGTGTGTGTGTGTGTGTGTGTGTCCCGGTGGAGTTGACTGGGGGCTGGTGTGTGTTGTGGGTGTGTCTGTATGTGCTCTAATTTCAGGTGTAACGCTGAGGTGTTGGGTGACATGAAGAACAGAGGAGAGCAGGTGTTCAGTCTGGAGGACCTGCAGAGAGAGAGACATATCTATTAGGTATCTGATGACATGAATGTACAGGATTCCATTGGATGTTCTGTGATTATTTGGATTATAAAAGATCATGATGAGGAGAAATAAAAGTCTGAAAAGGCTAAAAAGGAATTCTGTGAAAAAAATGGTAAAGGAAGCGTTACCACTGGGATGCGTGGAGATGCTCTGGAGGTTGAGCTTGATCTTCTGCTTTTGTGTCTAAGTCAAAAAGCCTTCTCATGTTGTTGGTTTTTTTTCCGCAATCCACCGCAAACACATTCAGATTTGGGCAGCGTTAGAGTTAACTAAAACTATATATATATATATATATATAAATAAAAGGCTGAAATAAAATATTTGTTAAAAAAAGTTACCAAGGAAAAATCTTATTTTCATTTAATATGATTTGATGTATTAAACAACTAAAACTGAAATAAAAAAATAATAAAATAATAAAAATAAAATAATAATGACATAAATCATTAACAAAAACTATATAGACATAAAAATAAACTAAAACAAATGACAAAACAAAAAAGTGCTAAAACATTATGAATAAAATTAAAACAAAATAAGAAAAAATAAAACTTTAGAATTAGAATAAAAACTACAAAAAAGACAAAATACAATAATTACTAAAACTATCATTAAAATGAAAATTGAAAATATAAAAATACATTAAAAATACTAAAATGTTTTTAAAATCTTTAAAATTAAATTTGAAAATGACAGATGAGACAAAACACAATTATTTACATTTTATTGTTACAATATAAACTGAAATGATAAAAATATGAACTATATTAAAGACAAAACTATTAAAACTTTATTATTAAATATTCAACATTGAACTGAATACTGAACTCAAAAACTCAAATTCAAAACTGAAAATCTAAAATAAAAAACAGAACTAAATGACTAAACTTCATAATTAAAACTACTTAAAGGACAAAACACAAAAAAAATACTAAAACGTTATCATTCAAATGAAAACTAAAAATGTAGAAATATAAACTATAATTAAAAACAAAACAAAAAATTAAAAAAAATGTGAAAATATAAACTATAAGAGAAAACACAAAATAATTACTGAAGCTTTATTGTTACAATGAAAACTGAAAAATATGAACTATAATAAAATGATAAACAAAAATGACTAAAATCACTATCATTAAAATATTCAAAACTGAATATTTCAATACAATTTTACTCAAAATGAAAACTGAAAATGTAAAAATAGAAACTATAATAAAAAATGACAGAATGACAGAACATTACTGAACTTCATAATTAAAAAGAAAACTGTAAAAATAAAAACTATACTTTAAAAAAATGACAAAACAAAAAAATACTAAAACATTATCATTCAAATATTCAACACTGAACTGAATATTTCAATTCAAAATCAAAACTGAAAATCTAAAAATAAAAGCTATAATAAAAATGACAGAACTAAATTACTAAACTTCATAATTAAAATTAACACTACTTAAAAAAAGGACAAAACACACAAAAAAAAATACTAAAATGTTGTCATTAAAATGAAAACTGAAAATATAAAAATATAAACTATAACTAAAAAACAAAACAAAAAATTACTAAAATGTTATCTTTAAAATGAAAGCTGAAAATATGAAAATATAAACTATAAGACAAAACACAAAATAATTACTGAAACTTTGTTATACTGTAAACTGAAAAATATGAACTATAATAGAAAAGACAAAACAAAAATGACTTTTAAAATCACTTTATCATTAAAATATTCAATACTAAACTGAATATTTCAATTCAATTCTATTCCAAACGAAAAGTGAAAATCTAAAAACAGAAACTATAATAAAAATGACAATGACAGAACATGACTGAACTTCATAATTAAAAAGAAATAAAAAAAAAAATAAAAACTATACTTAAAAAAATGACGAAACACAAAAAAGACTAAAACTTCATTAAAATGAAAACTGAATATATATATATATATATATATATATATATATATATATATATACACACACACACACACACAATTATTATTTGATATAAATATAAGCAGCTATTATTAAAACTATTAAAAAATGACAAAACACTAATTATTAAAACTTTATCATTAGGACTGAAAATATAAACTATAATAGTATCTCAATTATACGAAAAGAGCACTGGATTCTTGTTTAAAACTCATCATTTGTGACCTGTAGGATCCTAATGGTAATGACACTATAATATTATATGATTTGTTTCAAAATGTAACATTAAAATAAAAGTTATCATATTGTTTATATTAAAATACTGGATCGTTATATAAAATAGTATTTTGAATATATCTATATTGTATTCTTGTAAAATATATCTTACCTTAGAATAAATTTAGAACATTTTTATTTAGTTAGGACTCTTTGGGAAACAATCATTTTTTGCAGTTCTGTTTGGTCGCTGTTCGTGGTCCACAAATGAGGCTTGAAAAATACATTTTTGATAGAATGTGCGAGCATCTGATGATTAGTTAACAATATCAGTGTGCCTCTGGGAGATTCATCTGCATGTTTTTCTGTGTCTGTTGTGATGTTCTGCTGCGCTCAAACGCTGAGAGTCTATTCTTAGAAAGGCTTATCATGATTAAAATACTCTGTGAATATTCTGTTAAGCCCTGCGTTGAAGTATTTACTCACCAGTCATTTCCTTTCAGTGCTGATCTCATGTGATCTGATGACAGGAGCTCAGAGCTCTTTGAAAGCCACACATCCATTTAATGTGATAAATGAACCTGAAAAAGAAATGTTATGTAAAAACTGTATAATTGAATAAAAAAATGTATATTTTATAGATACAGACAAGCACATCTATACCGTATTTTATTATAAATATCTAAAAGAAGATACAAATAGGTTACGTTAGTATACAATTAAGTTAAACATAAATTCCCAATCATGTATATCTACAGTAGTTTACTTGCCAATGCTTTAGACAAAATTAGGAACATCTTTCAAAGATCTGACCTTGCATACATCGGTAAATGCAGCGATGATTTCATCCTTGAAAGTTTTCATCCTCAGTAAACAACTTTATCCAGACAGACCGGGGAAAAACCCTGTGAGCTTTTGACTTTTAGGAGCCTCGTAAAGTCAGCCAATCACATTAAAGCTTGCTAGATTGAGAAAGTAGTCACTTGAAACACGCATCGGGCGGTCAGCGTACGGAAGAAGAGCGTCTGCATGTGAAAGTGAGAGTAAAAGAGTGAAGAAAGTCTTTCATCTCTCGCACAGAGACAGAGATCTTCAAACACACCCTTGATTAAATATTGAAGAACGCCCATGGCTTTCTAAGAGAACACAAACTTCCAGAACCTCCAAAAAAGAGTGCCAACCCAAGGAAATGTTGCTGTTCCAAAAGTGTAAGACTTTCTTTTTTCTGTTGGACACAAAAGAAGATATTTTGACCAAATACTTGTTGGTAGTCATTTACTTCCGTAGTATTTTGTCCATGGAAATCGAACATCAGCTGTTTTGATATAACCATATTTTGTGTTCAACAGAAGAGAGAAACTCAGTAAAATGACAAATTTGTCATTTTGGGATGAACTATCCCTTAGTTAATTACTTTGTTTGACAAAAACAACTCTTTAAACTTTACAAATTATAGTAGCCTAAGTATAATTGTGTTTAAAACAACATGTAAACTGAACAGGACGTTACTGGAAAGAAGTGTTTTGCCGCCATCTTGTGGTTGCTCTACAGAAGTTAGGATCCCAGAACTTTCCATGAGTCTGCCATAATTCACGCTATATCTACATATTATGTAGTTATGTTAGAAAGAAAGAAAGAAAGAAAGAAAGAAAGAAAGAAAGAAAGGGTTATTGTGGTCAATACCATTTGAAAGTCAATTACCCGGCAGCTTTTTCAGGAAGGGAGAGTCCTTCAAATTTTCTCTGTGGATAGATTTGTGGGGAAGTCACTAAACCAAGAAAATATCCCCAAACTTGGCCTAAATATTTGCTAAAAATTTGGAAAAACTGTGTATTTTCCCATCGCTGGTCTGATCCAGCCTGTCACAATAAGCGAATTGGCTCGGTGAGTTTATTCATAAACTGTCTTTACACACCCTAAGTTTTAAATTAAAAGTTTAAGATTTTAAAGTTTTCTGTAACATAAAAACATGTAAAAAAGTTATAATAAATAATGGCAGCACTTAAGGTTTTGTCAGCCAGATCCCAACGGTTAATCTGTTGTTGCTATGGTTACCATCTGCCTGCGCGCCAATTAAACGTTTATTGTGTACGATGTCCAATTAAACGTTTAATACATGTTTGTACATTTTAAGAAGCGTGGAGTCAATTTGTAGCACAAACCTTCATTAACCATTTTCAATTTAATATTTTCAATTTAATATTTTCAGTGCTCTCGAGCAATTTCTAATGGGTTTTGTTATTATAAGCACAAAAAGGGAAAATAAACTTTCACATTTTGTTCTACAACAACAAATTATACACATTTTAACTGCAACTGTGCATTTTAAAGGCACTATTTAAAAAAAAAAAAAAAAGTAGTAAAAATAGCTGTAAAATGAGCTGTAGTTTCCATATTAATGCATTCATTATGTAAGACGTCAAATTAAACGTTTTAATACATGTACATACATTTTACCAGAGCGCGATGTAAATTTGTAGGACAAACCTTAACCATGTTTTTTTTTTTTTTTTTTTTTTTACCATTTTCAATTTAAAGTATTCAGTGTTTTCAACCAGTTACTAATGGGGTTCGTTATGGTAAGTACAAAGAAAAATAAACTTTCACATTTTGTTCGACAACAAATTATACACATTTAAAATGCAAATGTGAAAAATATTAATATTAAAGTTTCTGTGTTTATTTTTACAGGTGTTTTACCTGTATCATGAATTTTGCAAGTATTTTCACACCCTAAGTTAGTCATCTTAAGTTTTATTTAAGACATAAAAACATGTAATAAACTCATAAATAATGACAGCAATTATGTTTTGTCAATTTACCCTCGGATTCCAACGGTCAATCTGATGTTGCTATGGTTACCACCTTGCCTGAGCGCCAATTCTCGTCGTGCTTTAGCGGTTTTGTTATTATAAGTACAAAAAGGAAAACAATCTTTCACATTTTGTTTTACAACAACATAAATATACACATTTAATCTGCAAATGCGCATTTTGAAATTATTTGATAAAATATGTAAAAAAAAAAAGATTTTGCACGTCTTTTCGCACCCTATATTAGGCTGTCATCTGAAATAAGTACATAACATTACATTAAAAAGTTTAAAGTTTTAAAGTTTAAAAGTTCTCTATAACATAAAAACATAGTTATAAACAATGCAGCACTGTTTTGTCAATTTACCGTCAGATTCCAACGGTCAATCTGCTGTTGCTATGGATACCATCTTGCCTGCGAACGAATTCTTTTCTGAAACTATGAAAATACGCGCTCTTTTGGTCGCACTTTAGCGGTTACTCATTATTTGAAATGTTTTTAAGTAAAACGTAAAATTTTAATACATGTACATTTTAACAGAGCATGAAGTCAATTTGTAGGACAAACCTTAACCGTGGTTTCTCTCAACCATTTTCAATTTAAAATATTAAGTGTTTTTAACAGATTTTTAATAGATTTTGTTGTTATAAGTTCAAGGAAGATAGTAAACATTCACATTTTGTTCAACAACGTAAATATACACATTTAAACTGCAAATGTGCATTTTGAAGGCACAATTTCCTTCAAATGTACATAAAAAGTCACAATGAACTGTATTAATATTAAAACTTCTCGTATTGATTTTTATTTTTTGTAGAGGTGTTTTACTTGCATTTTATAGTTAATAGGAATATTCATAATATTACGTCCAGTACACTTTCTCTCTTTTTTTTTTTTAAACAGCGTGTTGCTAAAAAACTTGCTATAGTACAACAGATGCCTGATTCATCAAGCATAATCTCACATCCTTGCAAGCTGTTTTCTTCAATAGGCAGAACCACACAAATTCAACTATTCCTCTTATCCTGTTGTCTTAAAGATGCATACTTGCAATTCTCATCTGGATGTCATGATTTCATGCATGTGTGCACAGCGAGTGTGTGACGCAAGAGGAGAAAATGCTTAGCTCAGCCAAACTTACACATTGTGGCTTAAGCTTTGGGCTGTTCCTACACACGTTCCGCTGGTTCTTTGGTACAAACCTATTCCTGTGACTCGTCACGGATGCATCGTTGTGTCAAGATGCCAGCGTTTGCTCAAGCCGGAAAATCTAAAGTTGCTCAGTTTAAAAGCGTAATTGGGAGTCTATTTTTGGAGCACTGGGGTCTGATTCATAGTTGCGCAGATTGCACTCTCATCTTCAGTTATATTTGGTGTTGCCAGTGAGTGATTAGCAGTAAAAACCCAGTTTCGGAAACCAAAAAGCTACAAACACCCACACGATCACACTTCACATGTGCATTTCTGTGGAAAAAAGAAATATCTTTTGTGCATATCTACAGTTTCACAACATATTTCTTTGAAAACCTTTTGTTTAAGCTCAACTTCACACCATGTGCTGACTCTGAAAAGAGCAAACAAGGAGTAAAAGAAACCCAGTAAAGCCAGTTTTACTTATTCCACTCCTGAAAAGACCAGTGTATGTTGTGTTTTAGATGCTAGTATGTGTTTAAGTACACAGAACCGGCTTTCCCAACCCTTTAAACCATCTAAACCAGCTGCTCCATTTGCGTAACCACCAAGACCAACTCAGTCAACCAGCTTGGTTTCATTGGTCAAAAGCAACAAACCAGCACTAAAAAAAAGTTCATATTAAGCAAACAAAACTTATAGTGTACAAGCAAAACCACCATAGCTGTTATATAAACTAGATTAACTGTTAGATTTAATAGGTCAGTGGGTGTAAAATGCAAGGTCATGAAAAATAATTCTGATATACTGATAGGGCTTCTCAGAAAAAGGAAACACTTTCACTTGTTTACACGCTAATGACCTAACTTTCGTGGAATAACTGTATATAACCGCCTGTTATCTTGTGAGAATCACTGATCACACCTCAAGCGTGGTTTCTGCTGTAGGCCGCTTCATCCTGTAAAAATCAAATGAAAAAATCTTCACTGCATGATGCCAAAAACTCTACATTTCTCATCTATCACCACCCACTGCTGCTTAGGCATTGTTAGAATGCAACCTTGTTGTAAAGGAATTAGCGGAATTAGTAGCGTTTTACAGTAATTACTTTGCATACACAGTAGTAACCATGCTGCACTTGGAAAAAGTTACAGTGTATTGACTATTTATCATATTGAGATACATAAGGAATATTAACTAATGAATTAATAGTAAAATAATTAATAAAGGTGCAGTTCATAAATTCTTCTTACATCAGTGTCAAGTCATGACAACATGCCTTACTGTATATAGGCACTTACCTATAAAATCAATTAATTAAAAAAATAAATAAATCAATAAATCAATAAAAAATATCAAAACCTAAAAGCTTGTATCAGTTATTTTCAGTTTTGAGAGGGGTAAAAGTAAAAAGATAAAAATGTATTAATAATAAATTTAAATCAATTCTTCAAAATCAAAATATCATTTTGATTTCAATGAAGAGATTCAGCTTCAGACACTCTTTGGCATGATTCCAGGAAATTTGTGGATGTGTTAAACAATAACCGTTTCATATATCGACACGAATCCCCCAGAACTTTTCAACTGTCAGCATGGACAAAAAATGATCTCAGCCAAATTTGTCAAAATTGGACCAATAGTCTAGGAGGAGTAGGTTTTCAGCATGAATAAAAATGGTGGACAAAGTTTGGCTGACTATGGCAAAATTGGTATCTATGTTCTAAGCATGACCCAAGGAATATATTGAAATAAATTGTTACATTACATTACATTACATTACAGCCAGAGCATGGTGCCAAACATACATAGAGTTTTGTAACGATACACTGATTCATTCATAAAATATAGCATTTCACAAAAACAATGGAGAATGGCAGATGCCCAGTATGGCTGGATATGGGAAAATTGGGTATGGCTCAACTTGTCATGCTTCCCTGAATCTAAAGAGACCAGTTTTGTGCAAAAACGTAGATATGGAGATATAGCCTCACATCCATTTTTGCGTGCTCTTCGCAGAATTCGTTCACACGTTGTTCAAGAACGGTTTGACTAATCAACTTTCTTTCCACAATTTTTTGCCATCATGGTCTGAAGGTGATCTGAGCCAAATTTGGTAAAAATCAAACAAACTAGTACTAGGTCTAGGATGCGAAAAACCTATACCTTACAATTTTCCTTTTAGACCTTAAGGTTCAAGTTATTACCATAAACATGAATGAAATTTGGACAAGTCGTGGGGCTAGAGAGTTTGAGTTAGAGACTCCAAACTTGCTATGGTTAATGTTGAGACTGTCCTCTATCAGTGTACCAAATTACACAACTGTCTTGCAAGCGGTTTATATGGGCTGGCATAGACACGAGAGCGAAAGAAACAAAAGGAGAAGAAGAAACTGAATAAATACAAGAGGTGCTTTTGATGCTTGGCTCCAAAAAAAAAAAAATAATATGAAAAATGTAAAAGTAAAAAAGTAAACATTGGCAAATAAACTAACTAAATTAAATGAGTTTAAGTACTAAAATCAATTAAATGAAGTAAAAAAAATAATTAAAAAAAAATATAGCTATATTTTTTAAAGTTCCATTTATTGGATCAAAAGTACAGAAAAAAGTAATATTCTGAAATAGTATTGCAATTCTAAATTCTAAGTTTTTTTTAATATACTTTAAAATAGAATTTATATCTGTGATGCAAAGCTGAATTTTTATCAGCCATTACTCCAGTCTTTAGTGTCACATGATCCTTCAGAAATCATTCTAATATGCTGATTACTTTTATTAACAATGTTGGAAACAGTTGTGCTGCTTAATATTTTTTTGAAAACTGGGGTACTTTTTTCAGGATTCCTTGATGAATAAAAAGTATATTCAAAATATAAATCTTTTCCAACAATATAAAAAAAAGTTTAACCTTTTAAATAACAGCCGTTCTTTTAAATGTTTTATTCATTAAAGAATCCTGAAAAAAGTATCACAGGTCCAAAAAAAAAATTTGTCAGGACAACTGTTTCCATCATTGATAACAGAAGTAATAAATCAGTATATTAGAATGATTTCTGAAGGAGCATGTGACACTGAAAACTGGAGTAAATTCAGCTTTGCATCACAGGAATAAATTATATTTTAAAGTATATTAAAACAGAAAACCACTATTTTAAATTGCATTAACATTTTACAATATTAGAGTTTTTTCTGTATTTTTAATTATATAAACACAGCCTTGATGAGCAAAAAAGTCATTTTGTAGAAAGCATTAAAAATCTTACTGATCTCAAACTTTTGAGCGGCACACACATTTTGGTTTTAGTAATTATGTGCCTTTGTCATTTTTATTATTTGACTACGTAGGAAGGCAAATATGCAAAATAAAAAAAGGACTAGAATTAAGTTTATTAAAAATAGGGTATCGGTTTTCGTCCCTTTTTGCCAAAGCAAAACCTGGAAACTTCCACCATTGCTCAAAATATTATCACCCACACTAAATTATAAGATCTCCTCTGCTTTATACGATTTTTTTCCCCCTCCAGCTGAAGGGAAATCCTCCATTTCACAAAGCACCATAAACATGCATATTAACCAGGGGCCTGCGGTCTTCACTGAGGTCCTGCACGACCGATGTATTACAGAATGAGATCACTTAGAGAAAGCAGAATTCAAAAGAAGAAGGAAAAGAAAGAGACACACATTACTTTTTTTGTACTTTCATTTCTTTTATTTGTTAAGCTCATGCCTGCGTCCCTTATTAGAATTACAATAAAAGAAACTGTATGAATCTGAAACCGTATGTCCAGCGGTTTGCATGATATATTAAGAATCTGATAGAAGATGTGAAATTGGATGATATAAATGAGAAATCCTGGGAGATACCATGCATACAGATGCGACTTTAAATAAAAACATTCATAGAGTTGCACCTTAAAGACAGTTGCAAGGGCAACTATATCTAGGGGCAAGTTGTCACAAAGTCTGTATCTCAGTAACTATGAAGTTTAAAGTCAAGTTTCTAGCAGTGCATTTGTTCACATTTTAAATATAGTAATTAATATCATACATTAGTATATGTAATTATAATTCAATAATTTCTGTGATTTCTATCGTTCAAACTTTTTGGTTCTATCCTTCGAACACTTTATGCTTTCCCACATTTTTGAGAAGAGCCTGTAAGAAATAATTTAATAACTGATGGAGTAAATGAAGAGAAGATGATCTATGTTTGCTTTAGGCCTATAGAAATAAATAAATAAACATGATTGCATACATGTACAAGGAGAATTACCTAATAGCTAAATTAATAATAAAAATCATTCACATTTGGAAAATTCTTCTTATATAGGCATCTACACCCATAAATAAATACATTCAAAAATAACTGCATACATGTACGAGGAATATTAGCTAATGAATGAATTAATAAAAAAAATTAAATCATTAACTAAAAATATTTTTTGAAAAATGTGAATTTCTGGAATTATTATATTAGTGTCAGGTTACTGTATATAGGCATCTACACAAAAATAAATAAATAAAAATAATTGCATACATGTACAAGGAGTATTAGCTAATGAATTAATAAATAGCAAAATTAATAATAAACAATGAATTCGCTAGAAATATTTGTTGAAATATGTGAATTTTAAAAGTTCTTTGTATATCGGTATTAAGTTAATGTATATATCCAAAAATAAATAATTGCATACATGTACAAGGAGTATTAGCTAATTAATTAATAGGAAAATGATTAATAAAAATAATAATTACCCAAAAATTATTTTTTGAAATTTGTGAATTTTAAAAGTTCTTTGAATAACAGTAATAAGTTACTATATATAGGCATAAATACATAATTGCCTACATGTACAAGGAGTAGCTAATAAGTTAATTAATAAAAAAATAATTACAAATATTTTTGAAAAATGTGAATTTTAAAAATTCTTCTTATATCTGTATCAAGTTACTGTATCTACACATATAAATAAATAAATAAATAGCATACATGTACAAGGAGTATTAGCTAATTAATTAATAGCAAAATTATTAATAAAAATAATAATCGACTAAAAATATTTTTGAACTATGTACATTTTAAAAGTTCTTTGTATAACAGTATTATGTTGCTGTATATAGCCATGAATAAATAATTACATACATGTACAAGTAGTATTAGCTAATGAGTTCATTAATAAAAATATTTTTGAAAAATGTGAATTGCAAAAAATCTTATATCTGTATCAAGTTACTGTATCTACATAAATAAAGACAGACAATTGCATACATGTACAAGGAGTATTAGCTAATTAATTAATAGCAAAATTAATAATAATAAAAATCTAATAATTCAGAAAATATGAATTCAAAAATTCATATATCTGTATCAAGTTACTGTATCTACACTTATAAATAAATAAATGAACAAAATAATCATTAAAAACAAAATTCATGAAAATTAAAATTAGGACAGTGTTTCTCTTTTCCTAAATGACGAAAACATATTTAAACTATAAAATTAGGCTACAAGTCCAAACTATATTTTTGTACGCCACATTAAAAAAAAAAAAAATTCATATAGCCTATAAAGCATCATTTAATAACGGAAAACTTGCCGTCTCAACAAATAACTGACTAATTTTGTGACAGCATTGCCTATTGTGAAGGCCTCTATACTCATACTGAAATTCTCAGACAACATCAATTGATCAGTACGAGTATCAAAACCTAAAACAACTTGTGGAAAACTTCGGGTTTTGAGGGGGAAAAAGTCAACGAATAAAAATCCATGTATGAAAATCAGAAGCAGGGCAATTTCCCCCATTCCTAAATGATGAAAAACACTCAAAAAGGCGTGGAAACTCCTCAAAGTGTGTATAAAAACCACTTGAGAAGTGCGTCTCACAATCTCCCGAGTTTTCTGCAAGACGTCGCACGCAAAACTTGCGCAATCAGGATGCCGTCAGCTCTGAGTAAGTGCAGCGTTTGAGCGTTCGGCCGGATCCTCGTGCCACGACAGACGCAGCTCTTCACTTTCTCTTTCTCACTTTCTCTGCAGACGCATTGCTCTTCCTGTCTGCCGTCCTGGCGGCTTTCTTCTGTCTGGTGGACGCGGTGCCTGCGTACAGCGGTTTGGCTGAGCTATCGGAAATATCTGGGGACGAGGTTCAGGACGTGGATGGAAAGAGTCCTCTGAGTGACCGACAGAAGTGGCATCTGATGGCCAGAGATCTGCATCGGGACATCAAGACGCTGAGAGACCAACAGGTGCGGTTCAATACACACTGACGCAAATGTAATTTGTCTCACTTAAAACTAACTTTGAGGTCCTCCATCTGCAGTTCGAAAGGGACTTCAGGGAGAACATGACCGCATATGAAGGTGTGAGGATCAAAACGCCTCTCCTTAAGCCCTCAGACGGATGTTTCTCCAGAAACTTCAGCACTGTAAGAACATGCTTGCTCTCAAATGATCGTGGTTATAGTTTATTCATGGCTCACTGTTTAACTAACTGATTTTAAACAATTTGTGGGTCAATTTTTCAAAAGTGAGATTTACACATTATCTGAAAGCTGAATAAACAAGCTAGATGTGACAATATTTAGCCGAAAACCTAGAAATCTGAGGGTGCAAAAAAACACAAATATTGAGAAAAAGTTGTCCAAATAAAATTTTTATCTATGCATATTACTTTTAAAAAATTACGTTTTGACATATTTATGGTAGGAAGTTTACAAAATATGTTCATGGAACACGACGTTTATTTAATATCCTAATGATTTTTAGTATAAAAGAAAAATCAATCATTTTGACCCATACAGTGTATTTTTGCCTATTGCTACAAATATACCCCAGACACTTATGACTGGTTTTGTGCTCCAGGGTCACAAATATTTAATAATTAATCATTTTATTAATTTAATTTCTGTAAATACATTTTATACATTTTTAGTAAATCGGAAAGTTCACATTTTTCTTTTTGTCCCTATGTAATTGCCATACTTTTCATAGTTTTGATAACTATTATTATTATTAATTAAATAATACCAATGTGTAATATTAAAATACTAAAATAACTATTTATTATCTCTGTAGACACTTTACCATAATTGCATTTTTTTCTAACGCATTACGAACTAACATGAACAAACTGTTGTTGTTTTTTTTAATTTTATTAACATTAACAAAGATTAATGATGCAAAAAGTCCATAATAACTATATTTTTATTATTATTATTATTATTGTTATTTACATTTAATTACATTATTATTAGATTATTTACATATTTTATTATAGATTTTATTTAGTTTATATACGTTTTGCATTTATTTTGTGAAAATTTTTAGTTTATTGTTAGCTAATGCATTAACACATATTTTAATTATTGTAATTAATTATTTAAATAATTTAATTACTGTAAATACATTTTATGAATTTTTAGTAAGATTGAAAGGTCACTTCTTTGTCACTATATAATCATTATTTTATATATATATATATATTATAACTATAATAACAAATGTACAATGTAGAAATAATTATAATTATTAGCTTATTAGTAGCTTATTAGTATCTTATTGAACATTTATCATATATTAACATATTAATCATTTTATTCATTTAATTACTGCAAATACATTTTATGCATTTTTAGTAAAGTTTACAATTTTCTCCTTTTTTGTCACTATGTAATTGCCATACTTTCCATACTTTTGATAACTATTATTAGGAGTACAAGGAGTATTAGCTTAATTAATTCATTAAAATATTGAAAATAAAGTCAAAATATTAAGAGAATAAAATTGAAATTATGAGAATGAAGTCAAAAGGTTTTGAGAATAAAGTCGAAATATTTTGAAAAAGTCATAATTACAAGGACAAAGTTGAAATATTATAATTTTGGCTATTTTACCAATATTTCTACTTTATTCTAATAATATTTTGACTTTATTCTCAGAATATTTCAATTTTTTTGAAATCAAGTTGAAATACTATGAGAACAAAGTCAAAATATTATGAGAATGAAGTGAAAATATTTGTAAAATAGTCAAAATGTGAGAATAAAGTTGAAATGTTTCTAAAAATAAAGTCGAAATATTAGGAGAAGTGTCAAAATATTTAAAAAATAAAGTCAAAATTACCAGAATAGTCAAAATATATGGACTATATGGATTTTTTATATAGGCCTATTTTAACGTGGCACTGAAACGCCGGCATACAACATAGATTTATTAAAAGCGGCTTTATGTTAATAAAGAGGAAAATAAACATGTTTGTATGAACGTGATCTCATTCATGCGAATCACATCGTACAAATTCATACAAAATCGTCATCTCGTAAAATAGTAATTGTACGTTTGAGATGGCGTTAACAAACTAAAGAGATCATTTGTCCAGCGTTTTCATTTGATTTGGTCAAATGTTGAAGTGTCGTTAAACGCTCATACCTTTCGAATCCCTCATGAATGTTTCAGGAGCAGTGCCTGAGCCGCATTTACAGCATCCTGACCTGGTATAAAGAAAACTGGAGCTTCATCGAGAACGAAAACCTGACCTCGACCCTGGTGAACGACATCAAACACGGGACCAAACGCCTGCTGGAGGCCATTAACAGCCAGGTACACAAACCGGTCTACTACAACGCTTTTAAAATGATGATAATAGTGTAGGTTTGATAAAAGCACAAACATTGCCTCAGGCCATTTGACCGAAACATTATTATTATTGACTAAATTATATTTTTATAAAACAATTAATAACCCTAAAAACGTAAGTACGAATAATTTACAATTTAATGCTTTTATTCAAGAATTTCTCTTAAAGCACACACTTCAAAATATTTGGTATTTTGCAATAACTAAAGCATTTATTAACTTTAGGTGGTGTTAATTTTCTAAGTAATAGAACTTATTAAATGATTGAAAACAAAACTTGCATGCTAACATTTTCTACTGCATTATGAACTATTATTTTATTAGGTTACTTATATATTTTATATATATATTTATATTTTTTTTCTATAAAATTTCAGACTGAAAACCATTAAACTTAAAACTTGCAAACCATGCTAGAAAATGCTATCAACATGCTAATCATGCTAGAAACTTGCAATCTATCTATCTATCATTAAAGTTTTAAAACTACGTTGAACTTCAAACTATTTCAGACTGCAAACCTTCACTTAAAACTTGCAAATCATGCTAACAACATGCTAGTAACATGCTAATCATGCTAGTAACATGGTAATCACGCTAGAAACATGCTAGTAACTTGCCATCTATCAAACATTAAGCTTTTAAAACTAAAAGTAGGTGAACAGACAAGCAGATTACGGAGTATCTTGAAAACCGATATTATTTTTCAGGGCTGATGCCGATAACCGATATGTCTGGCATAAAAATAATAATAATAATAATAACAAGGTCTCTGACAAAAACTGTGTTTAAATGCTTCTAAATGATTTGCTCAGCAAATGGGTTTTAAAAATGAATGATACCGATAACCATAAAATTGCTTAATATCGGTGCCGATAATCGTGACCCAAACAGGCCAAAAAATGGCATTTCAGTATTTCAGGCCAATGATTGTGCTGCAAAACCTACCGCTGTGATCTCAGCAGTTATTATGAGTGTGAACGTTCGCATATGAACACCTCTGATGATTTTCTTTGCACCTGCAGCTGCAGATAGCGGACGGACAGGCGGACAAGATGTCCAGCGCTCCTCTATCGGTCAGATCCGCATGGACGCGCAAGACCACCGTCCACTCCATCCTGTTCAACTTCACCAGCGTGATGATCGACACGTGCAGAGCCGTCAACTACATGAGCAAACGCAAAACTGCACACCGAGGAAAAGACATGAAGAGACCCATAGACTGGAGCTCCGACAAGAACTAATTTATTTGACCGTTTCATTTATTTATTGACCACTGCAGTATGGTAATTTAATATTTATGAGTATTAACTTATTGAATGTTGTGCAACACTGCTATTTATGAAACAAAAGCAATATTTATGTACTTTTTAATGACTGTTGATATTGAATATTTATAAACAGGTTTATTTGAAGCTGAACATGCTGATTGTTTACAAGGTCTCATTTGATTCAATAAAAAACAAAACAAAGAAAACTCGGTTGCATTTTGTGCACTTCTCAATGCAATGTTTCGGAAAGAGGAAGCAAAAGTCTTAAAATAACAAAATGTTGGGTGTATTTACATCCCAGAACAGCGTTCAGATCCGAGTGAGCGTCCTGTGGTGAGATGATGGACCAGAACTTGCTGCTGTCAGAGTCTTCATTGAGGTTGTGGATTGGTCTGTAGTTTCTGTCAGGAGCCTCTTCATCCCCAAAGCAAACTGAAAAAAATAAAAAATAATCAACCCACAGTCATCTTTAGCAGCTTGCTGTGCTAAAATACTGTGAGATTCACATTTCTAGCTCACCTGAGGACTGTGGGTTCAGGCATCCCTGGATCGGCTCCACGCTTGAATCCTGGGACAGAAAGAAATATATTTAAAACATAAGCTTCTATTGAAACCTGGAATAGACACATGAACTGATAACACTTCATTCAAACTGAATGAATGAACACAAATATATAAAAAAAAATTTAAAATGAAATTATATACAGGTCCTTCTCAAAAAATTAGCATATTGTGATAAAGTTCATTATTTTCTGTAATGTACTGATAAACATTAGACTTTCATATATTTTAGATTCATTACACACAACTGAAGTAGTTCAAGCCTTTTATTGTTTTAATATTGATGATTTTGGCATACAGCTCATGAAAACCCAAAATTCCTATCTCAAAAAATTAGCATATTTCATCCGACCAATAAAAGAAAAGTGTTTTTAATACAAAAAAAGTCAACCTTCAAATAATTATGTTCAGTTATGCACTCAATACTTGGTCGGGAATCCTTTTGCAGAAATGACTGCTTCAATGCGGCGTGGCATGGAGGCAATCAGCCTGTGGCACTGCTGAGGTGTTATGGAGGCCCAGGATGCTTCGATAGCGGCCTTAAGCTCATCCAGAGTGTTGGGTCTTGCGTCTCTCAACTTTCTCTTCACAATATCCCACAGATTCTCTATGGGGTTCAGGTCAGGAGAGTTGGCAGGCCAATTGAGCACAGTAATACCATGGTCAGTAAACCATTTACCAGTGGTTTTGGCACTGTGAGCAGGTGCCAGGTCGTGCTGAAAAATGAAATCTTCATCTCCATAAAGCTTTTCAGCAGATGGAAGCATGAAGTGCTCCAAAATCTCCTGATAGCTAGCTGCATTGACCCTGCCCTTGATAAAACACAGTGGACCAACACCAGCAGCTGACATGGCACCCCAGACCATCACTGACTGTGGGTACTTGACACTGGACTTCAGGCATTTTGGCATTTCCCTCTCCCCAGTCTTCCTCCAGACTCTGGCACCTTGATTTCCGAATGACGTGCAAAATTTGCTTTCATCCGAAAAAAGTACTTTGGACCACTGAGCAACAGTCCAGTGCTGCTTCTCTGTAGTTTCTTCTGCCGCTGTTTCTGGTTCAAAAGTGGCTTGACCTGGGGAATGCGGCACCTGTAGCCCATTTCCTGCACACGCCTGTACACGGTGGCTCTGGATGTTTCTACTCCAGACTCAGTCCACTGCTTCCGCAGGTCCCCCAAGGTCTGGAATCGGTCCTTCTCCACAATCTTCCTCAGGGTCCGGTCACCTCTTCTCGTTGTGCAGCGTTTTCTGCCACACTTTTTCCTTCCCACAGACCTCTTGTTGAGGGTGTCAATGATGGCCTTCTGGACAGCAGTCAGGTCGGCAGTCTTACCCATGATTGCGGTTTTGAGTAATGAACCAGGCTGGGAGTTTTTAAAAGCCTCAGGAATCTTTTGCAGGTGTTTAGAGTTAATTAGTTGATTCAGATGATTAGGTTAATAGCTCGTTTAGAGAACCTTTTCATGATATGCTAATTTTTTGAGATAGGAATTTTGGGTTTTCATGAGATGTATGCCAAAATCATCAATATTAAAACAATAAAAGGCTTGAAATACTTCGAGTTGTGTGTAATGAATCTAAAATATATGAAAGTCTAATGTTTATCAGTACATTACAGAAAATAATGAACTTTATCACAATATGCTAATTTTTTGAGAAGGACCTGTATATATAATTTCATGTAAAAGAATATATATATATTATTAATAAATAAATAAATATAAAAAAGGTAAATGACAAGTTTAAAATTCACAAAATAATAAATGACTACATAACTATATATAACTGATCTAATGATGATCTGATGAATTCTTTTAAAAAAACAATACAATTTTATGATACCTATAAAGTGATTTTAAAATGTATAAATTATAGAATACAATTACATTTCATTATTAATTATACATAACTTATATTTCACGTACATGATATAGACCATTTTACAAAGCATAAAATAATATTTCATGTAATAACTATATACTTTTAATATAATCATTTTATATAATTTTAATTAAATACAATTATTTTAAATATAGTTATATTACAATTATTTTACATTTAATTATTCATTATAAATAAAACATTTCATATTATTTTATATGAATACATTATTAAAAGTATAAGTACTATTAGGTTACTTATATATATTACATATTTATAATTTTTTTATAAAATATATAAATTGCTATACATTAACATATAATTACAAACACAAGCAAATTAAGTTTAAAATGCACAAAAAATCTTTAGAAATTATTATATAATTACTTTTTAAATGATATACAATTATTTTATGGAAATGGGCATTTTTAAAATGCATAAAAACAAATGCAATAACTAATGTGATTAATGAGAATAAATATTATACATTTATATTACATTATTATTAAATTATTACGAAATTATATTTCATTATTCTACAATTTAAAATTATAAAACAATGAATATTTTATTTAACTGTGATTTTAAAATGTATATAATTATTATATTATTATGTCACAATTAATTATTAATTATAACTAAAAACTAATTTTAAATTGCTACATTTTATTATACTTAGTAATTCTAAATATATATATATATATATATATATATATATATTTGTTTTTAGTAAATCTAAATTGTATACACAAAGACAATTAGAGCAATTTTTCCCCATTACTTTTGTGGTTTTTGAGGCTTCCTTAATTCTCAAGTGTTCCTCATTACTGTAACATTGTATTTTCTGTCACTTAACTAAAATGTGTTTAATTGTCATTAATAGTGTCATAATGCAAAGACATCCTTTTTCTAATGCAACTCATTTTGGGGAATTTTTGTGTGTTTTTGCCAGCTTTAGTGAGATTTACTGATCTACAGAGCAGGTGGCATTCAACAATGCTGATATGTGCATGCTTAATAATAACAAAAAAGACACAAAAGAGCTGAAAATAAATCAGAAACAAATCTGGGTTTGATAGGCCTGTAATCTGAGTGTTTACCAAATGACCAAATGCAGACAGAACTGTTGTCATACATTGTCTATGTTTGTATTGAAACCACTCTCACTCTCTCTTTAGCAAGTCTGGATTCCTCATTCACAGGAACTTCAGTGATTCGACTCGATCGGCATCATGAAACTGCCTCACATCCGCCTCAGATCCGGAGTCCAGAGTAAAAAAAGTCCTGAGTTGCAGCGCGCACAGACAATCCTTCCTGTTTTCATCCGATATTGACAATAAAGGCCCCATCCGTGCAAGATCTCGAAGAATTCAGACGTCAGAGCTGATTCATCTCCAATTCATTTATTGAGCAACAAAACTATATACTTGATTGACTTTGACTGTGAGGTCAAATTAGATAAATGTGACCCTGGAGCACAAATCTGGAGGCTATATTTGTAGCAATAGCCAAAAAGTATGCCTTTCTTTTATGCCAAAAATCATTATTATTTTAAGTGAAGATCATGTTCTGTGAAGATATTTAGAACATTTCCTACTGTAAATATATAAAAACTAATCAATTAAATTTTTGATTAGTAATAAGCATAGCTAAGAACTTTTGCACAACTTTCTTTCTCAATATTTAGATTTTTTGGCACCCTCAGATTGCAGATTTTCAAATAGTTGTATCTCAGCTTATTTATAACATTTCAAAAATGACTGGTTTGTGGTCCAGGGTCACAAATGAGACATTTCATTTGCTAAATAAATGCAGCATGTGAATATAAAACATTGACTTTAGTTGACTATCATATGTGAAAAAGGGTTTGTATGGTCCAATTTTAGTTTTTAAATAATCATATTCTAAATAAACTTGTTTCACATTTAAATAGATTATATTTTAGATATTATATTTACTTAAGTTTATAACAGTAAATATTATATTATTATTATTATATTTTAATAAATACATATTAAATTTAATAAATAATAAATATTACATATTATATTTATCTTTTGCCTATTAAATACTTTATAAATAATTTATTGAATGTTTTATATTTATATGTATTTATTATATTCATATAATACAATTCCATGTCAAAAAGTGATTTTACGTTCAAAGAATTTACCACATTAAACGTAAGTAATGTGTCTACTTTTAAGGTTTCAAATACGTTTTTGGTAAATAAAATGTCAAGATTTTGTCAAAATAATGTGATATTGTCATTCAGTGTAATACAATATTTATGTAAATGTTCAAACTACATGCTTATTCTGACTTGTATATATTAAAATATATAAAAGAAAAAGGGAGCATATTAAATTCTATTGTGTTTTAAATTAGTAAAAAATTCTCACTGACAAATGGGCAAAACCATTTTAAATTAGGGGAAAATGTATGATATTTATTTTAAGTGCAGAAAAACTGAAACAAAAATGCAATTAAATTAAACAGAAAACTTTGTAATTTTTTTTTTGAAAAACAACAATTTAAAGCAGTATTAAACAATGTTTTTATGTTCAAATTATGTTTTTTTTTTGTCTTTGACCCATATATATTAAATAAAATTTGTACAATTATCTGTTTACACACACACACCCCTTTATAAATATATATTTATTTATATTTTATTTTTATAGTAGCACTGTATTGTAAATAATATATATATATATATATATATATATATATATATATATATATATATATATATATATATATATATATATATATATACACACACACAGTATATATTTTGAAAATATGTACATTTATATTCACAGAATTTATATCATAAAAAATATATTTTTTAATTACATACTGTAAATGTTTAATTTATATACATTTATTATATAATATACTATTATATTATACTATAATATACTAATATAATATACTATTATATTTTATAATTGTCACATACTATAAATGTTTTTATAGGTGCCTTATATTAAATTTATATACATTTATTTATTTAAAAATGTGTGTGCAAAAAAAGTTTTATATATAACACATATAAATAATATTTATATATATTTAGAGTTGTCGTCCTCCAGAAATGCTAATGTTTTGACTCATGGGGCTTTTCTGCGTAATGGACTCATGGTTACAACTTCCTTTTACATCTCATTTGTCTCTAAATGTTTCCCATCAAACCAAAAATACAGAGGCAGGCAAATCTGTGTGAATCAGTATCGAGAGCGAAGTCCCTGAAGCCTCATGAACATTTTTAACTTCTGACCCCAACGCCCATCCCGTCCCGTACAGAAGAGCATTAACCACAGTCAGAATAACGATGACGAAGCATCACAGCGGCAGGAAGTGATGCGCTTCAGACACTCGACGACTGCACACACGCAACAAACACCCTTAAACTCCACATGATGATCAGAAATGATGCAGATTCACAAACACACTCATCCAGAAGCCCTTCATCCTGACGTAAAACACCACTCAGTGAGCGATGACATTACTGTAACTAATACAGTGAACAATGGACGGTTTATAAAACAATTTAATGATGACAAATTAGATGAGAACATCAGAGATGAATTAACACAAGAAGTCAAGTTACGAGAAGATGCCAATAGCATACAATAAAAGTAACTAGACTTGCACAGTTTTTGCCACAGAATAAAACAATAAAAAAGGTAATTGTGAGTTCATATATCACAATTGTGCAGACTTGCATAATATCAAGTCACAATTTTGAGGGAAAAAACAATTCTGAGAAATATAGTCAGAATTGCAAAGAAAGTCACAATCGCATGTTTTAAACTGAGAATTGAAAGTTTATTTGGTAAATCTGCCTTTATTTCTCATAATTGTGCCTTTATAAATCACAATTCGGCCTTTATAACTCAGTGTTAGTCAGAATTGTCAAATTGTGGGATATAAAGTCACAATTCAGAGGAAAAAAAAGTCAGAATTGTGAAAAACCTGCAAGACTTTTTCCTCAAAATTGTGAGTTACTTTTTTTTCTCAGAATTGTGACTTTATTTCCCACAATTTTGAGTCAGAATTGCAAAGAAAGTCACAACTGAATGTTATAAACACAATTGCGAGAAAAAAAACTCAGAATTGGAAGTTTATATGGAAAATCTGGCTTTTTCTCATAATTGGTACTTTATAAATCACAATTCGGACTTTATAACTCAGTGTTAGTCAAAACTGCAAGATAAAAACTCACGATTTTCCGGGAAAAAGTCTTGTGAGTTTTTCTCTCGCAAATCTGACTTTTTTTTCCTTCTGAATTGTGACTTCATATCCCACAAATTTTGACTTTTTAAATTATATATAATATAAATGATATAAACCTCAGAATTGCTAGTTTATATGGCAAATCTGGCTTTATTTCTCATAATTGTGACTTTATAAATCACAATTCGGACTTTATAACTAAGTGCAAGTCAGAATTGTCAAATTGTGGGATATAAAGTCACAATTCAGAGGGAAAAAAAAAAAGTCAGAATTGCAAAAAAACCTGACCTATTCCTCAAAACTGCAAGTTATCTCACAATTCAGTCTTTTTTTCCTCCAAATTGTGACTTTATATCCCACAAATTTGATTTTTTCACAACTGTGAGTTACAAAGTCCAAATTGTGAGATATAAACACCCAATTCTGAGAAATGAAATCAGAATTGCAAAGAAAGTCACAAGTGATGGTTATAAATTCGCAATTGCATGAACAAACTTAGAATTGCTAGTTTATATGCGAAATTTGGCTTTATTTCTCATAATTGGTACTTTATAAATCACAATTCGGACTTTATAATTCAGTGTTAGTCAGAATTGTGAGAGAAAAACACGATTTTCCTGGGAAAAGGTCTTGTGAGTTTTTCTCTCACAACTCTGATTTATTTTTTGATATAAATTATATAAACTTGCAATTATGAGAAATAAAGTCAGATTTGCAAAAGAAAAAATGGCTTTATTTCTCATAATTGTGACTTTATAAATCACAATTCGGACTTTATAACTCAGTTCTGAGAAATAAATTCAGAATTGCAAGAAAAAAACGTAGAATTGCTAGTTTATATGGGAAATCTGGCTTTATTTCTCATCATTGTGCCTTTATAAATCACAATTCAGACTTTATAACTCAGTGTTAGTCAGAATTGTCAAATTGCGGGATATAAAGTCACAAAAAAAAGTCAGAATTGCGAGAGACACACCCGCAAGACTTTTCCCCTTTAAAATTATGAGTTTTTATCTTGCAATTTGCAGTTATAAAGTACTAATTATGATTTATAAAATCACAATTATGAGAAATAAAGCCAGAATTGCAAAGAAAGTCACAGTTGCTTGTTTTAGAAATTCAGAACTGCTCATTTATATGGGAAATCTGGCTTTATTTCTAATAATTGTGACTTTATAAATCACAGTTCAGACTTTATAACTCAGTGTAAGTCAGAATTGCAATATAAAAACTCAAAGTCTTCTGAGTTTTTCTCTTGCAATTCAGACTTTTTTTTTCTCCGAAATGTGACTTTATATCCCACAATTTTGACTTTTCTCACAATTGCATGTATACATTGCAGGTCAAAGGGGTTGACCTGCAATGTATATATATATATATATATATATACATATATATATATATATATATATATATATACATATATATATATATATATATACATATATATATATATATATATATATATATACATATATATATATATATATATATATATATACATATATATATATACATATATATATATATACATATATATATATATATATATATATATATACATATATATATATACATATATATATATATACATATATATATATATATATATATATATATACATATATATATATATATATATATATATATAGTGTGTGTTTGTGAGATCGGCCTATATAATCACCTCAATATTTACCTTTAGTTTTGTCAATGTTAAATGCACATTTTTTATGCTTCTTTGAATTTGCAAAAAAATACTAATATGTATTTGCAGACATTTCAGCGTTTTCATTATATCAGCCATTTCCCTGGTATTCTCTGTTCACCAAAGCAGCATTTATTTGATCAAAAATACTGTAAAATTCTGAAATATTATTGCAATTCAAAATAGTCATTTTCTATGTGAATATATTACAAAATGTAATTTATTTCTTTGAGTCAAAGCTGAATTTTAAGCATCATTACTCCAGTCTTCAGCGTCACGTGATCCGTCAGAAATCATTATAATATACTGATCTGCTCTCTAATAATCTTGACGTTTGACTATCAAACTCTATATATGTTTCAGAAAGCCATCATTGGCCTCATGTGAACACAAACCATTCCTAATAAAGATGTAAACTGTCATGAGATGAGTGTGGTTTACTGACCGAGATAAAGCACTGTGGGGATGAAGCCCCAGCGGATGACGAACTGGCCGCACTGGAACACCTGCTGCAGCCGCTGCTTGCTCTCTTTGCTCAGTGTAGGCATGATTTCAATCAGATTTAATCAAAGATCGTCTATGGATCCGAAGCGGAGCGGTGAAGGACACGGAAGAGCGCAGGAAGCACGTGTATGCCGTAAAGCGGGCGCCGGTAGTGGCGTTCAGTTTTGCGACAGTCACAAAAAAGCGGCACGCTGACATCTAGTGGCCAAACAGAGGACATCAGAAGAAATATTTATTTTATTTTATTTTATGAAAATTAAACATTTTTTGTAAATGTATGCATTTTAACAATTTCTTTCAAATGCTTAATAATAAAAGGTAAATAAAGCAACTAAATTGCTGTCAAACAAATATATTTTAAATACAATTTTATTTTATTTTGCTTTGTTATTTATGAAAAATATGTAATTAATGCTAAATTAAATACATGTAATATATAAAATATATACATATATATGTATGCATTTTGACAATGTACTTGAATTACTAAAAAAAACGAAAGGCAGTTAAAACAAAGTCCTGGTTAAACATTTTTAATTACACTCTAAACCCAGATTTTGTATTAACAAAACATGTTAAGTAGTCATTACTTATTCTTTATTGTTCTTTAAACAGTGGTGTCATTACTAAATCAAATGAGCTGTTTGCACTAATCAGAATTAAAACTGAGTGTACTGATCATGTTAAGCAGAGACAACTCAGTACATTTCGTTTTTGTAAGGGGGGAGGGGCCTTGATTTCGTCAGGTGTTGACGTAAGCAGAGCGGTTGCCCAATGAGTGTGTTTTGGCGGCTGGTGCGCGTTTACTGTGGATTTTTGAAAGCAACCTGAAACGGTAAGTGTATATTTCTGTCAAAAGTGATAACCCAAAAAAATACGTTAAAATGTCAACGTAGTGTTAATGTTATCGGTCAACGCTATTTTCCCCTGTTGGTTCACAGTTAAGGTAACGTTATATCATTATCATATAAATTAGCTATTTCTGTCGGGTCACCGTTTTTAACGTTATTTAGTGTTTGTCTGTATTTTCACAGTTTCAGCAGAGAAATCATCCTAAAAAAACAAAATCCATAAAACCAGACAAATACTGGCGCAACAACAGCGATGCACCAATAAAAGAAGAAAAATCAATGTTTTTATTAGATTCATTTTCAAATCAAGAAATGATTTCTGGCTTATAATCACTGCATGACATCGAGCGGCCGGTTAACTAATATTAGTTTAACCACCAATGCTAACCCGCCCAGCAATTCATATAATAATAACCATATTGCTTTCGAAACGCCATGAAAAAGACCGCTTTAAATGAACACAGTCTGATTTTAACAGGATTTTTCCACTCAGGTTTGTTTTCAAGCGTCCGATTTCCTGGAAAACTGACGTGATGGCTTCGGGTTCGAGCCCAGTGCATGCTGGGAAACGTAGAGAAGAGGAACAGCAAAGATCGGTCACAATACCGTCCAAATGGGGTATATGTCGAACGTCACCTGACCAAACCCGGAAAACTGGTCTCATCGCTTCCGCTTGTCGGAGAACGTGTTAATAGCCATAATAAATAATGGCGATATCAACTGACTTTTAAGGTAACAGTTAAATGAGCTAGCTGTTTTTATTGTGGACATTTTATTTGATATTTATATATTAATGTTAGTGAAAAGAATAAAAATAAAAAAACTGTTATATATCAATCCACATATGTGATGGACATTGGTTACAATCATCTTTAGTGTCTAATCTGAAGGCATCTTGAGTAAATCATCTTCATATTTAATAAAGCATACGCAAAATGTGTTAACCGGAAACAACGAGACCTGTTTAGCAGAAAACGGAAGTCTGTTGCGCATATACCCCATAGTCATTAAAAATACTATAATATAATAATTATTTTACTTCACATAACTGCCGGTGCTGGTGGGCGGGGCTTAGGTGTTCCAAATAAGCCACGCCCCGCCGTCCGCTTCGGCGACGTGATTGGAGGTGGGGCTGGATGCGCGGCTGGTTACTTATTATTTAATTATATGATTGTTTACTTTAATTTAATATATTTTTAATCTAAAAACAAATCCATAAAATAATATAACAGTTCAATTATTTTAATATTAATAATATTATTCAAAGTTCAATGATTTACACTCATAAAGGTGTTTTTTTAAACAAATGACTGAATTATAAACAGTAAAATTCCAGAAAAAAAAAAAAATTACAATATAATTATATAAATTATTATTATTATTATTTATTATTATTACAAACTGATGCTATTCATTTACAGTTTTTATATAAATTATTTATTTATTTGATTATATTATTATTTACATGTTTTAAAAAAAAAATGTCTAAATTTGAAATAAAAATTAATATAATTTATTCATTTTAATATAAAAAATAAATCCATAAAATAAAATGCAAAACAATTATAGATTTTTTTTTCTCAGCACAAAATAATCCAGAAGCACAATGAAATAGAAATCTTTATTTTCAGAGACTGTAACCATGTTACTTTTTTGTTTGTTTTTGACAAAAGGCAAAAAAAAACTGACTTTAGTACAATAATATTTACAATTCACAACAAAATATTCACATTCTCCAAATAATCAGAGCACAGACACGAGCACTGTTATTGATCAACCACTTCAAATTAAAAACACAAACCATTATGAGCAGAAAAATCATCCTAAAAAACAAATCCATAAAACCAGACAAATACTGGCGCAACAACAGAGATGCACCAATAAAAGAAGAAAAATCAATGTTGTTTTAGATTCATTTTCCAATCAAGAAATTATTTCTGGCTTATAATCACTGCATGACATCGAGCGGCCGGTTAACTAATACTAGTTTAACCACCAATACTAACCCGCCCAGCAATTCATATAATAATAACCATATTGCTTTCGAAACGCCATGAAAAAGACCACTGTAAATGAACACAGTCTGATTTTAACAGGATTTTCCACTCAGGTTTGTTTTCAAGCGTCCGATTTCCTGGAAAACTGACGTGATGGCTTCGGGTTGGAGCCCAGTGCATGCTGGGAAACGTAGAGAAGAGGAACAGCAAAGATCGGTCATAACACCGTCCAAATAGTCATTAAAAATACACAATATCTGACTTCACGTGGGTTTTAAAAACACTTCAAAAATACATGACTTTGGTAATCAATCACGACTGACGGCAAAAAAACAGAAGGGAAAGATAAAAAAATCAGACTTCCTGTAAGGTGCTGCAGTTTCCCGCCACTAGGTGGCAGCAGTGCGCGTCTCTGTTTTAGGGTCACAGGTCAGAGGTCACGTGGATACTGATGGTGGGCGAGCGCTGCCGGTGCTGGTGGGCGGGGCTTAGGTGTTCCAAATAAGCCACGCCCCCGTCGTCCGCTTCCGCGACGTGATTGGAGGTGGGGCTGGAGGCGCGGCTGGTGCCGAGGACGTTGCTGACCTGCTCGAAGGAGCGCGAGAAGACGGCGCTGGCGGTGCGCGACAGACTGAGCGAGCCGCTCTTGGGCACCGATTGGCTGGCGGTCAGCGTCAGGCGCTTGAGCGACAGCAGCTCCAGGTTCTCGCTCATGGCGCGGACGGCGGCCTGCTTGCGCGTCAGCTGATCCATGCCGGTGGCCGCGTCCTTCTCTTTGTCCTTGTCCTTCTCTTTGCTGGAGCGGCCCGTCAGGCGGCGCAGACCCTTGCCGCTCAGTTTCCCGCCCGCGTTGACCGTCGGCGCGCCGCTGCCGCTGCTGATGACGATAGTCGGCGGGCTGCTCTGAGCGGCGGACGGCTGCGTGCAGATGCCCTCGTCCACCTCCGCGATCTCCGTCAGCTCATCCGGGGAACCCAAATCCACTGCGTCTGCGGCAGGAGAGAGAATACAGGTCAGACGCTTGGAGTTATTTAAAAATAAATCTAAATAAAAACTAAAAAATTTATAGAACTAAATAAAAATGCTCGGTTTTCCATGCATATGCAAACACCTAAAACAAAACAAAAACAAAAGTACTGTTTTTCAAAAAAATAAAAAAAAAATAAAAATAAAATAGTGTTTTTTCTTTTTGTTAGTAAAATTAAGTGCATTTTCCCCTTAAATACATATTATTGTAATACATGGTTTCCTAAACTGGGACTTTAATTTAATTAATCGCAATATAAAAATAAAAAATACAATAAATGGTATATAATATAAAATAAAAACAATCAATATAAAACACTAAAATAGATATTATTTTGTATGTCATCTGACCATTAGGTAAAAAATAAAATGTAAAAATAAATATATATATATATATAAAAAATAAAACAATATTATAGTAATGGATCATAAAACATTTCATTTGTCCCAAATAATATTAATATATTTAAATATAATAATAATAATAATAATAATAACAACTTTTAATATTATTATTAGAAAAAAAATTACCATACACAACATTTTATATACATAGTATACACAGTGCTTTTACTAAAAATCTATTAATAATTATAATAAAATAAAATAATAATAATATATAATAAAACATTTTAATTTGTCCCCAAGTAAAAATTTATAATAATAATAATAATAATAATAATAATAATAATATATTTAAATATTAATTATAAATATCCAATTACCTCAAAGGTATCTGGCTGACACAAAAAAAAAGTTCCCAAAGCAAATCCCAGTAGTAATGTGAAAAACTCATTCTTTATGTAATTATTGTAATAAAAAGTATATAACTGTCATGCAATAATAATAATAAAAAAAAGTTAAAAGACTTATTAAAATTAGTGTCACAAATACTAGTACAAGTATTATTTTTTTTGTTATAATAATAATTCAATTTGGGGGAAATTTGCTTAATGTATGTACATACATTAAGCAAATTTCCCCCAAATTGAATATATATATATATATAGATAGATAGATAGATAGATAGATAGTGACATATCTATAGACTAACAAAGCAGATTAATTTAGCATTATTTTTTGTTGCATTAATTATTTGTTAGAATCAGGGATGTTAAAATGTACATGAATATTTTCAGAAAATGCTTCTTCACCAATGCAATGATGCACAAATCACATTTAAGAGCATCAGCAGATCAAACAGATGAAAATACACACACACACCAGACCTCAAACTCTACTGTAAGAGTGATTTGGAGGAATAAAGGAGAGTCTGAAAGCAGAGGAAGCTGTTGGCAAGATTTTAGGGCAAAGAAAGGAAATGTGCAACAAACCAGAAGCTCAAACTAGAAGAAAAACACAGACTGACAGGAAGTTGGACACAAAGTGTGTGGTTGGTTTAAAGTGCTACATCATGCACTCATCATACTGGCGATCTGCACTGATTTGATTAGCTTTGGTTTTATCAGACGCATCACTTCCTGTCAGTCCGTCTCATCTACAGGGAGGTCATAACTCTTGTGGGCACCCAGCGGATAAGAGTCGGGAAGGAGGTTGTGTAAATGGAGTTTCTGAAAGCAGCAAACGTGAGATTTAACCAGTGCAGCTCATCTCCATAATTGGTTAGCTGTGAGTTCAGCAGGTTTGATTGGATGAAGAAATGAAGAAAACAAAAGTACAGAGGGAGTTGACGAACGCGACAGGAATAGACGAGAGTGTGTTAGTCAATCACACAGTAAAATACAAGATTTCAGAAGACTGTTAATAATATCCAGACAGGAACATTCCTGGTTCAACACAAGCTCTATCCACATCTGATATAATGTTCATCACCACAATAAAACACCACAAACATAAGGAAAAAATAAATAAATTAAACAATTATTATTATATAAAAATACCTATATGCTTAATAATAATAATAATAATAATACTACACATTATGCATATACACACTATATATCATAAAACATTTGATCTGTTCCATTAAATAAATAATAGCATATTTCTATATTTATAATATATTTAATTGCAACATATAATAATAACAATAATAATAATTATTATTATTATTATAAAATTACTATACACAACATATATATACATGCTTTCATTCAAGGTTATATATATATATATATATATATATATATATATATATATATATATAAAATCTGTCCCCAAGTAAAAAAATAAAATATATTTAAATATTAATTATAACTATGCATATCAACATAATTACAACATATAATAACAATAGTAATAATAATAATAATTATTATTATTATTATTAAATTATATAGTATATAGTGTTTTTAATAAAAATTAATTAATAATTATAATTAATTTGTCTCCAAGTAAAAAATAAATATTAATATTATATTAATTATTATTATTAAATTACTATACACATTTTAATACACACGGTATATGCTTTTTTATTAAAAACGAATTAATAATTTATTAATAATGATAATAAACATGTAATTACAACAAGTTATTTTTATTATTACTACTACTATAAAATTACTGTACATAACATTTTTATTGTATATTCAATGCCTTTATTAAAAATGAATAATTATTAATAAAATAATTAATTATAATAAAATAATAATATATTAATATATAATAAAATATGTTGATTTGTCCCCAAGTACAAATAATTAATTAATAATATTAATAATTTAAATATTAATTATAAATGTATCTAATTACAACATACTACAACAGTGCTTTTACAGTAATATATTAGAATAATACATAATTGTAATACAAAAGTATTATAGTAATATATAAAAATCAAACGTTTGGATTCGTCTTTCCCAAAATTAATATATAATATTTAAACAATAACAATAACAACAAAATAGTTTTATTAAATATTTCTTATTTAATAATAATAATAAAAAAAAAGTATAATATAGTAATATATAAAAACAATAACTTATATGTAAATAATGTTTATAATTATATTGGATTATAATATATATATATATATATATATATATATATATATATATAAACAGAATAATGTAGTATAACAATAATATAAATTACAACACAAAATATACACAATACAGTGCTTATATAATAATGATATATAATTATAATAAAAACAATTGTGTAATTTCTGATAAGTTTTAGTTTTTTTTTTAAATTGTCAATATTAATTTACGCAAGGAAAGCTACAGGGAAAAAAAAAAAATCAGCATATTGTTTATGTATATTTATATTCATATAAAATAATTTGTATATAAATATTGCTGTCACAAGTAAACACATTCTGGCTTTTGAATCCTGTAAATGGCTTTAATGTACAACTTTGTACGAAACTGATTTGCTGTGGATAGGGCTTTACCTCTGAACCAGACATATTCCTTCAGGAAAAGGCAAAAGCCAAACCTCACATAGAAAAGGAAATGTTTTCAGTGATTCTCGCAAGAGTTTCCATCTCATGAATAATTAAGAGGCGTGTGAAGAAGCTCCGCCCACACCAAGTACCTCTGGGCCCGAGGGAGAGGGGAGGGGTTTGCGAGATGAGGGGTGGGTGGGGCTCTAGAACTGAACCCGCCCCGCGGAGGGCGTCCCATCCTCTAGGTGCCTCCGCACGGACTTCTGCCTCCTGACCTCTTGACCTCTAGGGTCGACCCCCACCTCTGTGGCGCCCCCTAGCGCCTCCCCCTCCGTCCTGCTGCGCAGAGCCTCTCCGTTGAGCAGCCGCTCGCCGCTGACCCCCGTTACGCTAATCTCAGGGATGGGCCCCGTCGGGCAGGAGTCAGGGGAGTCTACACTGTCCTCCTGAGACTCTGAGACACACACAACACACACATGGATACATGCATGACGACCGATGAGACACATGCACATGGAAATCAAATCTGAGACCAACGTAAACACTTCAAAATCATAAGATGACAATGGACACATGAACGTGAAATGAAACGACTCCTTTCCATCGAAAGTGGTGCTATTTTGAATTAGAAAATATATTCAAATCATACAGGTAAAATATAATAATTGTAATATAGTTATTACTATAAAATATAATTCATATTTATTAAAAAGCTATTAATATACAATATTGTATCATTGTACTACTGTAATATTCATTATAATATTTTGAATGTATAAGAAAATATTTTACAATAATAACTATCAATTATTATTAATATTAAAACCTATATATTTTGTTGCAATATTCGTAAAATTATTATAATATATATGATACTATAAAATTAATAACCATAATGGTATGATCAGATTACTTATTTTATAACAAAAACGATATATTGTAATAAAAATGTATATATGAATATTATAATTATATTACAATTAAATTATATAGTTAGAATATTTTATCATAATAAATGTACTATTAATTATAAAATATTTTAAATTCTAATTATTATAATAAACCTGAAATGATTTTCTAAACTATAAGTATTTCATTGTAAAATTTAGTGATTATATATATTGTAATAAAACTATTGATTTAATACAAAAATATTTATTTATAAAAATATGCATATAAATAAAAATGAATATTATAATTATATTACTAAATATTATACTATAATTAATATTACAATTATAACTATTATATTGCTATAATAATATATTGCAATATAATATTAATTTTAACAATATTTTATATTATAATTATTATAATAAATGTTTTTTATAAAATATAACTTATTATAAAATTGTTATTATAAATATGTAGGGCTGAATTACTCAAAATTAAATCATTAAATAAATGCTGAAATATATAAATAAATTGTTAAATACATAATGTAATTATTGAAAACACAAATAAATGTATACATTTTAGATTTATTTAATTATGTAATTATTTAATTATGTTTTTTTTTATTCATTTAATTATTTATGATTATATTTAATTATTTATTTATGCATTTATTTATGCATTTATTTATTGTTTCCACATTTCGTTTTGAGGTTTGCGGTTGTCTGCGCGTCACTTAACAGTAATTAATTATTTATTTATAAATAAATAAATAAATAATTGAATGAATAAATGATTAAATACATATATAATTAAACGAGAAAATATATAAATAAATTGATGAATAAATATATAATTAAATAAATAATCAAATTAATAAATATACTTAAATAAATATATAATGAAATAATTAGATAAATAATTAAATGAATACAAAAGTAATTAAATATATAATTTATACATTTATTTGTGCTTTCAATAATTAAATTACATCATACAACATTTATTTAACGATTTCATTTTGAGTAATTCGGCCCTCCATAAACACTTGAAATACTAAATATAATATTATAAAATTAATATTTTGTATGTCATTTCTAATTAAATTAAAAGAAATGATCCGTATGATCCGAGGCACCATTTATATGTTTAGCACAGATGTTTTACAGCGTTTAGTGAGATGATTGGGACACTAAACGTGTACAGCATGCATGAGCACTAGTAAACCCCACTAATGAGTGCGTTTGCTGGCTAATTACGGCTGACGAACAGAAAACCCTTCATTACGTCTGAAACGCCCCGGCGCTAATGAGTCAGCTGGCGTTGGGCTCCGGATCGCCGCGTCAAAGCGAGCAGCTGGATGAGCGTCGAAGCTGAAACTCTGTGCCAAACACGTCACATTATGACTACGATTAAACAGGAATCCCGCTCCGCTCGAGTCACCCGACATCAGGAACACGGAAAAACCCCAGAGCCATTAATACTGAGACACACAGTCTGCGTGGGAGTCTCACCGTGGCGTTTCCAGCGGTGTCCGCGGATGGACAGACTGGTGACGGCGTTGCGGGAGATTCGGGAGGCTGTGGGTGTGATTTCCACCTGGATGGAGCGAGTTCCCTCTTTATTGGCCTTCAGAGACGCGCCGTGGAGAGACGACTTGATGGCGTTTCCCACCTGAGCAAAGATCCACACTTTAGAGCAATACACTAATATCAGGGTTCCCACTCCAAGCCAAACGTCAAATTCCCTGACTTTTCCCTGACTTTCACTGACTAATAAGCTGAATTTCCATGACCTGTAATGAACGGATCCATCCATTTGCAAGCTTTATTTACTTAATCACAGATGTTTTTTAGTACGAAACACTTGTACACGACTTCTTTTGTTTGTTTGTTTTTTTACGCATTAAATGAACTATTTTTCTGTACTATTTCTACAAAAATTAACTTATTTTAAATGTATTTTTATGCTTTCATAACCATAATAGGCAAAATGTGTGAAATAACACCATAAAACAAAATACGGTATACAAAATTTACATTTTGATAAATGTAAACAAAAGCTGAAAGCAATAGACAAAAATCCCTGATATTCCATGACTTGGACAAAATAAATAAATTCCCTGACTTTCAATGTCTGGAATAGACTTTTTAAAATTCCATGATATTCCAGAAATTCCATGACCCGTGGGAACCCTGTAATATCCTTATATTGCCAAAAGTATTGGTACACCTTCTAATAAACAGGTTTAGTAATTTCCATGAGTACTAATCTTAATGTTTAAGCTCATAACGATGTCCTAATTTTATAGTAAAAGTTTGGACCCTTTTTTATTTTAACATGACAATGCCTCTGTGTATAAGGCAAGGTTCATAGAGAAATGTTCGATTCGGTCAGTGTGGACTATTTTTTTCTTTATTTACCAACAACCTTGTACTTAAACTGATTTAAATAAACTAAAATTTGATTAAATTAAAACGTAAAAATACATAAACGTTTCATTCCAATGAATATGTAAATAAAAATTACTAAGAATTAAATGATTTAAATAAATTACCATCAAAATAATTAATGTATTTAAACACAAATTAAATTTTAAAATTATTTAAAAGATTATGTAAATGACAATGCATTTAAAATAAATATTTAATTTAAAACGTATTTGTAATAAAATTTAATACTAGATTTATTTTCATTACCTTTTTTCTTTATTATTTTCTGTGATTTCACATTTGTTTTTATTCTTTAACTTTTTTACTAAATTAATTAATCAAATTATTTATTTATATTCTTATGATTTTATTATTTATTTTTATGTAAAGCACTTTGAATTACCATTGTGTATGAAATGTACTATATAAATAAACTTGCCTTGCCTATATGTATTTAACAGTTGCAAAATTGTTATAAACCATATATAATAAATAAAAACCAATGTATTATATCAAATATAATAAAATATATTAAATGAAATAAGTGTAAACTATATGTATAGATTTTGCTTTAAAAAATATTAATGTTTTTGTATATAAATGTATACATGTATATCAATATATATTTTAATAAATAATATATATTTATTAACAATTTTGCAACTTATGTAATTTGCAACCGTTTATGGTATAGTATTTTTCTAAATCATTATTAAATTATATTTAATAAAAACTAATAAAACAGGTGTCATATAATGTAAGAAAAATGTATACACATTATTAATTATAAAATGTAAAAACATTTTTAGTATTCAAACTAATTAATTAAATACATTAATTATAAACTGCAAATGGAAGTGCAAACTACATGTATTTATTTAGTTTTTAAAGCTATATTTATGTTTTTAGCATTTTTATGTAATGTATATAAATACTACACATATATCAATATATACAATTAAACCAGATATCATTGTAACACATTTAATTTTAATTCTTATTCTATTTATATTTATTTGTTTTCACTTGACACTAAGGCTTGCACTCAGTTTTCTTTAACACCAGCTTTCTCTATTCTTTTTCCAATTCTATCTATTTGTTTTCTTTTTATTTATTATATAATAAAAAAACACTTGCTACATGTACTCATTTGGCTAACTGAGACTTGATTGCTTCCATTGCCCAAGTCACTTTGGATAAAAGTGTGTGCTAAATGACTAAATGTAAACGTAAAAGCTCATTATTAAATCAAATCATCGTCGTAGTAAGTATTTAGTCCCCTAACATCAGTCATTCCTGTTCTATAGGTGTTTTGAGTGCTTGTGTTTGTGTCACAGAGCCACAGTTGGTCATTGTAACAGGATCAGTGAACGAATCTGAGAAATGCTGGTAATCGTCGGCGCTTTGGCCGGATCAGTGTAATCTGTGTTGAAGCGTGAAACGCACCAGCAGAGCCTCCGGGAAGAGCTCCAGCTGCGCTCGATACAGAACGTCATCCAGAGCCTTCCAGCCCAGATCCACCTCACCGTTACACCTGCACCCACACACAGACATAGAAATACTCACATTTAACACCCCACCAGAATAGAAAACAAGACCACATACACAAAGAGGAGAGATAGTTTGACCATAAATAATCATATCAGTCCAAACCCGAATGGTGTTATCCATGGAACACAAAAGATTATTTATTTAATTATTTTTAATCAGCCAAATGGAGACGGTTATAATCTTAATGACTGAATACTGGCCTAACACATTTTTGAAGAATATTTTTGTGTTCCACAAGGTACAAAAACGGATGGAAAAAAATATTGAGTACAAAAAAAAGAAAAATGTATTTTTTATTTATATTTAAATGTATATTTGTGAACTGATACAGAAGTGAACAACTTAAAAACTATATATATATATATATATATATATATATATATATTTTTTTTTTTTTAATAATAAATAATAATAATAATAATATTATAATATTAAATAATCTAAATATAAATAATATATATAAAAATTATATATATAGTCATATGCTAAAAAAAAAAAATTTAAAACTGGCCAATTATTTGTGGAATAATATTAATAATTATACTAATAATCAAGATATACAGGGTTGGAACAATATAAGTAGAAAAAGAATAACTAAAAACACTAAATATTAAATAATTAAAACATTACACATTAAAATAAACATTAAATAAATTAAGTAAATAAGTAAATAAACAGTAAATAAAAGTAAGCAAATAAACAAAAATAATATAAAATGTATAATAAAATATATAATAAATCAACACAAATATATTAAGCAGCATATTATATGCTCAATTATGATACAAACAACTGATTGTAAATTGTTATAAATCACAAAATTACTTCAAATTAAGAGAATTAATATTGTAATATAATTGTAATTAATTTCAAACTTATTAATTTTCAACTTTTTGTAACAACAACAACAACAAAATACTGATAATAATACTACTACTAAGAAAAAAAAAAAAAAAAATCAAGATATACAGGGAATATATTTTTCTGTAAAAATAAATAAATAAAATAAATAAATAAATAACCCATGGTTTTACAGATGAGGCTTAAGCCGGGTCCAAATAATACATTTTATAATTCCGATTAATAATAATAGCATTTTCTAATACACTTAATAAACTATTTCTAATTAATTATTAATCTATTCCTTAAAAAATTAAATAAATGAACATTAATAAATGCTAATTGATTTAAATATTAGCATAACATTTTAACTTTAATTTTAATTACATAAAATAAATTTAAAGTAAAATGTAATATATATATATATATATATATATATATATATATATATATATATATATATATAAATATGTTTTAAATAAATCTGTTAATTAATAGAAATGTAAAAAATATTTAAATACATGAACACAAATAAAAAGTGTAAAAAATTGATTTAAATATCAACAATTTAATCTTAAATAAAATATTTTAATAATGTAATAAATAAATTTATTTAAATAAATTAAAAATGTAATATTTTATTTTAAATATTTGATACAAATTACATTTTAAATAAATAAATATATTTTAATGAATGTGTAAATTAAGTACACTGTTGTTGATTTGTTTCACACCAATATTAAACAAAAAAAATATAGAAACTTAAAATAATAATATATTTAAATACATAAGTGTATTTCAATAACTTGATTTAAATATTAACAATTTAACCTTAAATAAAAGAAACATTAGGTTAAAAAAAATTGGAAACTGCTTAATTTTAATGCCAGCTGGAAATAATTATTGATGCTGATAACCTCAAATTGATATTTAACAGAAAACAATAATAATAATAATAATAATAATAAAAAAAATTAAGATATAAAGGGTGGTATTTCAAAATAAAAATACATAACTTTTATAATTTTGAATAACAATAATAATAACAGCATTTTCTAATACACTTACTAAACTATTTGTATTTAATGAAAATTATAATAATAATAATAATAATAATAAAATTAAGATATACAGGGTGGTATTTCAAAATAAAAATACATAACTTCTATAATTTTTAATAATAATAGCATTTTCTAATACACTTAATAATAATAATAATAATAAAATTAAGATATACAGGGTGGTATTTCAAAATAATACAAAAACGTTTGTAATTTTGAATAACAATAATAATAATAATAATATTTTCTAATACACTTAATAAACTATTTGTATTTAATGAAAATAATAATAATAATAAAATTAAGATATGCAGGGTGGTATTTCAAAATAAAAATACATAACTTTTATAATTTTGAATAATAATAATAACAGCATTTTCTAATACACTTACTAAACTATTTGTATTTAATGAAAATGATAATAATAATAATAATAATAATAAAATTAAGATATACAGGGTGGTATTTCAAAATAAAAATACATAACTTCTATAATTTTGAATAATAATAGCATTTTCTAATACACTTAATAATAATAATAATAAAATTAAGATATACAGGGTGGTATTTCAAAATAATACATAAAAACGTTTGTAATTTTGAATAACAACAATAATAATAATAATAATAATAATAATAATAATAATAATAGCATTTTCTAATACACTAAATAAACTATTTGTATTTAATGAAAATAATAATAATAATAATAATAATAATAATAATATAATAAAATTAAGATATACAGGGTGGTATTTCAAAATAAAAATACATAACTTTTATAATTTTGAATAACAATAATAATAATAATAATAGCATTTTCTAATACACTTAATAAACTTTGTATTTAATGAATTAATAATCTATTCCTTTATTAAACAGCTACATTATTAAAGTATGAAAGAAATGTGTGTATAATGATAATGAGGTGGGCGGGGTTTGTGGAGACTGGAGGCCACACCCCCATCATTCACTGCCATAAACACAAGTGATATTAGGTTTGTTTTGTTTTGAAAGACTCACAGTGCGAAATGAATCCCGGTAATGAGCTGAACCAGGAACTCTGACGTGACCATGAGCCGCGAGCTGATGCCTTTATACCGCCGCACCTGCTGCCTGGGATAACCGCAGATACTGACTCTGAAAACAGAACAAAACATCAGCAAATCAACCAACATGTGAAAGTATGATCAATGATAAACTCATGTGATCAGTGTTTTGAGTTATCAGCGTAATGTGACCTTTGACCTGAAGACGAGGGAAACGATCTTTGCTCGCTCAGCTGTAAACGTCAGCTGATTGGTTGAGCAATCAGTCATGTGACCGTCACTCAGTGTGGGAAAAGAGCAGTCACAGGTTCAGGACTATCAGAAATTAACCTGCTAGTCGGTCTTGTGCTGATGTATTAGACATAACTGTACATAAATTGTGCATAAACTAGGTGAAATTTAATATTATTTAGACTTTAAGCTAAAAAAAGAATGTATTTAAATATTTTAAAAATATTAATAAATTAGGGAATATTTCTTTATTTTATTTTTTATTTATTCATTCATTTACCAACCAACAACCTTGGTAATGGACAATAAATAAAAATATTAAATTGTATTTAAACAAAAAGATTTTAAATAAACATTCAAATTAAAACAAAAATAAACGAATAATTAATTGAAATGAATATGTAAATATAAGGTATTTAAAATGAATTAATTTAAATAAACTATTTAAACCTTAAATAAAATCACACAAATAGATTTAAACACAAATTAAACAAAATAAATTAAATACATTTTTTAAATAACTTAAGTTAAAAATGTATTTAAAATAAAATGATTGAAATAAATAATTATTTATATATTTAAAAAAAAACATTTAAAATAAAAATGATTGAAATACATAAAATTTTTTAAATATTTTTATAAAAATGAAAATTGAAAAATGTTTGTTACTGATTTATTTCACACAAATATAAAAAAAATATATGAAATAAAATAATTAAATTAATTAAAATGTATTTAAATACATTGATTTATTCACACAAATTAAATAAAAGTAATATTAAAACATTCTGAAAAAATAATTGAAAAGATTGTGTAAATGAATATGTATTTAAAATTAAATTGTTTAAATAAATAATTAAAAATCTATATATTTTTAGAAAAATTTCAATGGAAATCAGTTTATTTTAATGTGTAAATTAAGTACATTGTTAAAAATTATAGAAATAAAAAAAATACTACATTATTTTTTTAAATAATTGAATATGTAATTTATTAAAAATGTATTTAAATTAATTGATTTAAATGATAAAAAAAAGTATATATTTGAAATATTTATAAACATTAAAATCGAAATAAATACACAATTTTAATAATTGTGTAAATTAAGTACATTGTTATTGATTTGTTTCACACAAATAAATAATAGCAATAGGGTTGGATTTTTATTTCTTATTTTTTCCAAAAGGGATTAACTTATTTTAATCAACTAAATGAAGATTGACCTACATTAATCCCCAAAAAGTCAAATATCAGCCAAATTATTGTGGTCCAAGTGTGTAGGTTTGGATTGAAAGTTTGGCAGCAAAACTGCAAAGCAGCAGCAGACAAGCTCAATATGATTCAATATGACGCCTCTTTGTTGGTCCATCACAATATAAAACAGACATTTCTAAAACTAAATCCTGATGGCATGTGGTTTTAAGGAATAAAAACTGTATGATAGTTTCGAACTGAGAGCCGCAATATAACACTGCAGTAGAAAATTAAAATGGAAATAAATAAACTGATTTTAATAAATGTGTAAATTAAGTACATTGTTATTGATTTGTTCCACACAAATATTAAATACATGAATCAATACATTTGAATATTACCATTTAACCTTAAATAAAATAATTAAATAAATAAAAGTATATTTACATAAATTGATTTAAATACACAAATTTAGTTAAATAAAAATCATAATTAATTTTTTTAATTATTTAAGAGTACGTAAATAAATGCTATATTTTATTTAAAATATTAATTTTTTTTATTGATTTTAATAAATGTGTAAATTAAGTACATTGTCATAATTAATTAAAATAAGATTACGTAAATGAAAATGTATTTCAAATAAAATGATTTAAATAAAAATGCAATATTTTATTTAAAATATAAAAAAATGACAATTGATTTTAGTAAAGTACATCACTATTGAAATAAATAAACAAACAATATTAAATTATATATATATATATATATATATATATATATATATATATATATATATATATATATTTTTTTTTTTTTTTTTTTAAGATTATGTAAATTAATTTATTTAAAATAAAATTTAAATAAAACTAATGTTTTATTTAACATATTTTTTAATAAATGTGTAAATCAAGTACATACTTATTGATTTGTTGTTCACGAATATAAAAAAAAAAGTACAAATGTAAAAAAGAAATAATGTATTTAAATAAATAAACAATATTAAATTAAAATAATTTTAATTATTTAAAAGATTATGTAAATGTAAATGTATTTAAAATAAAAAAATATTTAAAATCTTTGTATGATTTTTTGTTGATCTTAATAAATGTGTAAATTAAGTACATCGTTATTGACTTGTTTCACACAAATATTAAACAAAAAAACGAACAAACGTAAAGAATAAATAAATAATATATTTAAATGAATGAACAATATTAAATTAAAACTTTTTAAGAATGATTTAAGATTGGGTAAATGAAAAAGTATTTAAAATAAAATTATTTAAATAAAAAATTATATTTTATTTAAAAAATATATTATTTTTATTTTAATGTGTAAATTAAGTATATTGTTTTTTAATTTGTTACACACAAATATTAAAATATTTTATGATTAATTTTATTGATTTTAATAAATGTGTAAACTAAGTACAAATTAATAGAAATTATAAAAATAAATGATTTACGTAAATTAATAAACATGTAAATAAAACTGCATTTCAATAAATAAATAAACACCAATCGGCTTGTTTTTTGTTTTTTTTTATTGATACAAAGGGATGAATATATTGTCGAACCTGGAGCTGAGCTGACACAGAGACTGCAGAGACGAGCTGCTCATGTAGCTCAAAGCCGCATTATAACACAACAGGAGAAACGTCAGCACCTCAAACCTGCAACACACACAAACATCATCAAATTAGAGCAGAAAACCACTTGAAAACACAGCACTCCATTTGCTGATTAAATATAGATGTCTAAAATAAAGGCATGAATATTTGATGCGCACCTGTTCTGCGCTGTGAAGGTCTCTCGCTGCAGGTGGGGGCCGCTGTACACCACACGACTCAGCCCGTGATTGGCTAAGGCTCCTTCTGTCAAGGCCAGGGAGCCAAAGGAAGACGGCTGGGGGCGGGACAAAGAAACAGATGAGGACAGATGCAGAGACGGATAAACGGACCGGGACCGGATCGGGGCGTTTGATCGACTCACCTCGTGATAAAGCGACGGCTTGGATAAGGAAGGGATGGTGAAGGATAATACTTTACTCTGACCGTCTTTATCAACAATTTCCTGAGAGGAAGAAAGAAAGAAATGATAATAAACATGACTGTCTGGATTCAGACACATGAAGGAACATACAGCAAAAGGCAATCATCTTACTTTTAATGCCTTCAAGTCATATGAATAATATTAGTTATGAAATTTACGAGTCGTTTGTATTTTTTTGTGCTAAGAAAACACTAATCATTTTAAGACAACAGGCTTGCATTAAAATAAAATGTAAAAAATGTATAAATGAATACATTCCCATCAGTCTCTTTGGCAAAACAATGAAACACAACCAGATTACACATCTAATGTGTTTCCTAAAATATAGATATTTTATTTTAATATAATAAATAAAATAGATTCTAAATCTAAAAAAAAAAAAAAAAAAAAAAAAGTTAAATATGTAATATACAATAATAATATAAGAAAAACACTTCCCTCAAAAAATTATTTATAATTCTTTATAACACACACACACACAGAACAATTACTATTATTACATATAATTAAAATAATTAGATTAAAGATAATATATAATATAGTATGATATATTAAACCTATTATATTTATAGTATAAAAGGAATTTTATTAAAAATATATAATAACTATTTTAAAAATATTATTCAAAAAAAAAAATCTTGTTCACCCAGAAAAGGGATTGATTTGAATAAATTAATTGATTCTTTTGTTGTGTGTAATTTTAAATATTATAAATTAAATCAAAAACACAACTATATTCACCTATATAATCTATAATATTTATATAACATTAATATATAATCTATATAATATCTATACAATATTTATTCAAATAAATTATAAATATGAAATATATCAATGTTAAATATAACATTTTATAATTATTTATATAACAAAAACATACATATATAGATACATTTATGATTTTCTCATTTTCTAAATAATTTTTATAATTACATTAAAACGTAAAGTAAAATAAGTATATTAAAAATAATATATAATATAGTATTTCATACATACACACTTTATATAATAATAATAATAATAATAATAATAATAATAATAATAAATACATTATAAAAAATAACTGTTCACCAAAAAAACTATTATATATAAATGTATTATAAATTATTAAATCAAAACCACTTTCCCTCAAACAATTTATGAAACTGTATATACTATATATACATATACTGTGTGTGTAATAATATATATATATATATATATATATATATATATATATATATATATATATATATATATATTTATATTTATTAGGGCTGTCAAACGATTAATCACGGTTAATCACATCCAAAATAAAAGTTTATTTTTACACACTATATGTCTGTGTAAATATACTGTGTATATTTATTATGTTTATATGAATACACACACATGCATGTATATATTAAGGAAAAATATTTTATATTTATATCTAAAATATGTATATTTATTTATAATCTAAATTGTATACAGGTGTAAATATGTATAAATGTACATTTATTTTTAAATATATACATGTATGTGTGTTTTTATATGTACATAATAAATGTACAGAGTAAACACACATATAGTATGTAAACATAAACTTTTATTTTGGATGTGATTAATCGTGATTAATCATTTGACAGCCCTAATATATATATATATATATATATATATATATATATATATAAATAAATACAAAATCTACATTTCATAATATAAATAATAAATATTAGATATACTAATATTACTACAAAAACATTTCCCTCAAAAAATGATTTATAATTTTTCATAATTATTTATAACACACAAACACGCATATACAGAAAAAGATATGATTTTCTTTTTTCCAAAAATATTTTTATAACTACTTTAAAACTGAATTAATAATAATTATATTAAAAAGAATATGAAATATATATGTAAAATACAAATATATATTTATATATTTCAGAAATACAAATCTCACTGTGCTGTTTGTTTATTAAATTACATTACATACAATAAATTACAACATTTTTTAAAAATCTCTATACATACAAATCTAAAAATTATATTTGGTGAAAATTTTGTGACAAAAAAAAAATATCTTCCAAAGTGTTCACTGTACAAAAGAGAGGTTTCTCACAAGGCCAAGCACAATCCTATAAAATATGTTTCAGGGATAAAGCTGTAAAGCCGTGTTTGTGTATAAAATGACAAAAACACCATGAAGCATTTGGTCATGGAAAAGCATTCACATGGAAAAGTAGCTTGTAACTGGAAAAGCTGCTTTGAAAACAATTGAGCTGCAGTTGAGCTAGTGTAAAGTTCAACGCTTTGTCACTCCTCAACACCGATGGTGAAAGCGACAAGAGTTTGTGACACGATGTCGAAACACATTTGATCACAGTCATGATGAAACGGCAGAGATGATCTGGGTGACATGATTCAGGAGCTCAGAGCAGATCGAGTGAGATTTCAGAGCGTCGCTCAGTAAATACAGGACGCCCACCGGCCGTCTGCTGTCTGAGAGCCGATGGTGTCAGGATGATGAAGCGCTCTCTGACTGATGTGTGATTGACAGATCTGACCTACTCTGTTATTCAGGGCGACTTCACGGGGCACAAAACCCATGAAAGACCACCGATGACGCCGAGCGCCGGGCTTCCCTTCTCACAGCCGGCTGGAAAACAAGACTTCCTGCCCAAGGCTAAATCCATGGCTAAAGTTCACAGAAAAAGCCAGAGGAAGCTGCTCTCTGACACACATCTACATTTCTTGAAGTGATTTCTAAGGGTTAAAAGTGTCTGGGATCAGTATCAAATGAAAGCCTTGAATCTTTCAAAGATTTTATCCAAGTCACATTGATGTGCAATCATTTGCTGATTACAAATTGACGACTAAAATTAAATGAATCAATCATAAGATATACACACAGAGACTCAAAGCTCTTCATGACAATCCTTCAAAATAAAAGTTTGGTTTCATGTGAAGAAATTGTGACAAACATATTACTATTGTACAGTAGAATGTGCATCTCAATGTAATAATAATAATAATAATAATAATAACAACAACAACAACAACAACAACAACAACAACAACAACAACAACAATACAAAAAGTAACACTAATAAAAACCACAACAACAACAACAACAATAATAATAAATAAAAATAAGTATTTTATTATGTATTATATATTTTATTATTTAAATTATTATTAAAAACAACAGTAAACCTTTGACGTGCAACACTTTCTTTGCCAAAAAAAAACAAAAAAAACTACTACTACTAATAATAATAATAAAAAAATTAAAAATGTAACAGTTTTTTTATTTGGTTAAAAGATAAGAATAAACTGATGTTTACCAGAAAAATGTAAATACATTTTAAAATAAAATAGAGGGAAAAAATGCATTTCGTAGGGCCCTAAATTTATATCTTTTTTTTTTAATAACTTGCTGTTAAATTATATAAACTAAATGATTTTAAATTAATTTATCAATATTTTATTATTTGTTATGCATTTTATTATTTAAATTATTATTAAAACACAATTTAACTGTAATTTTAACAGTAAATCTCTGATGTGCAACACTTTCTTTGCCAAAAAATAAAATAAATACAATTAAAATTTAAACTGCTTTTTACATTTTTTTTTATTTGGTTAAAAGATAAAATGGAAAAAAAAGAAGAAGAAATTAATGTTTTATCCTTTCAATTGATTACCAGAAAAAAGTAAAAAGTAAATAGAAAGCAAAAAAGTAATAAATGAAGTTGTTTTTATGAATTCAATTAATTAGACATGTTTTGATTATAAAATATGTAATTAAACCATTAAAATTAAATTGAAAAGTATTAAAAAGAAAAAAAAAATGAAATGCATTTCATAGGGCCCTAAAATTATATATTTTTAAAAACGTAATAATTTGCTGTTAAATTGTGTAAGCTTGATGATTTTAAATTATCAATATTTTATTTGTTATACATTTTATTATTTAAACTTATTAAAAACACAATTTAACAGTAATTTTAACAGTAAATCTCTGATGTGCAATTATGAAAAAACTACTTATCTAGAGTATAAAGCAGCTCTACAGAAGATAGTGCCATTATTCAGCTCAATTCAATATGAATTAAATTACATTTCAATAATAGTGTCAATTTTGCCAAGTTCATTAATTATGAAAAATCAATGTATCTAGAGTATAAAGCAGCTCTACAGAAGATAATAGTGCCATTATTCAGCTCAATTCAATGCAAACTCAATTAATTTCAATAATAGTGTCAATTTTGCCAAGTTCAATCATGAAAAATCAATTAATCTAACAGTCAGTGTCGCCGACTTAATCTTTCAATTTTGCCAAGTTGATTAATTATGAAAAATCAATGTATCTAGAGTATAAAGCAGCTCTACAGAAGATAATAGTGCCATTATTCAGTTCAATTCAATGCGAACTAGATTCATTTTAATAATAGTGTAAATTTTGCCAAGTTCAATCATGAAAAATCAATTTATCTAAAAGTCAGTGTCGCCGACTTAATCTTTCAATTTTGCCATGTTCATTAATTATGAAAAATCAATGTATCTAGAGTATAAAGCAGCTCTACAGAAGATAATAGTGCCATTATTCAGCTCAATTCAATGCAAACTCAATTAATTTCAATAATAGTGTCAATTTTGCCAAGTTCAATCATGAAAAATCAATTAATCTAACAGTCAGTGTCGCCGACTTAATCTTTCAATTTTGCCAAGTTGATTAATTATGAAAAATCAATGTATCTAGAGTATAAAGCAGCTCTACAGAAGATAATAGTGCCATTATTCAGTTCAATTCAATGCGAACTAGATTCATTTTAATAATAGTGTAAATTTTGCCAAGTTCAATCATGAAAAATCAATTTATCTAAAAGTCAGTGTCGCCGACTTAATCTTTCAATTTTGCCATGTTCATTAATTATGAAAAATCAATGTATCTAGAGTATAAAGCAGCTCTACAGAAGATAGTGCCATTATTCAGCTCAATTCAATGCAAACTCAATTAATTTCAATAAGTGTCCATTTTGCCAAGTTCAATCATGAAAAATCATTTTATCTAAAAGTCAGTGTCGCTGACTTACTCTTTCAATTTAAAGTTAAATAAAATAATAAATAAAATTATAAAAATTATAAAAATAATAAAGTTAATTAATTATGAAAAATCTTCTACAGAAGATAATAGAATTCTACAGAATTCTGCTTGATTCAATGTGAATTCAATTAATTTTAATAATAGGGTCAATTTTGCCAAATTCATCAATTATGAAAAATCTATTTATCTAGAGTATAACGCAGCTCTACAGAAGACAGTGTCACTATTCAGCTCAATTCAATTAATTTTAATAATAAGTGTGTCAATTTTGCCAAATTCATCAATTATGAAAATAACAAAACATTTTTGTAAAGTAATGAAAGCAAACAGTATGCGCTTTCTGACGTCTCAGTCTGTGAACTCGAGGGCGAAACTACGAAACTGTGTATACTCTCCTTACAGCCATGAAAAATCTATCTATCTATCTATAGAGAGTGAAATGTCTGCTTTCAAATGAACCAATTCAAATAGAAAACAAATAAAGAGTTCAGATGCAAAACCAGCTAAAAGCCATCTCGGTCAAAAAATGAGATAATGATACTGAGTGAATGCTCTCCACACATATTGTACATCCATTAAAATACTTCTATTTCAAACTCGCTAACATCCCAGCCTCAGCCCAATCAGAAGCACTAGTACTTACACAGAAACCTATACATCAGAGCCTGATAAAAATGCATTTTTTCAAGAAAGATGTCCGATGGATTTAGAGGCTGTTGCATCTGAACTCTTCAAATATTCTCATATTATGTAATCTGTATGAAACATCCTTAAAGGCTCATTATTATGATTTATATGGTTTATTAATAAACATGCTAACACTAATAGTCCTTAGTGCAGTCATATTGATAATACTGAATCATATTAAGTGTGTAAAGCGTGTGTTAGTGTAGCGGGGCACTGACCAGGTTGTAGATGCCGAGCAGAAGCGCCTCTATGCAGCCGCTGCAGTGTGGGTCTCGTCCCGCCGTCACCGACAGATAACTCCAAACCAGCTCCGGCAGAAACTGCAGAGTGAAACGCTGTAAACGCGGCTCACCGCTGCGGTAAAACTCGAACAACTGATGACACACCGGCTCCAGCAGCTGACAGACACAAACACACATCACCATTACAAATCAGTGCACAAGTTCACTCAAAAGTTTGGGATCAGTAAGATTTTAATGTTTTTTAAAAATGATTCTTATGCTCATTAAGGCTGCATTTATTTGATCAAAAAAATACAGAAAAAAAAAAAAAATTAATATTGTAAAATATTATTTCAATTTAAAATAACGGTTTTCTATTTGAATATATTTTAAAATATAATTTATTCCTGTGATGCAAAGCTGAATTTTCAGCATCATTACTCCAAATCATTCTAATATGCTGATTTATTATCGGTGTTGGAAACAGTTTTGCTGCTTAATCTTTATTTTTGAAACCTGTGATATTTTTTTTTCAGGATTATAGATAGATAAAACATTAAAAAGAACAGCATTTATTTAAAATAGAAAAGTTTATTTAAAATAGAAAACTTTTTTAAAAATAAACACCTCATTCAAAGTTTGGGGTCAGTAAATGTATTCTTTCTTTCTCTCTTTGAAAGAAATTAATACTTGTATTCACTAAGGATGAGTTAAATTGATAAAAAGCGATAGTAAAGACTTATATTGTTAGAAATGATTTCTATTTTGAATAAATGCTGTTCTTTTTAACTATTCATCAAATAATCCTAAAAAAGTATAAATAAATCAGCATATTCGAATGATTTCTAAAAGATCATGTGACACTGAAGACTGAAGTAATGATGCTGAAAATTCAGCTTTGCATCACAGAAAAAAATTATATTTTAAAATATATTAAAATAAAAGACAGTTATTTTGAATTGCAATAATATTTCATAATATTACTGTTTATTTCTGTATTTTTTTATCAAATAAATGGAACTTTGATGAGCATAAGAGACATAAAACATTAAAAATCTTACTGAGCCCAAACTTTTGAGCAGCATTATGTGTGTGAACAAAAAATTTATGTAAAAACAGAGCAGATGAAAACACTGGAGTACACAGTTGATGTTAATTAGTAGTACTAGTGTGCTATTTGTTGAATAAACATAATGAACGTTAAGCCCATTATTAATGGATAACTTTATCACACACACATTTGTGATGTCTGTGAAATGCGAGTGATTGTAGTGAGAAGTTTGTAGTTGAGATTCCTGTATGATTGTGTCATTGACACTGGTATAGACACACCCGACCCACAGAAAACACCTCATCTTTCATCACTGCAATGTTATGCTGCCATGGCAACACACTGCATAAATGTGATGATCAAACGAGCTCAAACTGTAATAACTCACAATGACATCACCAAACATAGAAATAGATGCCAGTAACACTGATCTCAAAATATTACTCTGAGCTATTTTAATCCTGACTCTGGTCTCTGAGTTTGATCATAAAAATAGGAAAGTAGAAAAGTTTGAAACTACTTGAAAACAAAAAGGTGACAGATAAAAAAAAAATAAAAAATAAAACATTATAATAATAATAATAAATAAATAAATAATAAATAAAAAGTAATCAAATAAAATTAAAATAAATTAAAATAAATACATTTAAATAAATTAATAAATAAATAAAAATAATAATAAAAATAAAAAAATGGAATCAAATAAAATAAAATTAATTTAAATAAATAAATAAATAAATATATATATATAAATATATATATATATATATATATATATATATATATATATATATATATATATATATAGAGCTCAAGCTCATATTTTTGTTCAAACACAAGCGGAAACAAAATTGTTTGTGGCCCAAATCACCCTTTTCAGATACTTTTCTTCAACCTTCTGGTTTAATGTTTGAAAATAAAAAAAAAAACAATTTAGAATATATTTACTATATTTAGCATTAGTATGGTAATATAATTTAAAAAATCAGGCAAAAATAATTTATTAATAGCTTTTATTTTTATTTTATTTTTATTTGTTACAATTTTTTTTTATAAAGGTTTAATTAACTAAAAATGAAAATGAAATAAGGTTTTATTACCCCCCCTCCCCCAATTTAACAAAAATGTTTATTAATATTTATTTATTTATTAACATTTGAAACTCAATTATACAAAATTACAGTTTTAGCAAAGTAAAAATAAAAGGTTTTATTATTTTTTCCCCACCGAAACGTTTTTCTCTCTGGTGAGATATGTAATCAATTAAATCAATATAACAATCGAATCAACTGAGTTCATAAAGCTATAGTAAGTTAATTTTTATTTTTTAAATAAAGTTAAAATTTTTCTGTATTCCATTTCTTTTCCGTTTAAATTTTTCTAGACTCTGTTTTAGTGGTTAAATTAAATGTTATTAATTAAAACGCACAAATAATCAACTGAAATCATTAAATGTATTTACTTAGTTATTAACTTTGAAACTTAATTATACAAAATTACTCTAGGTTTTATTTTACTTTTTAATTACAAAATTACTCAAATTACAAAGAAAATTTAGTAATTATGTGCATTTGCCGTTTTTATATTTTATGTATTTATTTATTTATTTATTTATTTTTAAATATGACAATATAGCTTTTATAAATTTTTATTTTGGTTTCAAGTTATTTTATTTCAGTTAATTTTTTGTAGTTTTTGGTTTTCACATAGATCACAGTTGTTTTACACTTCTGCTTCTGCAACTGCTGTATTTCTGAGTTAACTAATGGTTTAAAGTGGCTTTTAAGTTGAAAACAAACCATAACATCTTCATGAAAACACACAAAATAATGAAAGAGGAATAAAGCGGCCTA